>CM074720.1:409752725-410190225 GCA_037306005.1 Rhinophrynus dorsalis | reverse complement strand
GGTTTATGCACCAAAAACAGCATTATTACAAATTATAGCTGCAAGGTATCCTAAATAATAATTTGTTTAGGATGTTTGTAGTAGAGACTGTCTGCATTCGGGCATGATTGCATCACGTGAGTAAGGCGACACAAGACTGCATCACATGGAGCAGTGAGGTAGCGGCCTCTTAACCCTTTGCTTGCCAGAGGGGTATGCAACACATTGCAAAGCAATGCGTTTCTTACCCCTCTGGCACTCAAAGGGTTAACATTACCCGTACCTTGGCCCATGTACACGGGCTTTTACACTAGTATGATATAAAGTGATACTGTCATCTGGAAGTCTGTCTTGTAGGTCTGTTCCTATGAAGGCAATCCTGTGCTATGTGCTCACCAGCTGATCAGCCAGACGGGCAATTTGGGGGTCAGAAAGCAGACTCCCTGTGGCTGTGTGACAGATTCCATAATTGAACTGAATGGCTGTGCACACTGCTCAACGTAGATGTTGAATATTGGTTTCCAAAACCAGACACTATAGACCATTCTGCAAGTGAAAATCATGGCTTAATCCACATATTTTACTATCTGTGCAGTCTTTGTTGTACACAATAATTTGCCCTGGGAAAGGGATATGAATCCATTTCACTTAGTTGATACTGCCCTTAGACTGGTGAACAGTGGAACAATGTTAACTGTGTGTTTAACTATTGGAAACTCACATGAATATCAATTACATTGTGGAAGTGTAACCATATATTCCTAGGGCCACATTCAGGAAGCTAATGATTTGTACTTGTGCAGCAACCCAACTTCACCATGGGGGATAAACCAATATATCCCAGATTCGACCCCGATTTTAAATGGGGCTTTGAATGCTTGAAGTTTTTAACACGTTATTTCACAACGTGTTTGTATCCTCGCTAGCATTAAAGGGCTTAACCCTTTGAGTGCCCAGAGGGGTACGCAATGCACAGCAATGCATTGTGTATCCCTCTGGCACTCAAAGGGTTAAAAGGATATAATGTTTCACAATAAAAGCAGCTCCAATTAATCTTCATAGTCTTTGGGCTATGGGGAGTGTTATTTCAATTCTGTCAGAGTTGTAGTTCAAGAGTAACTGAATGATAAAGTATCCCCCTCCTACTGATGTAATAATGCTCACCTCAGAGCAGCAAGACTGGATGGATGCAGAAAGGGACAATCTTCAGTGAGCATAAGGGAAAAAAACCTGTCAAGGGAGGCAGGGTTTTCCTTATGTTCACGGTACGATGATTGTCCCTTGCTCTGAGCTGTCTGATCTCAAGACCAGATTCCAGATCTTAGAGGAGTGGCTTACACTAGGTATAATTGGCGGGGGCGGGGTACTGTATCTTTCAATTACTCTTGAACTACAACTCTGACAGTATTGAATGAACACTCTGACTCAAATACTATGAAGATTAATTGGAGCTGCTGTATTTGTGAAACCTTACTATCCCTTTAAACAGTTTGCCAGTGGATTTATTTATTTATTTCTTTTTAAATCTTCTTGAATATTGCCCCTAATGTATGCAGTGATAAATCCGTATAAAGGAAACACGACCCTCTTCATTTGTGCACTGAAAATAAACCTAATTACATCATGCAGAGGAAAGTACCTTGAAATTTCACAGGACCTTGCATTTTCACTGACTAAAACAGCAATATACTCTGTAAGCACAAATTTGTTTGAGATGGGTACGTATTAGTTTTAAGAAGCACATATTGTAGTTTGTATAAGTGTCAGCATTTTGTTCCAGTGGAATGACCTTGTTCAGTGTGTGCTAAAGCTTTGAGTCCTTTTAGCTGCAAAGCAGTAAAATGTGAGCCTGTCACCCTAACATGAGTTTAGTTAACCTTATTAATGAAGTCATTTTTGCGTAGTTAAGCTTCAATTATTGTCGGTACAGTTAAGCGCTATATGTTAATTTGTACCAATTTTACCACAAACCGGCGTACTGTGACTTAATCTAGGCAGTGCCCACATCTGTCTAGCAGAACAGTGAGTTAAGTCTGGCCTACAACATAATTAATCTGCATAATATTCAGGGCCTTTTCCATAAAGGGCCACACTGCCATTGAAACATTAAGGTTAATTTCTCAAAACCGATTTGTTACAGAAAAATGGCCACCTGGAAAACAAATTAAACATGTCTTAGGCTGACAGGTCCTCCTTTACTGCTTTAAAAACGCATAACGCTTTAACTTTTCTAGCATAAGGCTGGCCTGCTATAATGTGCGTATGATATAAACTGTAAATTGATATGTTTCCTAACAGGATATGAAGGTGAACACTGCAAGTTTTATGCAGTTATATGCATTCTATTCCTGGCCCAATGTAATACTTTGCTTTTTTGGAGGATTTCTCCTTGACAGAGTGTTTGGAATTCGGTGAGTTACAGTTAAAACCTCTTTCTTTAACAACACCAAATCTATTTATAATTGTCACATGTTGCACAGATTGTGAAATACTTCCTTTTAACTTTATTTTTGTAGGCATTAAAAAAACATGAAGAATGATATAAGTCTTATCTCTCAAACCTTTATGGTTTAAGAGATATTCACAAGCAAAGTTTCCCCCTCCCGCCCCTTTTACCTAGTGTAAGCAATCTCTTCTCAGATGTGGAATGCAGTCCATAGACCAGACAGATAACAGCAGGGGACACTCTTATTCCTATGAGAACAATGAAATCCCTGCCCCCCTTGACAAGCTTTTCAGGTTTTTCCCTTATCTTTATTGAAGATTGTCCCTCTCTATCTACCTGGGCACCTCCCTTCTGATCAGGGTGAACAGTGTTACATCAGTAAAAGGGGCAGGAGGGGGATATTTTGTCATTGAATTACTCTTGAACTACAACTCTGACAGAATTGAAATAACACTCTCCAAAGTCCAAATACTATGATGATTAATTAGAGCTGTTTTTATTATGAAACATTACTATCCCTTTAAGTTGGATATAGCTAGCTAATTTTGTGCCTGCAGTTTCCTGTATGCAGTGAACTCTGATGTCATCCTCTAGCTTATACTTCCTCACAACAAACAGTGGGCTTCACTACACCTGAATAAACCTCATGAGGGTTACAGATCTTTATCAGATTGCAAACTGAAACTAACTAGCAGCATATTACAAGAGATCAAATTAAAAAAAAAAAGGAAAATGGAAAACTCATGCCTGGTTTAAAAAAAATAAAAAGAACAAAAGGGAGCCCTTGTTTTGAAAGTACATATTTTGATGTTGAGCTAAGTGGGTACTCTAAAGAAGGTTGGTCACTAGGACTAATGTAACAAATATGCTTGTGAAGGATCATTCTGTATTTACACAACTTTAATGCCAATCTCCTCAGTACTCCTTGAATCTTGGAACCAGCTGCAATCTCTGAAGAGTGGTAGCTCTCGTGGCTCCAGGTGAAGAAAACAAGAGATGCACTCAACTGACAACTTAATTCTATTTTTGTTAGATATTGTAGGCTCATTACTTACCTTTTTAGGTTCCGTTGTGTGGTTGTTTAAATCTCACACACTGGTAGTGACTAGTGTTGAGCGAGCATGCTCGGCCGAAGCTCGGTTCGGCTCGAGCATCGCTCTGCTCGGCACATGGCGGTACTCGTACGAGTACCGCATGTGCTCGCCCGCCATGTTCGGGTCTCCTCCCCGCACGTTTCGCGGCTGCTACGCAGCCAATAAACGTGCAGGGAGGCTCTGACATCAGTGTAATGCCAGCAGCCATGTTGGCTGCTGGCATTACACTGATTGGCTGGCCAGAATCCGTGGTCGGGTGCTGTATAGCACCTGACCAGCGAGTTCGGCTCAGTCTTAGCCAGGGAGAGATGAGGATAGGAAGGGAAAGTCAGTGTAGGGAGAAGAAAAGCAATTGTGAAAAAAAAAAAAGACCCAAAAGTCCTTTTTAGGACTACTGTGTGTGGGGGCAGCAGTTTATTTTGTGTGGGGGGGGCAGAGAAAAAAAAAAAAAAAATCTTCATATATTCTGTTCACTGTGCCTAGCCGCAGATTAGCAGCACATTCTGTTTAGTGTGCAAAGTTGCAGATTAGAGCACATTCTGTTCAGTGTGCAAAGTTGCAGATTAGCAGCACATTCTGTTTACTGTGCAAAGTTTCAGAATAGGAAAACATTCTGTTAAGTGTTCAAACTGTAAAATATCAAAGTCACATATTCCATTCACTGTGCGTAGCCGCAGTTAAGAAGCAAATTCTGTGTACTGTGCAAAGTTGCAGATTTGCAGCACATATTCCGTGTAATATGAAGAAGGCGGGTAAAAAGGGACGGGGAAGTGGACGTGATCCTGATAGTTCAGGGCGTGGGTCAGGACGCGTAGAAACTGCGCCTGGTGCCAGAGCACAAGACAGAAAGACATCCACCATACCTAGCTTCATGTCTCATTTTACAGGGCGTCGCAGGACATCACTCTCGAGGTCCGACCACTGCGAACAGGTGGTCGGTTGGATGTCAGCTGATACTGCTTCCAGTCGTTTAAGCACCACCCTGTCTTCCACCAAGTCCACTCTCAGTAGCCAAGAGTCTGGTCAACATAATCCTCACTCTGATCATCCTTCCTCCCACCATAGAGGATCTGGTCAAAGAAGTGATCCCACACTGGGATATAGTGAGGAGCTCGTCTCATCACCAATCCTTAATTTGAACCTCTCTCCAAGCACGCTTGCAGAGGAACATGACATCTTGTGCCCTGATTCACAACCTCTAGAGGGTACCCAATCACAAGAAGATGACAGAGGTGAACGGCATTTAAGGTCAAAGGAAGTGGATGATGATGATGAGACACAGTTGCCATTAAATCAACCACTATTACTGTCTCAAGACCTTGATGAGGAGGATGATATAAAGTTGTCAATGACTGAGTATGTGGTGGGATCAAGACATGAGGAGGATGATCAGAGTGAGGAAGTGGAGGAGGACTTGGTGAACGATGAGGTGACTGACCCCACCTGGGAAGGTGTAGAGCCGAGCGATGACAGCAGTCCTGAGGGTGAGCCATCTGCAGCACCGCAACAGGCTGGAAGAGGCAGTGGTGTGGATACAGAAAGAAGGCGGACCGCACCAAACCGGCCCGCAAATGTTCCACGGAGCACCCCCTTGCGTAAATCTCCCTTGCCAAGGGGTAGGTGTTCCGCGGTATGGCGTTTTTTTAAGGAAAGTGCGGACGACAAAAGAATTGTAGTTTGCAACCTGTGCCACACCAGAATGAGCCGAGGCATGAACACTAGAAACCTCACCACCACCAGCATGATCCGACACATGGCATCCAAGCACCGTAATAAGTGGGAGGAACGCCTGGATCGCCCATCTGTGTCTGCAGGCCACACCACTGCCTCCTCTTCCCCTGTTTTCGGTGCCGGCCAATCGCCTGTCGAAGGCGCAGGCCCGCATACCTCCCGCCCTGCACCTGTACCATCTGAAGCACCATCAGCGACCACATCCACTTCCCTGTCCCAGCACAGCGTCCAAATGTCGTTACCCCAGGCATTTGAGCGCAAGCGAAAATACCCAGCCACCCACCCACAGGCCATAGCACTAACCTCACACCTTTCCAAATTACTGGCCATCGAAATGCTGCCATTTAGGCTTGTGGAGACTGAGTCCTTCCGCAGCCTGATGGCAGCAGCTGTCCCTCGGTACGCAGTCCCCAGCCGCCACTACTTTTCCCGGTGTGCCGTTCCCGCCTTACACCACCATGTGTCCCGTAACATCACCCGTGCCCTGACCAACGCAGTTACTGGGAAGGTCCACTTAACGACTGACACATGGACAAGTGCTTGTGGCCAGGGACGCTACATTTCCCTGACGGCACACTGGGTGAATGTCGTGGAGGCTGGGAGCGACTCGGACCCTGGGATGGCACAGGTGCTACCCACGCAGAGGATTGCGGGCCCTACCTCCATCAGGGTTTCCGCCAGCACCTACGTTATTGGCTCCTCCTCCTCCGTTTCCACCTCCGAATTCTCTGCGCGCAGCGCCACTCACCCATCAGCCGGTAGCTGGAAGCAGTGTAGCACTGCAGTGGGGAAGCGTCAACAGGCCATGCTGAAGCTGATCTGCCTTGGGGACAAACAGCACACGGCCTCAGAGCTGTTGCAGGGGATTAGTCACCAGACCGAGCAGTGGCTCTCGCCACTCAACCTGCAACCAGGCATGGTTGTGTGTGATAATGGGCGTAACTTGGTGGCGGCTTTGGAGCTCGGCAAGCTCACACACGTACCATGCCTAGCGCATGTATTTAATTTAGTGGTTCAGCGATTTCTAAAAACCTACCCCAATTTGCATGATCGCTTGACCAAGGTGCGCCGCGTGTGTGCACATTTCCGTAAGTCATCAACAGCTTCAGCCGGCCTGTTGAAGCTGCAGCAGCGCTTACAATTGCCAGCTCACCGGCTGCTGTGTGACGTGAGCACGCGCTGGAACTCCACCTTCCACATGTTGGCCCGGCTTTGTGAGCAGCAGAGGGCAGTAGTGGAGTACCAGCTGTTACACGGTCGTCGCCTCTCCGTTCAACTTCCTCTAATCAGAAGTGAGGAGTGGGAATGGATGTCAGACCTCTGTGAGGTTTTACGCAATTTTGAGGAATCGACACAGATGGTGAGCGGCGATAACGCTATTATCAGTGTAACCATCCCACTTCTGTGTCTACTGAAACGCTCGCTGCTCACAATTAAAACCGACGCTTTGCATGTGGAAGAGGTGGAAATGGGGGAGGAAGAGCTTACACAAGGTGATAGCCAGAGCACCCTCACTTCGTCTTCTCAGCGACAATTGGAGGAGGCGGAGGAGGAGGAGGAGGAAGACACGGTTGCCTCCGCTACAGAGGGTAGCCATGGAACTTTAGTTCCATCTCTTCAGCGTGGGTGGGCAGAAGAGGAGGAAGAGGATGAGGAGAGTCATCCTCCTGGTGAGGACAGCGAAATCTTGCCTGTTGGTACTCTGGCACACATGGCTGACTTTATGTTAGGCTGCCTTTCCCATGACCCACGCGTTATACGCATTTTAGACAACACGGATTACTGGGTGTTCACCCTTCTGGACCCCCGCTACAAAGAGAATTTCTCATCTCTCATTCCTCCGGTGGAGAGGACAAGCAAAATGGTGCAATACCAGAAGGTTCTTGTTGAAAAATTGCTCCAAAATTTTCCATCTGACAACGCTGGCGGCAGAGTACGTGCTACCTTGGCCAACCGAGAAGGGGAGAAAAGGGGAGCACACAGCAGTTCCGACAAAGGCAGGGCAACACTCTCCAAGGCGTGGGACACCTTCATGACACCCCGCCAGCACCCTCACCCTGATGCGCAGCCTAGTGTCACAAGGAGGGAAAAGTTTTGGAAGATGGTGAAGGAGTACGTAGCAGACCGTGTCAGCGTCCTCAATGATCCCTCTGTGCCTTACAACTACTGGGTGTCCAAGCTGGACACGTGGTATGAACTGGCACTCTACGCCTTGGAGGTGCTGGCCTGCCCTGCCGCCAGCGTTCTGTCTGAGCGGGTATTTAGTGCTGCTGGTGGCATCATAACAGATAAGCGTATCCGCCTTTCCACCGAAAATGCTGATAGGTTGACACTTATAAAAATGAACAAGGCCTGGATTTCCCCTGACTTCTCCACTCCACTGGAGGAAAGCCCCGGAGGAACATAAAGTGACTTTATATATGTTATTTACAATGATGGGAATACTCTGTATTCCCATTCACCCCTTCCACCCAAAAAACGGGTATATGGTTGACTCTCTTCCATATACCCTGGGATATAATTTTTATATAGGGCCAGCTCACCAGCGGGCCCTGTGATATAATTTTTATATAGGGCCAGCTCACCAGCGGGCGCAGTTTGACAATTTTTGTATAGGTCAGCTCACCAGCGGGCCTTCTCATATAATGTTTTATTGGGTCAGCTCTCTAGCGGGCCCTCTCATATAATGTTTTATAGCGTCAGCTCACTAGCGGGCCTTCGCATATAATGTTTAGGATGGTCAGCTCCGCAGCAGACCCTCACCCATAATGTTTTGGATGGTCGGCTCAGCGCACGTTTCCCTCTTAATCATGGCCCCAGTTCAGAAAAATCGAGGAAATTTTTGGGAGAATTTGCCTTTGCGCACGTTTCCCTCTTAATCATGGCCTCAGTTCAGAAAAATCAAGGAAATTTTTGGGAGAATTTGCCTCTGCGCACATTTCCCTCTTAATCATGGCCTCAGTTCAGAAAAATCAAGGAAATTTTTGGGAGAATTTGCCTCTGCGCACGTTTCCCTCTTAATCATGGCCTCAGTTCAGAAAAATCGAGGAAATTTTTGGGAGAATTTGCAGATGATATACAAGTAAATATACAGCAAATACTGTTTGGTAACAATTTTTCGCCTAAAGTCGTTTTTATCTGCCTTTTTGTGTGTTTTACGGTCAGTCTGTAAAAATGGCGTACTACGGGCGAAAGATCGTTCCCAGCAGCGATGTTGGAGTCCAAGATGCATCCAGACATCCTCCCTATGCTGTCCCTGAACCATTTCTGTGGTGTTTCCATCATTTTCTGCCCTTTTCCTATGGACCAGGCACCCTCCCCTCATCAGAGCAGGGGGTGCCTGGTGTAGTGCTCGAGTCCTCCCATTGACTTCAATGGGGCTCGGGTGCTCGGCCGAGCACTCGAGCCTCCGGGGGCGCTCGGTCAGAGCACCCGAACACCCGAGCATTGGGGTGCTCGCTCATCACTAGTAGTGACTTGTGGGAACAACTTGAGTCCATTCCCTCTCGGGTCATCCACTTACAATGTCCATTAATTTGAATTCAGGAAGCGGAATTAAAATATATTTAATGGGGCACTCTGACCTCCATTCAAGTTCCTATCTGTATGTTCCATCTCAAGTGATCTTCAATCTTTCTTCCCCCCCCCCCCCCCCCCCCCATTTTTTATAGACCGAGAAATAAGTTTTTGAAGTTAAGGGCTTAACGTCAGTTCAGGACAGGCTGCCTGGTAAGCTTTGCCTATTCCCCTCCCCACCTGTTCCCCCGTTACCACCTCCTCATGTGAGCTGGAGCTCTCTCATTTACAACAGAGCGCCCTAAGTCACCTGCCGGAATCCTCAGTCATCAGAGGAGGTGGTAACTGAGAACAACTGAGGAGGGGAAGAGGCGAAGATTGGCTGTACCTCAGCCTGTCCTTAACTGACGTCACACCCTTACTTTCAAAAAACTTATATCTCGGTCTATACTGCATGAAGATAAGGAATAAAAAAAAATAATTGAAGATCACTTGAGATTGAACATTCAGATAAGAAGAATTTGAATGGAGGTGAGAGTTCCTCTTTAATAAATGAAGAACTTTACATTAAAACAAATAAAATATTACACATCTTTGATTTCTGTCTATTGTGACAGTTTCATCTGCATGCAATTACTGAGCGTCATTTCTCACTAACTATGCAAAATCTCCACAATCATCACCAATGGACATATTTTTCCTGCTGAGCTCCTTAACCTTTACTGGACCTGTTTAACCTGCTCCGTTACTTGCCTTATACCACACAAGCATTACATTTGATTAATATTCCAGTATATATTCAATTGTATTTTATTAATGTCACGTTAATAAGTAGATAACTTGATTTATCAGTTTGATTTTAGTTGCCTGGCCTTCAGTCTCAGCAGAAATAGGATTTGTGACTAACGTGGTAATTATGCTGGCTAATATTACTATTGTTCAGCTTATCACTGGACAGCTAATTGATGGCTGCAGACTTTATTTTGGGTGATAGTTCCTCTTTAAATCAGTTAGGATAGTGGCTTGCTTTTCCTTTTCAGGTCCACAATACATTAGTGTAAAGGTCCATATTACATTAAAAAAAAAAAAAAAAAGTCTGAAATGTATAAGCTGAGTGCCTATACCAACATTTAGTAGCATCTCATTTAATATTCCCAGTCCTGTAGGCCCCATTTCCACATATCACAATAGGTGCCCCAGGTAAGCGTCAAGGATGCACCCTGACCATACCTGTGATTTCAGTGCTACAATAACCGCTGAACAATAAGGAGTCTCCACCAAGAGGAATGCTTCTCATCTGAGAATTCTTTAATGACGCCAGGACAGTCGGTGTGCTTCGTAGTGGCACTTCCATGGTCCACCAATATTTCTGCATTATTGCAATTAGATTTTCCTAGTTTCATTTTCCCCACTCTATTCATGCACATCACGCCTTATTTGGTAAGCCAGAGCCTGCTCATGTTATTATTCATATCATTGTCCCTTTCCATTTCAATAGTCATTAGCCATTACACACAATGCATGTGTAGTCCATGGAACTCCCAAGTAGGGATATCGATCACTCTTGCTGATAGCTACATATCCAACAGTTTGATTGCTAATTCACATTTGAGTTTTGAGTCAGAAGGTGAATAAACATATTGTTATGCCAATGCTTGGCCTCATCCCAATCAGCCACTGCCCTATAAATAAAGAAAACATTCTTTAAACATGGCATTAAATTATATTTAGAAATGTATTTAGGTTTATGTTCTCCTTGAACCAACACATATCTAGTATTAACAAGGACAAATACACAGCGCTTAACTCGCCTTGTTGTATACCGGTACATCTAGTTAATAAAATTGAAAGTATATGAAGTGTCGTGACTGAAGTATACAGCAAGGAATGAGAGGGTTCTGCAGTCTCCCAAACATTAGGCTGAAACCCAAAGTGCAAACACAAGACAAACAACAAACCTGCTCTCCTCCATTCTAATTGTGAAAAGTGTACCATGTATTGGGTATGTATAATAACACTGTTGGTTCAGTGAGGTTTAATACCCACATTTTGGCCAAATGAAGTTTAATCTTGCAAACCCCATCAAGGTACCGCAGTGTATGGCAAGTACCTACTATAAAACACCTTAAAAGCCCTATCTAGATTAAAAACAGCCCTGATCGATATTATAATAAACGTGTAGGAGGGGACCTTTTGATATAGTATTTGTAATGCTTGAGGGTCCCAGTGTATGAAATTAAAAACAACTGATAAAAAATTTAAAAAAGTGTAAAGATGGACTTGCCTTTGTCTGCCTGCAGCGAGTGGGTACCCATCTAAGAGGAACTCTGGGTTCTACAGGCCTTCTTATAGGTAAAGTTATATTTAGATATGTATTTAGGTTTATGTTCTCCCTGAACCAACACATATCTAGTATTACCCTGACCTGCAATACTTTTACCTCTTACTCTCCTTTTCTTGTTTAATGGGTCTGTCACTCATGTCTTTGACCCATAAGTCAATTTCTTGTCATTATTTACCTCATCTACATGCAGTGTATGGGGAATGGTCTACATGACTCTCACTATCTGTGCTGGAATGTCTCCTGACCAGTCTTCCCCATTCAAGGATATCCCCTTTATGCCATCCCTTCCAATTCTGTACTTAAAGGGACAGCAACCTCAAAAAAAAAAAAAAAAAAAAAAAAAAAAAATTTATAGGTACAATTAAAACATACTTACTGCCCTCATTCCCATCTCTCAAACCGTTATGGTTTGAGAGATGTAATAAAATGAAGGTCTCCGTTCCCTCCTCTTTCTGCCTGATGAGCTGTAAAGCTGTCAGAGGCAGAATCCGGTCGACCGACTTTAGGCGGCTCTTCAGGAGTGCTGATATCTGACTATAGTTACTTCATCGGAATGGTCTACAATGTGTGCTTGCAAGCCAGGCACGCGTTGTCGACCATACCGTTGAAATAATTATAGTTATATATCTCAATGACAGTTCTCCTGAAGAGCTACCTTCTGGTCCCAGAAGCAGGAACTCATGATGTCCGCTATAAAGCAGATGCATGAGATGTGTGAGGGAGCGGAGACATTTATTTTATTACATCTCTCAAACCATAACGGTTTGAGAGATGGGAATGAGGGTAGTAAGTATGTTTTAATTGTACCTATAAATTCGCCTGTACCTTTTTTTCCTCTGTGTCCAATCCACGGCAATACTGTGGGTTGTAGCTCCTCCTCTCCAGCTGGTAGGACCAATTAATCTTTTTCTACTTAAGCGCCTGCTCTGCTACCTGTCCTCAGTTATTTTGGTCCTACCACAGCTGGGAGGACGGAGGCTCAGGCCTCCACGCCGTGGAAATGAAAAAAAAAAAAAAGAAGAAACATGCGGCTTTATTATTTTTTTATGTCGCTAGCCTCACACGCTAGCGGCATGTTCATCCCTCACCTCTGCATTCTGGATCACGGACTCTTGGGCACATACTGAGTCCTGAATCCTTTACCCCGACTGGTAACAAGCCTTCCTCCGATGCGGGCGCCCTGCCCGGCAAGCTACAGCAGACGCGGGCGGCTGATGAGCGGTCTTATGCACCAGAACAGGAAATCAACAGCGTGCGCTCCAGCAGTGAACCGCACGCTAAAGGAAGCAGAGGGGGAGGCGATCTGGAGGCATGCTGTATATAACAGCACGAATTAAGGCATGGGGTAAGTCCTGTTAGCTTGATACTTTATATATATTGTACATTTATATATATATGTGTATTTAAAGTTATTTGAAGCTGTTACCTGCCAAGGGGTTTTTTCTTTTGATCATGTCTGCTCAAAAAGCTGAAAAGCCTAAACCTTCATCTGATTCTAAGGATGATAAAGCAGCCCCTAAGGCAAAAAGCTGTGCAAGTTGTGATACGAAATTGAACCCTTCTGATTCATCAAAATTATGCGCAGAATGTTTAAGGAAAGCAGCAGGAGATGTTATTCCCTCACAATTCCAGGAATTTTTGGGGTGGATGCGCTCATCTATGCAGGAAACTTTTTCTGCACTACAAGAGTCATCTAAGAAGCGTCAGAGACCATCTGATCCAGATGAGGGACCTTCCAGGCGAATACAAGATGAAGAAGATGAAGATAGCGTTATGGATATGGAATCAGCACCCTCTTCTGCAGAAGAAGGCGAAATTACTGAAGAATCAGGCAATTTTGGTATTGAGAAGATTGACAACCTGATTAAGATCATGCGTAAAACTTTAGGTCTATCAGAATCACAAAAAGACCTTAACGTGATGGATGCAGCTTTCATTGGGTATAAGAAATCGTCACCCCAATTTCCAGTCCATAGTTCCATTCAGGACATTATAAAGAATGAATGGAAACAAGGTGATAAAAAGTCTGCTGTATCGCGCAGATTCCATAGAATGTATCCTTTTCCAGAAGAAGAAGTGGCAACTTGGACTAATCCTCCCAAGGTGGATGCTGAAGTAGCCCAAGTATCCCGCAGAACAACAATCTTAATGGAAGATGGAACAACACTTCGAGACCCAATGGATAAAAGAGCAGATAGTGCCCTAAAGAAACAGTACACTACAATTGGGCATAACCTCAAATCAGCCACAGCTATGGCCTGTATGTTCCGCACCCTGCGTCTATGGCTAACAGATCTGGAAGAAAAGATCGACTCCTCTGTCTCAAGATCTAAGCTCCTGAAGGAAGTCGCCACTATCAAAGACGCGGTCAACTTTTCATGTGACGCATCCTTGGATAATATCAAGTTAACTGCTAGATCTTCAGCACTATCAGTCATAGCTCGCAGGGCCTTATGGATTAAGGCTTGGGAAGCTGATGCCTCGTCCAAGAACAAGTTGGTTTCTCTGCCATATCTGGGAAGCAAACTTTTTGGAGATCAGTTACAAGAAATTATTAAGAAATCTTCAGGAGGGAAAAGCCCTTTCCTCCCTCAAGAACGTCGCCAGAGGACATCCTCCCCAAGATCTGCTAGATCTAAGCGTCAGTCCTTTCGAGATTCCAGAAGATATAGGCCTGGTTCTTCCTATAACCAAAGAAGAGGAGGCGCTGGACAGAACACGCGAGCAGGAACCAGAAGAGAGTTCCAGAGAAAGACTAACTTTGCTCAAAACCCTCAATGAAGCCAGCAATACCCTATCTCGTCCGGTGGGGGGCAGGCTTCAAGCCTTCCAAAAACAATGGGAAGAGATTCAACCGGACCACTGGGTATCCCAGATTTTAGAGATAGGGTATGCTCTGGAATTTCGAACTGTCCCCCAACAGTCAAGTTTTCAGACATCCAACATCAGGAACAAACATTTAATCCCAAATATGAGAAAAGAGATTCAGAGGCTTCTTCAGATGGGAGTCATAGAAGAGATCCCTCAGATCCAGAGGTTCAGAGGAATTTATTCGAATCTTTTTTGTGTTTCAAAACCATCAGGAGAAATCAGAGTCATTCTGAACCTCAAGCAAGTGAATACATGGCTACACATCAGGAAATTCAAGATGGAAACAATGTCCTCTATTCTCAAGATAATCCAACCTCAAGCTTTCCTGACCAGAATAGATCTCCAGGACGCGTATTATCACATACCAGTAAGAGAATCTCACAGAAGATTTCTGAGATTCCACATACTGGGACGCCATTATCAGTTCAAGGTACTTCCGTTCGGCCTGGCTACAGCCCCCCGAGTTTTCACCAAGATCCTGGCAGTAGTCATGGGTGTTCTGAGGTTAAGAGGAATCCGAATAGTTCCTTACCTGGACGACATGCTCCTGATAGCAGATTCTCCACAGCAAGCGTCAATCAACACTCAAGCATGTCTGGATCTGCTAAAGCATCTGGGTTGGATTATCAATACACAAAAAAGCCTATTATCCCCCTCTCAGTCACTCATATTTCTAGGGGTCAAAATAAACACTCTTCAAGCACGGGTGACTCTATCAACAGACAGACAAGACAGAATCTATCATGCCGTAAGTCGGTTCAGAAAATACAGAGTTCAGTCAGCAAAATCATTTGCAAAACTTTTAGGCAATCTGACTTCTGCCCAACAGGTGATTCCTTGGTCCAGAACCCACGGAAGACTAATTCAGGAAAATTACTTAAAATTTTTCAAGAAAGACCCATTCAATCCATCTCTACCAATTCCTCTGCTTCCCGCAACCAAGAAGGAATTAGTATGGTGGAGCAGTCGGGAGAACCTCAAAAAAGGGAGATCTCTCTTAGAACCTCAATGGGAGACGGTGACTACGGATGCCAGTCTTCAAGGATGGGGAGGTATTTGGAGGACAAAAACAACACAGGGCACTTGGTCAGCCAAGGAATCGAAGTTCCACATCAACTATTTGGAACTTCTAGCAGTATGGAGAACGTTGAAAGTATT
Organism: Rhinophrynus dorsalis; assembly: GCA_037306005.1. NCBI lineage: Eukaryota > Metazoa > Chordata > Amphibia > Anura > Rhinophrynidae > Rhinophrynus > Rhinophrynus dorsalis. The sequence goes on along the minus strand of CM074720.1, from coordinate 410,175,086 downwards.
CCAGCCTTATCTGAAGACTACAGCAGTATTGGTGAGGTCAGACAACACCACAGCGGTCAGTTACTTGATGAATCAAGGAGGAACGAAAAGTCTTCGACTCAATCACTTAGCGATCCAGATCTTATACTGGTCAGAACATCACTTACTGAACCTGAAAGCATCATACCTGTCAGGCAGATTAAACAGAGAAGCGGACTTCCTAAGCAGGAACCATTTGGATCCAGGGGAATGGTCCCTGAAAAAGTCCATCTTCAGAAGCATCACGTCATCACTGGGCAGGCCTCTCATAGACCTTATGGCCACTCCGGAAAACACCCAGTGCAAGCAGTTTATGTCCAGATGGAGAACTCCTCTGGCTCTACAGCAGGATGCTCTTCAAACAGCATGGAATTTTCCACTAGCATATGTCTTTCCTCCTCTTCCACTAATCATGGAAGTAGTAAGAAAAATAAGAAGGGATCAAGCCAATGTGATCCTGATCGCTCCAAATTGGCCCAGAAAACTGTGGTATGCAGACCTCATAAAACTCTCAACCCGACCTCCAGTAAAACTACCAAACATACCAGACCTACTGTCACAAGGCCCTGTTCTACATCCGGACCCAGCCTTCTTGAATCTGATGGCCTGGAGGCTGAACGGAGCTCTTTAAAATACTCAGGATTATCGGACTCTGTCATCAATACCATTCTTCAGGGCAGAAAACCTTCTTCTTCCCGGATTTATTATAGAGTTTGGGCAACTTTTCATTCATGGTGTATGTCTAAAGGTCTGAATAGGCATAACATATCCCCAGAAGCCATCTTGGAATTCTTACAAGAAGGATTTAACAAAGGGTTAAAACCAGCATCCTTAAAGGTACAGCTTTCTGCTATCTCTGCCATTCTTGCCCATCCTTTTGCTGAACAGTATATTATCAGAAGATATCTTTCAGCCATTTCTAGAATTAAACCCACAATTAGGGAAATCATTCCCCCTTGGGATTTAAATTTGGTCCTCCAACAACTCTCTGCCCATCCATTCTTTGAACCCCTGGAGCTGGTTTCCTTGAAGCACCTCACTCTAAAAACCATACTCCTTACGGCAGTCACCTCAGCCAGACGTGTGGGAGAGTTACAGGCCCTGCTCTGTAAATCACCTTATTTAGTGTTTCACCAGGACAAAGTAGTCCTGAGGCCAAAATCCTCCTTCAGAAGTAAAGTAATCTCCAGTTTTCACTTAAGTCAGGAGATAGTCTTACCTACTTTTCCTCCAGCCTCTATTCTTAATCCAGATACTCGCCTGCAAAATCTTGATTTACGTAGATGTTTGAAAATTTATCTCAAGCGCTCTGACTCCTTTAGGAAAACAGATGCTCTGTTTGTGCATTTTTGTGGGAAATATAAAGGGACTGCAGCATCCAAGGCTTCCATTGCTCGATGGATAAGAGACTGCATCATCTTAGCTTACCAGTCAGCTGACAAAATACCCCCAACAGGGTTAAAAGCTCATTCTACGAGAGCAGTAGCATCTTCTTGGGCTTTAAAGAACGTGGCTTCAGCAACTGAAATCTGTAAGGCAGCCACTTGGTCGTCAGTATCTACATTCGTAAGACATTATAGTCTAGATATTCAGGCGGCAGAAGATGCTAGCTTTGGCAGGAAGGTGCTCCAAGCAGCCACTCCTGCCCAAAATCCTTGATTAAAGTCCCGCCCATAGGGATACTGCTCTGGTAAGTCCCACAGTATTGCCGTGGATTGGACACAGAGGAAAAGAGAAAATTTACTCACCGATATTTATATTTCCTCTGTGTCCTTCCACGGCACCCCACCCTGAGGGTATTGGTAATAGTATCGTTCCCTGTACGGATGTTTAATAATGTACAAATAGGGAAAGCTCTCTTTATGTAACCTATAACTAACATGTCCTCTCATTCCAGCTTGGATATACATATAACTGAGGACAGGTAGCAGAGCAGGCGCTTAAGTAGAAAAAGATTAATTGGTCCTACCAGCTGGAGAGGAGGAGCTACAACCCACAGTATTGCCGTGGAAGGACACAGAGGAAATATAAATATCGGTGAGTAAATTTTCTCTTTTCGTGGTTACGATCCCTTTAAAATTAACATGACCATGCCACCTGTGAGTAACAACCCTTGTATTTCCAATTCATTGGTGCTTCCTGCTTGCCTAAAAATTTGGTGGCTGATTTCATACAAATCACACACTTTTGTGGTAGGCCCTCTGTGTCAGGTATACGGTGGGGTCTATCTGTCTCTTGATCTCCTGTCCCTTCATTCTGTCAAATGGAGTGTCCTCTTTCCCTATCATACTTGTATTTAACAGCAAATAGTGCCTGTAGCAACACCCTATCCCACTCCCCCAAAGTGTGGGGGTCATTTTTTTAATCCCAACGCTGCGTTCTATCAGGCCAGCTGCTTGTGTGTGGTGAATACCATACCATAACTCTCCAACTTCCCTGGCCTATAATGGCACAAAGTTTCCGGTGAAATGTGAGCCTTGATCCAGTTGCTTTTCTTCAGGCATAAAATATGCAGTGATTGTTTGTTGTATTACTCTGAGTAGCCCCTTGGTCTGCTTTCTTTCATGCGGTATTTGTCATGATACTTGAATAAGTGTCCACTGCGGTGAAACAGTACTGCAGGCCTCCTTGCCCTTTCAGCAGCTGTCCAATAAAATCTTTCTGCCATACTTGTCCTATTCCTCGTGATTGGTGTCCTTTGGCCTTGGTTTATACAGACCATTTCTGTACAGATCTGGAATTGTTCTTTGTTCAGTTTGTGGAGTTCATTTGCGAGTGGTAGTCCACTGACATGTACCTATTTATAAGAGGCTAGAACCCCCCCCCCCCTGCTGAGCTGTCATCCCAGATTTCTGCATGTAATTGGGCTCTTCCCCATGCAGCTTTCTCATTGATCTTGAAGTCAGCTGTTTTCCATGTTGTCAGCCAAGTGCTTAAACCCTTAAAACATGCCCAGCTGTCAGTGTAAATGCTCAGTGGTCCTTGTGTCTCTTGTAGCACCATTACAGTGTCCTTAAGTTCTGCATTTTGGCTTGAGCCACCTGTCCCTTCTTGGATAACTGTATCCTTATTGGGGTTATAAGCAGCTGCAGTCCATGTGCACACAGTATGGGTCAATACAGCAGAACAATCAGAGTACCATGTGTATTCTTGTTCCTCCTCATTCAGCAGTTCTGGAGTTGGTGCGTCTTCCACAGGTGAGGGTTGCAGGAGTGGTATATCCCTTGTCTGTAAATCAGTGTGGTCCTCTATCATTATGCCTGCCATTTTTTGGAATAGTTTCTTGATGTCTTCTGCAGCTGCTACTAATCACTCCTGCAGGAACCACTTCCATTTTGTCAATGTCTGCTGTTGGGCCACTTGAGTTTGTGTGGCTAAACATTTATCCCTAACCTAACCCCTAATAGGTGAGTCCGTTCTCACAGTGATGGATCAGTCTTTTAGTTAGCTGCATGAACTGCCTTGCACCATGTGGAAAGAATTACAAAGTCTTTTCTAAGAGTGCATAACGTTGCTGAGCTCAATTGCTTTGACCAAAATTCAGTTGTGGCAGTCTGTATCTTTCTTCCATATGGAATGGTTTGGTACAGTTCTCATGACATTACATTATCACTCACCATCATGTCTGGGTTGTAAGGATGACCTGATGCTTCAGGGACTAGTCCTTGAGGCTGCAGCAAAGCTTGCTTTGCTATTTCAAATGCACATTTTTGCTCTGGTCCCAAGTAAAATGTGCTTTTTCCTGGTCACATTGTAAATTGGTCGCAAAATCAGTCCCAAATGTGGAATGAATTGTTTCTAAAATTCCCCTACGAAGGATTGAGTTTCCTTCACAGTGTTTGGGGGCTTCTGCTGTTATTGTCTCCATCACTTTAGCTGGAATTCTCCTTTGAGCCCCAGACCATATCATACCCAAAAACTGTACATCTGGGAAAGGGCTTTCTATCTTCTGTGAATTTATAGTACTGCCTCTGTTCAGCAGGTGTTCCATTAATCTCTCTAACTCAGTAGCCACCAGGTCTGTGTCTCCGGAGATAGTGATGTCATCAGTATAGTGAAATGTTGGAACTTTGCATTGCAACTGTTGTAAGTCACTGGACACCAACCCATGACAGATTGTTAGTGAATGCAAATATTCTTGTGGCAGCATGTGGAAAGTGTATTTTTGGCCATGTGAAAGTAAACCGCTCCTGGCTTTCCACAGAAGTGGGAACAGAGAAGAGAGGATTTGCAAGTACTGCATGAGATTCACCAGCTTTTTCAGATAACTCTATCACAGTTAACACCTGAGCCACTTTATTTAGCATAGGGTCTACTGTAATTCACCAAGAATCACATAGCTTTTTGTTTGTGTGGAAAACCAAAGGTTAAAAACCCCCATTTTGTTTCCATCCTATGTCCCAAAGTACATAATTTCCTAGAATGACTTCTGGTACTCATGGTGTGCATATGGTTCCATGCCCTATAGTCAGTTTTACTCTACTCGTCACTGATTTCATTATTGCTCCCCCCCCCCCATCCTTCCACATGTAACTCCTCATCCACTCTCTTATGTTGCATCCCCTGGTATGATCATAACTTCTGCTCCAGTATCTACCAAAGCAAGCAGTTCTTGTTTGATTCTTGCATCTCCACCATACTCTGACCTTAACATATGTGCATAGTTGCCTCTGTGTAACTTTGTCTTTCACTGTGGGGACTGGGGCCTGTCACAGTGGTTGCGGCACCTCCCATGTGGAGGCCCTAGTATCCTCCTCCTTGATCATCTCTCTAAGGCCTCCCAAGAATACGTTCTGGATAGGGCAGTGATATCTCCAACTAACGGAGGGGCTGTCAAGACTTTCTTGTCCTCCTTATTGTCTTACCCTCCTTATTGTCTTACCCTCCCATCGTCTGAATCTGTGCAGTTACTGTGATCATTCCTGACTCTCCCTCCAACCATGAATCTTTCTTATTGCTGTCTGTTTTGTGCACGTTGTGTGGTATACTCTTGATTTGGCTTTAACTCTTTCCACTTCTTAAATTACGCATAAGTTTGTTGTTCATCTATGATCTTGGGGTCTACCACATCTGCCTCTGCATAACACTTAGCCTTTCCTTCTTCCCAATATTCTCCTTCTCCTCTGCTTTTCTCACCACCTTAGATTTAACTTCTTGTTCCCCTAAGTATTTCTGCAGTGTGGTTGCTCCATGGATCTTCCTGTTGTTATTCTGCAGCACACCCAGCAAGCGCAGGAGATTGCCTGAGTGCAAAAGGAGCAGTACATATGAATTTACCTCTCATGCCTGCTGTTAGAATTGCCATGCCTGGCCCATTCAGTTCCTCTTTTTCATCTCAGCCGCCGTTGGTGCCTCTCTATCACCATAGCAGCTAAAACTGCACATTTTTCTCCCATGCAGTCAGCCTGCGCAGTAGGCATATTTTTATGCTTTACATTAGTCAGTAAGCACCTGCACTTACTGATTCAACTCATTCACATTCTGTTTTAATCCCTTGCATTCTTTTGTAATCCCACTATTCCTTGAAATATGATCCAGCTCACATAGACGGCTGCTTTTTTAAATGTGATAAATCTAACCTCTTCATCTGCCCTCCCAACAAAATCCCTTAGGACAAACAATTACTTAAGTAACTCTTGAGCAACACACATCCAGGGTCGACACTCAGAATAACATTCTCGACAAACAGTCTAAGCATAGCTGAATAAACGTAGAGCCTGGTATGCATATACCACTGGATTAATATCTGTATCTTTTCAGTTATGTGACAGTGAGCTCTAGTTTTGTTACCAAATGTATTGATGTGAAAGGCTCAATAAGTTATTCCGTTATCCACATCAATGTGAGTTCTTTTTAAGATTCAAATTCACACATGCACACAACTGACACAAGATTACAGTTCTTATGATATAAAATATAAATTTTACTTAGATTTGCTTAGTAGATTATGCTTACAGAAATCAACAGGATGGATACAATAAATGGCATTTTAATTTGAGGAAATCCCTTTGCACAGCTGCCACTTCCTGCAACTGCAGCTCTGTGATTCCAGTGATGATGAATCACTTTACACTGGAGATCTGAACGTTGTGCGCGGTGCCAGCGATAGTTATGTAAACTGGGCGGGATCTCCAGTACCATTCAACTGTGTGGTTGTGCAGATAAAAATTCAGTAAACGCCCCCAGGTTAGCTATAATCATTTTGCATGAACACACCTCATATCAGGTAAAAGATATAACATCACTGCATCCCCCTAAAAAATGTCTTGCAAAACGGGGGTGGGGGGGGTATACATTTAACGTAATAAGCAATTTCTTGTGCTTCTAACCAACCATATGTTCATATACTTCCTCTTTCGGTTCCAAGTAAACTGGGTGGGGGGTGTCTGCTTGCTTTCTGCTCTTAACTCTGTGGCTTCACTTGTCACTGAAGCACAAACGGTCAGCGTAGGAGTGGAGGAAGGAGACCCCCCCCACCCCTTTTTCCTTTTATAACAGAGGGTTACAGTATTTTAACTTCATGTACAAATGACCATGTACACAAGTTATATTAGTAATTCTCTGCTCCAATCCTTGGGAAACAACAGTTCAGATTTTAACCCCTTAAATGCCGCTTGACGTGGAGAGTAGCTGGCAGTTAAGGACCATGGGGCATATAATTTATATATGCAGCTTCGCAACGAATCCATCACGTGCCAGGACTGTCAGTGGTCCTTAAGTGTGATGGTCCTGGCACATCAAATGTCCTTAACCCCTTAAGGACCCATGACTGCCATGAGTTGTTATACCCTTAGGACCGTCATGGAAATCCGGGCTCCCTGCGTGGCTGCACGCCGTTCGCGGAGTCTGGTATCAGATTCCTAAAAAAAAAAAAAAAAAAAAAAATGCTCGGTGGTCCTTCAGTGACTGCCGCGTGCGTGAGCTGCCGGTTCTTAAGGGTTTAAGGACTTCACTAACTATGTACATGTAGATTAGTAGAGGTAACTGATCCACTATTTACCCACCTTGTGATTAAACCCTTCGCATCCGATGACGTACCCGGACTGTCACGCTGGTCCGGCACTTAAGGACCAGTGACGGTCCCGGTACGTCACGTACTTTTACTCACCTATGCTCCTGCAGAAGCACAGTGAGTAATACCGGGTACTGAAGTTGATTGCTCCAAGACCGGAGCGATCTCTTTCAGTCCCTCGTTCAGCATGCCAGCACACTTGGGGTGGCACATCGAACTTCCCTATCTGGCCCTTAAAGGACCACACACCCTGGGACCTCTGGTCATTGAGAGGTTAAGCAGACATGCTGAAAACCTGACCTGTTGTGTCCTGAAGACTAAAGTTGAGAAACACTGAGATAACCAGTAGTAACCACTATTAATACTAACCCATTAGATGCTGTACAGATTTTCATTGCATTACTGTTTAATTAGTGGAAGTCTCTATAATACTCAAGGGGTTAAAATCCCCATTTTAGATCAACCGTAGTCTTAGAAATGTTTTTCTCCCCTATGGTGCAGTTGATTTGATCAAGAATTGCAGCTCTTTAGCTTATTGAATAAGGTCATGAAGGATTTCACCTGCGAACTAGGGTCCATATTCATTAAGCTGAAGAGATGCAATTCTTGTGAAAAAAAACAAACACAAAAAAAAACAATCATAGTAGACAAACATTCTCACACTTCTCATTGATTGAAATGGGTCTTTAACTCATTGAGTGCTAGCTATGTCTCCAGAGCATTGCAAAGCAATGTGTTTTGATACCTTTGTAGCCTGTATGGGGTCTAAAGCAAGGTTTGTCATTGGGAAGTTTTCATTTTTTAAAATGAATTGTCCATCTTCCATGACTATGGCCTCTAGGGCCAAGGTCATGTGTGTTGCTGCTGTTACAAAATCTCCCTATTCATTGTAGTAGGATTGTGTGTGTGTGTGTGTGTGTGTGTATGTGTGTGTGTGTGTGTGTGTATATGTGTGTGTATGTGTGTGTGTGTGTGTGTGTGTGTGTGTATATATATATATATATATATATATATATATATATATATATATATATATATATATATATATATATATATATATATATATAATATATATATATATATATATATAATATATATATATATAATTTTTTTTTTTTTAAATAGCTGGCAAAAAAAAAAAACATACATTTTTCCTAGACAATACAATTTTATAAGGTAGTTTGTTTGGAATTAGGATTGTGACATATGATTAAGTATAATATATTTTTTTCTGATTTCTGTCCCTAGGCTGGGCACTATAATATTCAGCCTGTTTGTTTGTGCTGGGCAGGTAAGTGCCATATTGCGTTCAAACCCAACCTGAAAGTCCTACTATGTGGATACAAAAAAAGCAAACTAGCTGCAGGATGCACTTTGATGTTGATTAGAGTAGACCTGATGTAGGGCTGTATTCACAAAGCATTAAAGAGGCATGGTGTGCTCATGAAAATTCTCTGGCCATATGCTCAGAAGAAAAGTGGAGGAATTCTAGGGGTAACCAATCCCATTGTAGGGGAAAACTAAAAATTCCCATTGATTTAAATGGGGATGTTAATCCTTTGACTGCAAAGCAATGCCCTGGAAACCTAGCATTTAAGGGGTTAACCCTTTCTGTGCCTGAGGGGCATCCAATGCATTGATTTTCGATGCATTGGATAACTCTGGCACTCAAATGGTTAACATCCCCATTCAAATCAGTTGGAAATATTTTAACCCTTTGAGAGCCAGAGGGGTATTCAACATATTGCATATCCCTCTGGCACTCAAAGGGTTACATTTTATTTGTTCCCTGGGAGCAGTTGGTTTGCTACATATGACCCTTGGTCTATTAACTGCTTCATTGCTAGAGAGGTCTCCCATACGCTGAAGAAATACACTGGAGAACTCTTGAGCATTCATTGAAGTTTAAGTCCCATTGACATCAGTGGGAATTTCAGGGGGAGATGTGCTAAGATGTGATAAAGTGGAGATGACTTTTCCAGTGTTATAAGCTTTCCAAGGCCTGTTTTATTCTATGGAGCCAATGCAGTAATATCTCAAAAATTAGAGAAATCTTAGTGCATTGGCTCCATAGAGTAACCTAGGACTGGAACGCTTGGAACACTGGAGAAGTAATCACTGGTGTATCAACTCTTTATCACACCCTTAGTGCATCACCACCCAGGACTTGCTGAACAGTAGTAGCCTGTACACTGCAGGGTTTTTCTCTTCCCTGTGAGTAATAATTTCTTTGTTCTTGCTGTGGGTTACTTCTCAGATCGTATTTGCTACAGGAGCTTTGCTGAATGCCTTTTGGTTAATGGAAACTGGAAGATTAATATTTGGGTAAGTGGAGAAGAACCATAAAAATACAACTCTCCTCCTATTCTTTAACCCTTTAGGAGTCAGACAGGCGCAATATGTTGCACACCTCTCTGGCCCTTACTGTTAAAGACTAATGTGATTTTTGTCTCTGCTAGGATCAGTTAGATATCCATGATCCTATGTGCTGTTTTTTTTTTTTTTTTTTTTTTTTTTTTTTTTATAGCACTCATTGTGATAGTAGTAGTACTTGAAAACATTTACATTTAATTCAATAGATATTTTAAAAATACATTAATTGTGCCAATTTCGATCTCCCTAACCTTTATGTTTTGGGAGATATAAGTCTGCAAAGTTCCCCCTTCCCTCCCCTTGTGCTGACATTAGCATTCCAACTCAGAGACAGAAATCCTAGTCCATAGACCATCCTGCAGCTCTTCAGCAGAGCAGTGATCATGGTAGTTACAAATAAATACTTCATTTGAACGGTCTACAACGTGTGCTTGCAAACCAGGACACACACACTACGCACACTCTCTACACACTGCGCGCACACTACACACACACTCTCACTCTCTACACACACACATACACCAAGCGGTATGCTCCCAATACTATACACCATACACACAGCACTATGAGTATGCTCGCTTCACTCGCGCTTACTCGCATGCGCATTTGCTCTCTTCCATGTTCACATGCTTGCACACACTCCCTGTGCATGCCTTTTTGGAGCTGAAAGAGCTAAGCAATGCAAAATTCCATTAGCCAATCACTGTTTTATTAACCATATATGGGTAAAAGCCTTGACAGTATTGCTAGTTTGCATATAAATGGATTACAGAAATATAGGTTATTTTGAAACCTCTTTCAAAATCACCGGTTTGTTACAAAATTACCATTTCACTTTAAAACTCCTCTGTGCTGTCTGTTCTCTCTATTGTATCTATAATGTGAATATTAAATAACTCTGGTTATATTATATATGTTTTTATTACCTATGCTATTGGATGTTTTGAGAGCGAGCTCTCTTATTTCTAGTATCTTATTTGGTCTTTGCTCTTGTTTTATGTGCAGGGTAGTCTTATTCATGCTTAAATTCCCATACCGTATTAACCTCTACCACTTCTGCTGATAGGCTATACCACATTTCAGCCTCCTTTTCAGTGAAGTTAAACTTTCTTACATTACATCTAAGGTTCTGTCCCTCTAGTCTTGGACTATGACATCTTGTCATAAAATGTCTGCTCCTTTGAAATGTACTTCCACACTGTACTTCCTTTATGTATCTGAATGTTTCTATCATAAACTCCCCTCTCTCTCTCCTTTCCTCTCCTCCAAGCAAAACCTGTTCTACCCAGTTCTTCATGACAGAATCTGTCCCTCTTTGGTGACTTTCTCTTCTGTTTGCTGTTCTTTTCTAGCATTGGTGGCGAATCTCTCGCTGTTGCTCAGAATACATATGCAGTCAGCTGGTTCAAAGGGAAGGAACTGAACTTGGTATTCGGATTGCAGCTTAGTATGGCTAGAGTGGTGAGTGTGTGGCCTGGAATCTAACACACAAACGCATTTCAGTGTAACATGTTAACCCACTGAGTGCTGGAGCAGTATACAACTCTTTGCTCTGCAATGCATTGCACATTCATCTGATGCTCAGCTGTTTAAAATAATTATCTAATTCCCAAGTAGTTATTAGCATGGATGCAGTATTGTATAACAGGCTTGAGTTTTGTGAAGGTTTCTCTTCTTGTAATGTTAGTTACATTTGACTTAAAGGGATAATAACGCTTAAAGGGACAGTAATGTCCCATTAAAAATGCTTTTAATTTTGTAGAGAATGCAAAATAAACTCTCTGGCACAAATCTTATCTCTCAAACCACTATGGTCTGAGAGATATATGCATTCATATTTCCCCCCTCCCTCCCATTCTCCTGACGTCAGCGCTGTGCTGACAGCAGGAGATCCCAGTCTGGGGACCAGTCGTCTGCTCTTCTGTAGAGCTGAAATCGCGTTATTGGAAAATAATTACTTCATTGGAAAGGTCTACAAAGAGTGCCTGGTTTGCAGGCGATTTCGGCTCTGCTGAAGAGCCTCCTTGTGTCGGCAGACACGGATCTCCTGCTATCAGCTTTACAGCTGACATCAGGAGAAGGGGAGGGAGGGGGGAACTTTGAATGCATATATCTCTCAAACCATAGCGGTTTGAGAGAGAGGATTTGTGCGATGGAGTTTATTCTCTACAAAAGTAAAAGCATTTTCATGGGACATTACTGTCCCTTTAAAAACAAATGTATTTAAATGTGGTGTTCATATTTATATATGACGGAATTCAGTCAAACGCCTTTAAAATGCAGTCCTTCTGAAGTTATAACCATTTTATTCTCCCCCTCCCTTTTCACTGATGTCGAGTCCTTCAGCACTAAAGGGTCTGATAAAGTCCGCCTACTGACATGTAACTAGACGACAAATTCCTTCTCTGTGATTTGTTTCCTCAAGAACAAATACAGTGCAGCTTGATCCTTAACAGCCAGAAATGATTTATAGAGAGTTAGGTTGAACAGTAAGATTGCTTTTGGCAACCCTATCTCTGTTGGTGGAGAGGCAGATTGAGATCCCTAGCTGATCACATAGAAAAGGGAAATTTTAATAACTTCAGAAGAGTATAACTGATAAGCTATGCTCAAATATTGGAAAATTAAGATTAAAATTATTATTTTTATGTATTACAATTTCTTCAAATTTCTATTTATGACATCAGTTCATAAAGGAACCAGATTAAATGGCATTCTTCTGTTTACAGGGCAGCACAGTGAACATGAATGTTATGGGTCTGGTATACTCGCAGATAAAGGATTTAATGGGTTCTGCTGGCTACAGCACCCTTGGTGTAACCCTCATGATTGGTAATTTTTATTTTGTGTTTATTTTCCGTTTAGCAAAATCTAAGTAGAACATTTGCCAGGGGAATTATAGGCAAAGGTCTGAAAATAAGATAAAAGTCCAAGGAGCGCTTGAATGTAGCAAAAGTAATTTCAGTAAAAACAGATGCACTGTAAAAGAGATGACCGTACTGATTCTTGTGGGGATCTTCTACTGCAGGGTAGGTCATTTTCGGCATCCCATCAGCTGGGGGCTATAGCTTTAATAATTTTCAACCATGGTTGTGAGTTTTGTAAGTGTCCTGCATTAAAGGTGAAAGCTTGGCACATTAAGCATGTTGCTTTGATGAAGTACTGCCATTCTGACAGTCACATTTGTGAATGGTCTCAAAGGAGGCAAAGCAGTCTAGTCTGGGTAACTCTTACTGATGGTTCAGATCCCCTTCCCCATGCTGTGCTTATATTACAGAGGAAGCAAGCAAGGGGTTTCTTTATAACTAGTTGGAATATAATCTTTATAAGGTACCTTACAAAATGTGACTCTTTTTTGATGTGTATGGCTTATATGCTGTTCTAGTCGTGTGAGCAGATTTCGCCATTGGTAATTGTTTTCTTAAATGTCTTATTTTTGTCCCACTTGCAGGTGCATCAACATGTCTGTTTTCTTTGATCTGTGCTCTGATTCTCGGTTATCTGGATAAGCGAGCTGAAAAAATACTAAACAAAGAACAGGGAGAAACAGGTGCATACAGAGATTCTTACCCAGTCAGTATAAGGATAGATGTACGTGCCTGAGTTTGTGTGCAGGAGATGAGCATTCAGTGGACTCTAGAATGCACACCATTCAGAATTCATTTCAGCACTGGAAGAATAAAAAAAGAAGAGAGTAATATGTATATTCACAGAATGATTAATCGGGTTCAGTTCCTCTCCCAAATACCCCTTGTTTACTAGACTAGAGGTCTCCAACACATTTCTGCTATCATCTAAGGGATTAAACAGTTTATTAAATTACTAGTTGAAGAGCCAGTTACACGGGCCACAGTGCCACTGCCAGCCGGTTGTGGGGCAGTCATGTGCAGTAGAGACTGCCCGCACCGCGGCTGATACAGAGCTGGACACTTCGAATCAGCCGCGGCGCGGGCAGTCTCTATTGCGCATGACTGCAGCACGTGTAGCAGTCTCTACTGCGAATGACTGTGTCGTTACACACGTTTTAGCGAATTATATAGGATGCCACATAAGGCAAAAAGAAGACGCAATATTTTCATATAAACATTATAAGAAACCCCCAAATGCTGTCAACTCTTTGAATGCCAAATGGTTTGTGCAACCCACTGGCACTCAAACAGTTAATTTCCAGGTTGTTTGTTCTTTAAGAACCAGTGGGGCACACAATGCATTGAGAAGCAATGCTTTATGCACTCCTCTTGTCATTAAAGGGTTAAATATAATTGGCAAACATGTCTAAGGGCCTGTCCGTACATAAACGATAGAGAACAGGCAGTTGTGTAGGTTTAGGGGAAGGAATGCATGGAGAGGATGTATTTGGTATCCAGTCTTGACTGTTTCGTTATCCTTTTCAGGTGAAGTTATTAAACTGACAGATGTTAAGGAGTTCTCCCTGTCTCTGTGGCTGATATTCATGATCTGTGTGTGTTACTACGTTGCTGTGTTTCCGTTCATTGGTCTTGGAAAGTAAGTAATCAATGCCTGTCTACTTTAAGCAGTTTAAGCCCATATTTTTTATTCCTGGATCTAGCTCTAGAGAACAATATCCCCAACAATTAAGCAGGGATGATATTTCTGTGCATTATAGGTGTTCATTTACTTTTGTGTAGGTGTTCATTTGACCTTAACCCTTTGAGTGCCAGAGGGGTATGCAACGCATTACTCTGCAATGCTCTACATATCCCTCTGGCACTCAAACGGTTAAAGTGATAGTAACACTTAATATGTAAAAAAAACACAAAAAAAACCATGAGAAACAATGGTACTCATGAGAAACAATGCTCATGAGAAACAATGGTACTCCCTCTACTGAGAGGTGTTTTATTCAAAAGATACTGCAGTTCAGGCTTGAATGTTTGTAGGTGCAATATCTCAGTGACGTGAAACTGTAGTGGCGCTGTTGCTACACCATCCTATGGAGGTTTATGGTAAACTGACCAGAATTGTCCATAGGATGTAGAAATGGCACCACTGCAACATTTCATGCCAGAAAAAAATAAAAAATCAAGTTTGAACTGCAAAACCTTTTATTTAAGACGCCTCTCAGCACTTATGTACCCTTATTTTACTCAGAAGGATAAACCATGCAATATGTAGATATACACAGATATTTATTTCTTTTTGTATATTATGTATTACTGTTCCTTTAAATCTTCCAGTTTGCCCCTCTCATAGCTGTCTGGGATGGCTCTGGCTTGAATTTCATTGCAGGAGAGAAATGTTATGACTGGTGTTTTCTCACAATTTCCTATTTAAGTTTGCTTTATCTACACATTTCCACACAATCAACAGCAATGGAATTCAAACTGGGGGGGGGTTATGTACGAAGGTGTGAGAGAGGTGATAAGCAGAGAGAACTTGTCTGGCGATTTTACTTCTCCAGTTCCTATGTTATTCTAAGGAGCCTATGAACTAAGATCTGTAAAGTTGGAGAAATCTTAGTGCATTGGCTCCACAGAACAACATAGGACTTGGAGAAGTGATATCACTGTAGAGATCGTCTCCACTTTATCACTGCTTGGTGCATCTCCCTCATGGACTTCTACTATACCAGCAGTGTTAACGTACATTAAAGCAGAGCAGAGATAGCGCTATGTAAAATGAAATACTTCATTGGTCGGAGGGTTTGGCCAACTTTTTTTTTTTTTTCCTGCATAAGGTCCTTAGAATTACTCACCTGTACAAGTTTTCCATATTTTTACTGTTTTATTATTGCATTTGTCATGAAACACTGCATGTAGCAAGATGAGCACATAAATCACAGCATGTAACTAACCGAAGAAATCTTGTTATTCTAAGGAGCCTTTGGATAATTGACAGTGAACAAAAACAGGCTGGCTAATGTATTCATACCAATATGCTAATTTTCACTTTTTCATTGTAGGGTTTTCTTCATTGAGAAATTTAATTTTTCACCTGTACAAGCAGGTGCAATAAACAGGTAGGTTGGCTTGTCAGCATGTTGTAAACTTTCACAAAAATTAATTAGTATCACACATTTAGTTTAACCGTATGAATGCTAAAGATGACTCCAGCACATTAATTTGCATCAATACCATGTTTCTGTCAGGTTCTGCAGATCACTGTGCTTTCACTCCTCTGTTTTGTACAGCACCACAGAATATGTTGGTGCTCATTGATTAATTCTTTGGAAACCTCTCTAGCATTCAACAGGTTAACTTGGGGGGGGGGGGGGTTGGTTTTGTAGCACTGACTACAACTCAGTCGCACTATTTAAAGGAAGAACTTTCACCCTCATAATATTGCCCCCAAATCCATTACTAATAGCTATGGGTAAAGCCATACTTATATTATGCTCAATAAGTCTGTGGTATTCAAGAATGCGCTGTTGTCCACTGAGGGCTGCAAAATTTATTTTCTTGAATACCGCAGACTTATTAAGCATAATATAAGTATGGCTTTACCTATCGCTATATTAGTAATGAATTTGGGGCAATGTTATGAGTTTGAAAGTTCTGCTTTAATACTGTAGAATACATATATTAAAATTGTTCGACCATTACGATCTCTAAGACTTTATTCTCTAAATGAATGCCTTTTTTTTTCACGTGTATCCACACAGCTGCATGTTAAAGAATATTTGATGTAATTTTCCTTCATTATAATTCATGCTAGACTAAAATCATCAGAAAACTGAGTTACTGGAATGTATGCATGTCTGGTTCTGTTTTTTCTGTTTTAGTGTGGTATATATAATCTCTGCACCGCTCTCGCCTGTGTTTGGGTTTATGGTTGACCGACTTGGGAAGAACATTATCTGGGTGATGTGTGCAGTAGTGGCTACACTTGCAGCTCACATTATGCTAGCCTTTACCTTCTGGAATCCCTGGATTGCTATGGTATGTTAGCTTCTTAACCTCTCTGTCAACAGGACATGCGAAGTGGTTAAACATCGAAGAATAAGATCCTATTATAGAGGCAGACAAAACAATGTATATTCTGTTCTTGTTTTTTTCTTTGAAAGTTTCAGTTGGGAACCCCCTTTGGCACAGTAAGGGTTAATCAACACATTACAGTGTGAAATTTTGTGATCTTGCTGACATCCAAACAGGCTTAAGATGGTCAATGTAGGATATACTTTTGATAGCTAAGAATGGGGGAATATGTATAACCTGGTGCCGTGTCCCCTCTAAGCAAACTAGCACTGAAAGAGGTAAGAGTACTTAAAGGGATAGTAATACTTCGTTTTAACTTTATTTTATTTTGTAGGCATTAAAAAAACATGAAGAATGATATAAGTCTTATCTCTCAAACCTTTATGGTTTATGAGATATTCACATGCAAAGTTCCCCTCCCCGCCCCTTTTACCTAGTGTAAGACACCTCTTCTCAGATGTGAGTCTGGTTGTATGACCAGACAGATAACAGAAGGGGACAATTTTCTTTGTATGAAAACAATGAAAGCCCTTCCCCCCCTTGACAAGTTTTTCAGCTTTTTCCCTTATCTTAATTGAAGATTGTCCCTCTCTGCAGTCTACCTGGGCATTTCCCTTCTGATCTGGTTGAACAGGGGGGGGATACTTTGTTTGTGAATATCTCTTAAACCATAAAGGTTTCAGAGATAAGACTTATATCATTCTTCATTTTTTTTAATGCCTACAAATAAAATAAAGTTAAAATGAAGTATTACTATCCCTTTAAATCTGGAGTGTATGGAGCATCTGCTGAATGTAGTCCTGCAACAGCGGCAGTATTATTTCAGTGCAGGCTTTCTCATGTTGTTCTTACAAGGAACACTGGGTGCAATTCTGCAGCTAAACAACATAAAGAGTCATAAGTTTAAAAGACAAATGTAGAAGTTTTGGGGCAAATCATTTGCACTATAGGAGAGAACTAAAACTTGATTTAAATGGGGATTTTAACCCCTTGAATGCTAGCAGGGTCTCCAATGCATTGGGAAGCAATGCCTTTGAGACCTGTGTAGCATTCAAGTGGTTAAAATCCCCATTTAAATCAATGGGAATTTTTGGATTTTCTAATTCTCCCCAATATAGTGCAAATGGACTTATTTTTTTTTCCCCCAGAATTCTCCACTTTTCTTCTGAACATACAGCCCATATATTACAAATAAGAGTTGCTTTTGGGAATTGTAACTTTTATTTTTATAACATTTTGATGTAGCCAGCAGCAAACTACAGAACACTGGTGCAGGACTCTCTAGATAGATACAGCAGACTTTTTTTTTTTTAGAATAGATGAAAAACAGTAGAACAACACTGAACAACCTGTATAGTGGGACAAAAATGTAGACTTTAAATCCCCAAATGTGTCCCACCAAGTCAGGGGGGTGCCCAACCTACCACAGTTCTAAAGCTGGGTAAGCTGGAGCGCTCAGAGTATTATGGTACTATGGATGATTGTAGATGAAGGTTTTTTTTTTTGTTATATGCATCGAACCTGAGAGCAGGGTAACCCAGCATTGGCAGGTTGACTTTTAAAAAAAAGTATTTTTTTCCTGTAATGTCTTAAAATTTATCTTTCAAAAGTAATGGAAATACAACACTGTTGCCTTCTATATTTTACATGAAGCTAGTCTTGTTATTATGCAGGCATGCTTAGGTCTGATATTACCTATTTCTTCCCTGCAGAGTTTACTGGGTGTTTCATATTCTCTGTTGGCTTGTGCATTGTGGCCTATGGTTGCATTTGTGGTTCCAGAACATCAGCTGGGCACAGCATATGGATTGTAAGTATACAGGCCACAATATTTAGCCAGTCATTTTAGATCTGTACGTAAGTCACTGAAGTTAGATGCAGATAATCTAGAAGGCGTTGCTGCATGTACAACTGAAAATATTTGATTAGACTAAATGTAACATATACAAATTTAAGAAAAAGCAATAAACATTAAACAAAAAAAATATATAGCTATATATAGGTATATCTTGGTAAATAAGTGAGATTTTGGTTTCACAAATTGGCCAAGTCATGTATCTTGCACCCCATCCAGGTTTCTCACTTTATGGCAAGTTCTAATCTAATACACCTATTTAAAATGTAAAATAAAAATGAAAAATCCCTGAAGAGATGTTGTAATAAATTTACTCTTTGTATTGTTTGTGGGTCCCCATGTTTTGCAATTAAAAACAGAGGACATACAATGTAATAAAAAAGAAAATAGGTACTCGTGCAGTAATCTTTGTGCAATTACATAAGTGGTTAAATAGGTTGGATCCACAGCCCTTTTATACATGTAATCACATAATGCAGGCCCATCTGTTTTTTTTTTGTTTTTTTTTTTTTTTTTTTAGGCAAGTCCTCTATTTACATATTTTTTTATTACACTGTAGGTCTTCTGTTTTTAATTGCAACACACTGGGACCCACAATCAAATTCAAAGAGCATATTTAAAGGTTTCCCCCTCTCCTACGTGTTAAAATATCTCTTCAGGGATTATGTATTTTAATTTTATTTAGATATGGCTTTATAAGTGTATTAGAGTAGGACATGCCATAAAGTGAGATACCTTGAAAGGGTGGCAAGCTTATACACAACTTTGCCAATTTGTGAAACCAAAATCTCATTTATTAAGAAATATTATATATAGACTAGAGCATGTTTGTCTTTCTTTTTGTGTTTGCACTTTCGGTTTTTGGCCTAATGTTTGAGGGACTAGTGCACCCTCTATATATCTATTTTTATATTCGCATTTAAAATTGTATTTACTATTTGGATACTTTATGGTGAGTTGGCGCTGATAGCTTGCCTTCTCTGTTCCTGTTACTTGCACTTCTCCTTGGCTCATCCTAGCAGCCTTTCACTTGTCCTATTTTGACCACTTATGTAATGCACAAGGGTTATTGCACGGTTACCTATTTTCTTTTCTTCTTCTTGGGCTTTAATGCCTAGGCCTCAAGCCTGTCCCAGCTTGCTTGCACCCTGTCTGTTTTTAATTATTCCTTGCATAACCCGTAGAGGGTTATGGGGGGAGAACTGTTGGATCCACAGTCCTCTTACACATGAACTAGCATAATGCAGGCCCATTTTTGTGTGTGTGTGTCCAATCATAACTGTTAAAAGCCCCAGATTAAATATATGGGCATCTGGAGGGTTTGCATTTGTCCCTATGGGCAGTCGTAAATGGGAAAATACTGTAACTACTATACACTTTATTAGAAAAGCAAACTAACCCAATGTGGGTCACATTTACATTTATAAAACTGAAAGCTGTATAGTTTTATACAATTGACATTTTACTTTTTTTTTTTAATCTCCCCCCTCACCAGCATGCAATCCATCCAAAACCTCGGACTTGCTATTATTGCCATTCTTTCTGGCCTCATACTTGACTCGCGTGGGTACCTGTTCTTGGAGGTCTTCTTCAGCGCTTGTCTCTGCAGTAAGTGAATTTAATAGAGTAACTGAAAACCTGGATAACTGTGGGTGAACTGTCTGGACAGCAAGTAGCACTGTTAACCCTTTGCAAGAGGGTGAGGAATGCATTGCTTTGCAATGCATTCTATATCCTTCTGGCACTCAAAGGGTTAAAATAAATATGTATATTTAAAGAAGAAAAAATCACCTGTGATAACCGTGGAATAAAACAACTCCCCTCAATGAGTATCCATTTACTGAGCAGGACAAGCCATGTGATCTGTTGTTCATACTAATGGTTACTACTTCTTTAATTCTAGCTCACATCTGAGAATTTATATGAAGTGCCACATGTTGCCCAACACAGTAGGCACTGTGTGTGTGCGTCTGTGAAATAGATATACTGTATCCCTTCACCAAAACTATATTCTTTTTAATTGTGTTCAATCTGTGCAATTCTTTGACGCTAATTTTTAATTTAATTTTGACATTACAGTGGCCATTATATCAGTAGTTATGCTGTACTTTGTGAACCTTCTTAGAGGTAAGTGAACAGTATTTTGCATGTATGCAAATGTTGTGCTGGTGATGCAGGGAAATCGTGCATATTTCATCAGTGTAGCCACACACCTTTATTACAGAGAATGGTTATGTCGTCACTTTATATTTTTCACACGTTTGCATGAAATAAAGGAAAAACACGGTCACTCGCTTACATGTACTATCTAATAGAACCCCTTGAGGGTGTTCCTCTAGGCTTGAATAGTACTAAAGCAATGTAAGCATGCACTCAATACTAGTGCTTAAGTAGAAGGTAGTGTGTTACATGTCACCAGCAACCAATATTCACAAAGGAGTAGTGTGGACAGCACTCAGCTGAAATAATGATATTTAATTTCTTGAGAGATTCCAAGAATATATCATCCAAACAACCCTCACCTGCCTTTGTTAGATACTGTCAATAGCTAAATCCACCTGGCAGGCTAGACGTACAAACGCCAAGCCAGCCAGTGCCAAAAAAGCCTGAAGTAGTTTGACTCTGTCAGACCCCACCACCCTGGGAACACTCGTGCATTCGTAAAAGCTGATGAGATTCAATTTCTGACAAATGGCTATTCAGGATAGTGTCTCTAGGATTTTAAATCCAGGCTTACAGCATGATTTTTCATATCTAGTGTACCACAGGATAAGGGAAAGTTGACTTCTTTTCATAATTTTGGTCATTTTCTCATCCATACCCTTTACTTCAAATCTTTGTTGTTTCCCAAAACTGGGCTTAAATGCCCTGAACAGGTTTCTCAAGGTGCCCAAATTCATATTTGAGCTTGTTAGATCTGTCATTGCTGCTGTGTAACAGTTCATTGGACAAGAAGGCATACCTGCGTATTCCAGTCTGGCCAGAGCGAGCACAAGGGATTTCTCAATTTTACCTTCTAGGAATGTCCCTAGAAATCTGTATCATTGCAATTTGGACTAGCCACAGCTTCCAGAGTCTTCAAAAAATTAATGGCTCCATTGGCAACATAATGCCTTTCCTAGATGACCTTTTAAGCAGGGGTCCGGTCCAGTCACTAACTTTAAAGGTATAGCAATACTTTGTTTTATCTTTATTTTATTTTGTCGACATTAAAAAAAAACCATGAAGAACGATATAAGTCTTATCTCTCAAACCTTTATGGTTTGAGAGATATTCACAAGCAAAGTTTCCCCTCACTGACCAAAACGGTCAAGTCTGCCATCTAGCTGTCAGATTTGGAATCCGGTCCGCAGATCAACCGGTGGCTCTTCATCAGAGCCGAGATCGCAAGATATAAAAATAATTATTTCATTTGAAAGGTCTAAAAAGTGTGCTTGCAAACCAGGCACACTTTGTAAACTATTCGAATGAAGTTCTTCTTCTTATATCTCGCGATCTCGGCTCTGATGTAGAGCCACTGCCGGTCTGCGGATTGGATTCCAAATCCGACAGCTAGATGGCAGACTTGACCTTTTTGGTCAGTGAAGTAAAGGTTTGAGAGATGAGACTTATATTGTTCTTAGTGTTTTTTTTAATGCCTACAAAATAAAGGAAAGACGAAGTATTACTATACTTTAAGCGCAGCTTACTCAGGCAGTGTACAAGAATAGATAGATGCAACTAATTACAGAGCTCATAAACCCGTACAGCTGCTATGCCATGAAGACTGGAGGGACACCCGTTGCTGGACACATCAACAATAAATAACTAAACGACTGGTGCCTGAAAGAGAGACGATCCAAAGTCCCAGTAGAATAATAGATAGAGAATAGTTCGGCACTCAGTCCATCATCCAATGTAAAGTTGAGGCGACAAAATATATGTATATTTAAAAAATGCACTCAGGCTCAGGACATGGAGCAGGCTTATCAATTTGCCACAAAACAAGATAGACAGATATCGATGTCTCAAACATCCCGACGAACTGGGGGCAATAGGAGGTCTAATCAAGGAGTTAGGTTTGTTACAACTTATAGTAATCCGTTTAATCAGATACAACACATTATTGAATCTTTGATGCCTATTCTATATACGGATTCTAGATTGGCGGAGGTTTTATCTGATGGGTGTCAATTTGTAGCTAAGAGGGGATGTACAATAGGAAATAGAGTATCTAGAAGTTACTTTAGTTCATGGTTAAAGCATGTGGGTTGCTACAAATGTGGCAGTCAGGTGTGTAGAGCCTGCTTACATTTACAGGTCAGCCGTACCTTTAAATCTACTGTGACTGGAGACACATTTCCCATTAAGACTTATGTAAACTGTAATTCCAAAAATATCATTTATTTGTTTACTTGTGGGGACTGCCATGTAAAATATGTAGGGCGGACTATCCGTCCTTTAAAGGCAAGTCATGCGCAGTAGAGACTGCCTGCAGCTGGTAGAGCTCCCTATCAGCCGCGGCGCGGGTAGTCTCTACTGCGCATGACTGCAGCACACGCAGCAGTGTCTACTGCGCATGACACGACGTTACACACGTGTTAGCAAATTATTATATAGGATATGTTGAATACATATTTCTATAAGTGCATACAAGGTTGGCTTTTCCTTGTATGTACTATAGGACTTTCCGTATTGAGGAATTCGTCTATACGTGTTGCAAGTTTTTGTTTTTATCCAATTAGATGGCTTGATTGCTTCACTTGTAGGTTTTAAATATCCGTTACTTAGTTAACAATGTTATCTATGAGTAAGCACCCAATAGGTGTGAAACGCGTCAGTGAGCGTACGTGTGTAGCTGATATTATCTCCAGTGTGAGTCAATATTCTAATATGTTCTAATAAAGTGCATTTTTTAAATATACATATATTTTGTCGCTTCAACTTTACATCGGATGATGGACTGAGTGCCGAACTATTCTCTGTCTATTACTCAGACAATGGACTTTTTTCAGAAACACGCACAGACTTCATGTCAACAGACAAAGATCATTCTCTTTTCTGATTGCTGGTAGTTACCTCTGAAGGCAATCTGTCTGTTTGGGGTTAGCTTATGCTCACCTGTCTGCAAGGTCTGCGGTCAAAGGCAGTGTCTCTTCTGTCCAGCAATGTACTTGAATTGAGAGCAGTTTAAAAACTACTAACCACATAGACAATTCTCTTGGAGGGCTATACCATTGTAATTAAATTTTGCTCTAGATATATTAAAATCTGAACCATTCAAACCACTTCCCACTTCTTCACACAAGGATTTCACTTGAAACACTGTTCCTCATGGCTATCTCTGAGCTTGGGGAATTATTGAAGCACCCACCTTACCTTCTCTTTCATCAAGGCAAGTTTCACAACAGTTCTTACCTTATGACCCAAGACGGTCTCGTCTTTTCACCTTAACAGGAATTAATTTTGTTATCTTTGTCCTATCCCACAAAACGAAGAAGGAATACTTCATATACAAAGTGTTGTCAGAGCTACATCTTTTCATCAGTCAGGCTTGTTGTTTGTCATTCCTGAAGGACCCAGAAAAGACAAGCCAGCCTCAAACACTACACTTGATTTCATGAACTAAATGGACTCTGTATCAAGTTTACATCATATGTGCCAAGATGGTGCACTTCTTGGGCAGTCAGAAAGGCACCTGTGGAACAACTTTGCAAGGCTGCAATTTGATCACCATTACATACGTTCACGAAGTTTGACAAAGTTAATATTACTTCTAACATGGGTACAAGCTGCAGTTATTCAGTTCAGTTGTCCCTTCCTCATTTATGTTTTTGGCACAACTTTGGGATGTCCCCACTGGATGCAAGAGAGGTATTTTTGCACTCTCCTGATCTTTTTCTCTTGGTCCATGGAGGGGGTGTGGCTGACACAGGTCATACCACCTCAGAAAACATCTACCTTGCACAGCTGGGGTGTTCTACCCTGGTAACTGGCTTCTTCTGATTTGTTAGGCATAAACAGAGGGGTTAAGGTGTGGAGCCTTATGGCTAGTTTAGGGCTTTAGTTATTCAGCTATAGTTAACCATTTGTGTGACCTGCATTTTCGAAGAGTGAACTTTACCCCATGGTCTCGGAGTCACCCAGTGGACTATGAGGGCAGATCCCCTTTTCTGGCAGAGTGTATGAAAAATAAAAACAATACATGGCTGATATAGAAAATAAATGGTGCTAATTGTGCACAAAAAATAATGTAGTCTAAACCGGCAAATCCTGATACATAATCATGAAATTTGAGCCTTCAGTTGCCTCATATGTAAATGTAGTAATGGATTTAAATGGAAATGTGCTACACAGCAGAGTGCATATCACATATTCAACTTGAGTATTTGCAAGAGAAGCACATATGCATACTAAGGAAGTAGTGTTAATCCCTCTATACTATGAAGCTCCTATGATTTACATTCATCTTTAATAGGGTAAGCATGTCAAGCCTCCTAATCCCATGTTTCTCATTTTCATAAGAAGCTTGATGTTGTCATCACTTCGTCTAGATTGAGCTGCTGTTATCTATCTGTTATATAAGCTGTGAGACTGAATATCATATGTTTTCGCTAATTCTTTTGTGCACTTGATGTGTGGTTTTGCCACATCGGCATTTCAAAAATTACACTACGTTATTTGTGTGCAATAAGCACCCCACTATGTATATGTACCATGCATTGCCATACATGTTGCCGGTATTTGCTTGAATAAAGAACTGTATCCAATAAAATGTTGCTGATAATACTGGCAAGCTACAAAGTCTGCTCTTTATTTCAAATTATTGCGGTCTACTGTGCTACTTTAGGTTACTAATATGTATTAATACATTTTAACCTTGTATGCTATTCATTTCTTCCACATTCAGTGCTAGAAACACAGTGTTCCCAGCGCTGCAAATGGGAGGATTATAAGAAATAAAATATATTAATGGTAATAGAGAGGGTATCCACTATATGTATGTGAAGTTTTCAAAGCTGATGTGATAATGGAGAGAGGATAACAAATCTTTAAGTTTATTAAATAAACTGAGTTATTTGATATATGGAGATAGAGGTCTTGTGAATCGCCTTTCACTAGTTACATTAAAATTATGTACATGGGGTTGGGGAGAAGTTAACTCAAGTTAGAGGGGTTAATGGAGGAAATGCTTAGCAACACTAGGCTAAAAAAAAAAAAAATGCCGAAATAATATTTAACACAAAATGGCAAATACAATGTATGGGTGATTTAGTACACCCGTTCAAAATCAACAAGTTGTTTTAATGTAGCAGGTACACTTTAAGGACAAGAATAGACTAAATCTAATTTATATTTCCTAGGTGGTGATCTTAATTTATCTTCTTGGGAGAGAGAAAAACAGCAGAAGCAAGCTGCTATCGAGTAAGTATTGCTTTTCCATGTGGCCTTTTTGTGCTATGTGCTGCTTGGGAGACTTACAGCATGTATGCATTAACCATTTTATTATCTGCTTATATCTGTTTTAGAACCTTGATTTTTATCCCCAATAAAGCCTATATGTTTAGCCTTTCTTGACACCGTTCTTTTTTATAAACTGGAGTTGGGATCTTTTGAGTTTATTAGCAAAACTACTTGTGTTAAGCTGTTTTCTCCCGATCCAGATTTTTCCTATAGCTACTTTCTGATATCCCTTTGGATGCCAGTGCAGTGTCCAGTGTATTGAGGCATGTAAAGAGTTAAATGTAACAAAAGGAATTTGGGGACTTTTTATGTAAATTAATGGTAATTTGGGGATTTTTTAATTTGTTCCTTGTTTTGTAGGTAGTTTGCCCCTAACTTATTTTTCTCTGCTAATGTCCTGCTGTGTGTGCATACTACCTCAGCATAGTTCAACAAGGAAAGGACATCATTTTACCTATATGTTTCTGGGTCATTTTAAGAAGAAACCGTAACCATTACAGTTCCACAGAATGAAAAAGTATGGTGCCAGGAAACACTACTCCTTTCTAAAATGTGCTTAAAGGGATAGTAATGTTTCACAAAAACAGCAGCTCTAATTCATCTTCATAGTATTTGGCTCATGGAGAGTGTTGTTTCAATACTGTACGAGTTGTTGTTCAAGAGTAATTGAATGATAAAGTATCCCCCTCCTGTCCCTTTTACCTAGTGTAAGTCACTTCCCCATAGTTGTGGAATCTGGTCCTGGGGACCAGACAGCTCACAGAAAGGAAAATCTTCTTACTGTGATCATAAGGAAAATCCTCACTGAAGATTGTCCCTCTCTGCTATCCATCCGGACAGTCTTGCTGCTCTGAGGTGAGTAATGTTACATCAGTAAAAGGGGCGGGAGGAGGATACTTTATCATTCAATTCCTCTTGAACGACAACTCTGAAAGTATTGAAATAGCACTCTCCATGGCCCAAATACTATGACGATTAATTGGAGCTGCATTTATTGTGAAACATTACTATCCCTTTAATGCTAACTTGTTTTCATTTTACATGCACAGTTTATTTGCTTATGTTCCTTAAAGGAATAGTAATACTTACAAATTACTATCCTGCATCTTGTAGCCAGTAAAAAAACTTAAAATGAGCCCATCGGCATCTCTCAAACCTTTATGGTATGAGAGAGATCCGCTTTCAGAGTTTTGCTTTTTGCCTTTTCCCCTGACGTCCGCGTTCTAGCTGACAGCAGGGGAATCCGGTCCCTGAGCAAGAGGAGGCTCTTCAGCAGAGCAGAGATCGATTTATGGAAGAAGAAATCCTTCACTGAAATGGTCTTCTACGTGTGCTTGGATTCCCCTTCTGTCAGCTAGAACGCTGACGTCAGGGGAAAGGGAAATTTAAAAGCGGATCTTTCTCAAACCATAAAGGTTTGAGAGATCCCACTGGGCTCATTTAACTCCGTTTTTTACTGGCTACAAGATGCAGGGTAGTAATTTTTAAGTATTACTATCCCTTTAATGGTGCAACATAAAGTTGTCTGAAAAAAAAAAAAAAAAATAATAAATCATTATATAAGGATCTTGACTACTGCAGGATTTGACTTGTTACACAACAGCCAAGGTATAATACTTACAACTGTGTGTCCTCTAAAGTCACATTATTCTGATTAATTATACTTGGCAACACACATCCTATGTTTGTTGTTTTGTTCTATTTTTATTATTTATTTTTATTTTTTGTTTTATTTTGACACCAATTTAATTTTTAAAAGATAAAATCATTATAGGAAATATCTAATTCCAAGCTCAAACCCTGCTGTATTTTATAGTGGTAACCTTATTATAGCCAGGGCCTAGCTCTTACAGTCTGTTTCGTGTCCGAGGCACAGAGAGATGGTAGGTTGCCTAAGGTCACATGGAGTGGGAATCAAACCAGTCTTCACAGCCACTGTCTTGTCTTCAGCTTGTTACTTAACCACCTATGCATTCCTTTCCTGTGAATGATCACTTTATACATTTTTGTACACTGGAACTGGAAACCGTATGGATGCTTCTCAATGCATTTGAGACCTCTCTAGCATCCAATCGGTTAAAGTTCAGCAATAGTTAGAAATGCTTTACTAGTATAACTGCGCAAAATGCTAGTTACATTGTCCTGTTTTGATCTTGCTTTTTAGTGGGTTCCAGGCTTGCTAATATTTAGTTTGGCTGCATTCTAGGCTAGTTGCTCATCTGGCTTAGGTCAGTCACATAGAAATTAAAGGAACACTAACACCAAAGAATGAGATTGGGTTATATAACTTTAAATATCACATACCCCCAGGTAGCATCTGTAAAATGTATTCAGATTGTTAGTTCCCTAAATATATTAATAAACTTGCATTTTGAATGCATGTAACATAGTTGACGAGTCTGAAAAAAAAGACATGTCTATAAAGTCTAGCCCATGCCAAAAACACCCCTGTTAATCCAGAGGAAGGAAAAAAAACTGTGAAGCAATTTCCAATTGTGCCCTAAGTGGGTAAAAAAATTTAAGCCATTTGTCATAATTTTCAATATTTTGTGTTAGATAGGCATCCATTGCTTATTTTGAAAGCAGTAACCTTATCTGCAAGTACAACATCCCAAGGCAAAGAATTCCATAGCTTTTTCCTTCCCTTACTGTACAAAATCTCTGCTTTGTTTTAGTCAAAAGCACCTTTCCTCTAGTCTTAATGAATGATCTCTCGTTCTTAGCTCAGCTCTTTGCATGTTTACTACCCTGAATACACACAGTCTGGTTAATTGTTTATGCACCTCTAATTCTGACCATGTATTGAGATAAGTACCCAGTGCTATTATCTCAGGCCGATTAATAGACAATACAACTGTTTCATTTCTGATTGTGATAGTACACATGACATGAAGTACAAGGTATTGTGTTGCAATGTGTTGGATACTTCTCTGGCACTCAGCTGTTTACATGTGTATAACACCAGCTCTGTGATTCTCTGCTCCAGTCCTCAAGTCATGCCAACAGGTCAGGGTATAAGGATATCTGTAATTAAGCACAGGCAAATCAATCAGATTCACTGGAAAACTGATTACTAACCTGTGATCAACATAGGACATCTGAAAACATGAACGGTTGGTGTATCCAGAGGACTGATGTTGGGAAATCACTACCTTAGATCATTTTTTAGGTGTTAGTTTCCTTTAAAGAATTGTGGTATATGTCCTGTTACGTGCTTTCCCTTGGTTATTGATGTAGGTTATTGATGTATAGCAGTGTAAATGGTTTTACTAATCTCCATTGCGGTTGATAAGCCTTTTGAGTGGCAGAATGGTCTGCAGCGCATTGCTTTGCATACCCCACTTGCATTCAGATGGTTTAAAGGGATAGTAATACTTCGTTTTATCTCTATTTTATTTTGTAGGCATTAAAAAAAACATGAAGAATAATATAAGTCTTATCTCTCAAAACTTTATGGTTTATGAGATATTCACAAGCAAAGTTTCCCCTCCCGCCCCTTTTACCTAGTGTAAGCCATCTCTTCTCAGATGTAGGATCCAGTCCATAGACCATACAGATAACAGAAGGGGACACTCTTATTCCTATGAAAACAATGAAATCCCTGCCCCCCTTGACAAGCTTTTCAGGTTTTTCCCTTATCTTAATTGAAGATTGTCCCTCTCTGCAGTCTACCTGGGCACCTCCCTTCTGCTCTGGCTGAACAGTGTGACATCAGCAAAAGGGGCAGGAGGGGGATCCTTTGTCATTGAATTACTCTTGAACTACAACTCTGACAGAATTGAAATAACACTCTCCAAAGTCCAAATACAATGATGATTAATTAGAGCTGCTTTTATTATGAAACATTACTATCCCTTTAATATCTCCACATGGCATTTTAAGAGCTTCAATTACAAAGTAAAATGACCTGTCTGCTTTCTGCCAACATTATTTGCTAACCTACGGTGGGTGAGCTTTGCTGGGAGTTGTAATGCCTGAACAGCTGGCAGGGCCTCTGCTTTCCCATGCCTGGCTTAGAGGATAATTTACTTTTTTAGAAACAAACCAGATCATTAAGATCATTAACAAGCTACTAACAATTAATTGGGGATAACTTATGTAAGCATGATACTTCTACTTTCAAATGTTCAGACTTTCAATTCAAGGTGACATGTCCACTTTAACCCTTTTGAGTACTAGAGAGGTGTGCAATGCATTGCTCTGCAATGCACGTTACCCCTCTGACATTCAAAAAGTTAAAGGGGAGGTACCACCCCAACACAATGTAATCTCTAAGTCTGTCTTCCTATCATTATTAGAAATCCATAGTTAGTTTTCTCCAAAAAAGTGTTGTAAGAGCACAATCTTTAAACTAAATCTCTACCTGATGATGTCTTACCCCTTGAATCAGTTCTGCTCATGACCGCTATGGATCCAGTCAGCTCAATTTTACCTCCCTCCATCTTGCCCATCACTTGTACGTCATTGTCCTCAGCACCACGTGACCTGCCGCTCTCCTGGCATCAAGCGCGGTCAGGTCATTTCAGCCTAGTGGGAGAGGGTGCATGTGAAGCACTCACTATATATAAACCACCAGTCTGTTTCCACTAGGCTGAAATGACCTTACCGCGCTTGATGCCAGGAGCACGGCAGGTCACGTGGTGCTGAGGACAGTGACGTACGAGTGATGGGCAAGACGGAGGGAGGTACAATGGAGCCAAGTGGCTCCATAGAAGTCATGCGCAGAACGGATTCAAGGGGTAAGACGTCATCAGGTAGAGATTTAGTATAAAGATTGTTCTCTTACAACCCTTTTTTTGAGAAAACGAACTATGGATTGCTAATAACGATAGGAAGACAAAGACATAGAGAGTACATTGTGTTGGGGTGGTAGGTCCCCTTTAAATGTAATTATTCCCATGAAGATCTGGTCATAGATGCAAATGCTGATACTTAAACCACAGTGTGCACGAAAATGGGCACAATAACTTTTCACAGTCTTGACCAGGAATTCACATCTATTCATTTAAAACGAAAATTAGGACCCATATGCATTAAGCAAACCAGCTACACTATAGGGAACAATAAAAATTGCTCAAGTTCCCATTGATTTTAATGGATAGGATCTGTAAGGTCTCAAACAAATTGAAGATCTTTCTAACTTTCATTGGGTTAAAAGCTATTTAAAACTAAGGGAATTTATTTCCTTATGGTGGAGCTGGTATCCCTAGAATCAGTCCGCTTATGTTTTGATGTCTGACTTGCTGCTTTCGTCCATAAATTCCACTATAGATGTCTGGGACTCTGTGACCTAAAACCCTTTAACATTTATCATCTGCAGGGGAATCCAGCACTCCATAAAGTCTATAACTTATTGTCAGTGCTGACTTTATATAATCTATATCTAGACTGTGTGTGTAAACTAAGCTATAACAAACTTGAATCTGCGTAGTCACACTATGTAGCTGATATGTCCTGTCCTTAACCCCTTGAAAGACCCAAGTTCCCAAACCATATAAAGGCACACAGATCCCTGCTGGGATGGAATTGTTGGCCATACTGCTACAAAAATGTTTGTTTTATGCTTGAAGTCCTCAAAGTGCTGATTATTCTGCATTCTACTATCATCCTGTGATTTTGCTTCCTGGCCTGTGTACCAAATAATATAAATATAGTAGGGCTTTTCATGTTGTGTAAAACAAGGGTACTCGGGCTGCTGCAATATGCTTCATTTGAAAGACATTAGAGCTCAAACTGTTTAATTAAACTAGCACATAGTGTCCATTGTTTTCTTCCTATCGAATTTCGACTACATTTTGTGGGAGAGCTCCAACCTTAAGCTTACATCTCTCCACGTAATGTGATAGTAGGGTTTACATCTGGACATAGTACTTTGAGGTTTTTCTTGGTACCTATAATCTTTAAGGCATACTGAATTAATTTTTTACAGGGGTGAACTCACCACCTATCGTTAGACTGATTCTCATCATCTGACAGTTGGAACTGTAGCTCTGCAACAGGTGGAGAACTAATGCTGAAAGCTTCCCTGTTTTATTTTAGTTCCAGATTAGAGTGCATTGCTGTATGCCGCACACCCTGTTTGTATTCAAAAGGGTAAAATAAAATCCAAATTAGAAAGCCATAACAACTTTGATTTTCATTGTATTGTTCCTCAAGCACTTAAGCCTTCTAGCAGCACTTGATTTCTGTTGAGTGTGTAACCATTATGTGAGCTCATTTACATGTAATGTTCTGAGGAGCGGTTTTTAATTTTAGCTGGATAAATTTTATATGCTGGCACTTAAGCTTTTTGAATGTGTGTATATAATTTGACAAAAGTAGAACAATTGTGGTGTAAACCAACTTCAAGATATCTAACGCATTTATATTAATATATTAGATATATCTAAAATGTATTCTTAATTACACTGCCGCATGTTAGTCCAGACAGAATTTATTTTTTTCTGTTCTATCTTTACTGCATTAAGGAATGAGTACACCTTAACTATTTGAGTGCCAGAGGGGTACACATTGCAATGATTTGCTTTACCCCTCTGGCACTCAAAGGGGTAAGCTATGTGTCTCTCCATCTCATGTAATAGTAACAGCACCATCTTATTGTAACAGTTTGAACTGTAATGTCTTTTACTATGAATCATCTCACAGCATGTGTTACTCAGCAGGAAAGCCTGTTATATTTTTAATAATAAAACTTTACGGCTTCTGTAAAGTGGAACTAACACTTTGATTTGGGTCATTTTGAAAGGCTTTTGAGAATTACTTATGTTTTGTTAGCAATTCTTTATTTTAAACAATAGTTTATTATATTTAGCTTTATTTGTGTTAGTTTATACAAATCAGCCAGTGCTCCCTGGTAGGAAGTGGCAGTTGTGAGGGGGAGTTAAATATTATTATTATGGCACACAAATAATGACTAGTTTACATAAACAAAGATATCTGAAACTATAAAGTTTTAAATAAAGAATGGCTAATAGGTGATTTTGAAAGCATTCATGTGCACGAGAAGTTATATGCTTGCGCAATTAAATCTCTAATATAGATTTCAAAAGCTCTTTTATATACTCTTTCTTTGTCTCTCACCCTCTTCCCTCTCCATATACACTTACTTCTACCCATGCACATTTAATATCCCTACACCCTGTTGAGTGCTACAGTTCCCATCATCCCTGTCCAGCTATTGGCTGCCTGGTGATCATGGTTTTGTTGCCCACATCAGCTGGAGGACCTCTATATTAGAAACTAGATACTACTTACTGCCTCGAGGATTTCCTCACCCCTTAGTGCATGTTTTTTTGTTTGTTGTTTTTTTTTAAATTTTATTCTAGCGTCATAAAATATGAATGTTAGTTTAGTTTATTAAACCACCCATATGTCTACTATAAATACTGCCTATTGAATAATGTAACTCTTATGTAATGTACCGTATTCTGCATGTTGTAGTCACAGCTCTTAATAATGTATAACTTGACATTTTGCAACAATGTTTTGCAGAAAAGAAATTTGAATAGCAAATGTCATCTCCAAGTGTGCAGAATGTGTGCCTCCAACAAACATATCAACTGGACGAGTATTAGTGTCTCCTAAACATGATACAAATAGCCAAAGCACCTCTGCACAAGTATCACTAACTGCTATACAGTTGTACTGTATATAAGAAATTGATAATCATCAAGGATGTGTTTTTTTAGGTCATAATGGTTTACTTTCCCGAATACTTCATGCTGGGGGGGGGCATGAACGCACTTACCTGCACATGGCATAAATCCTTTGTCCTGAGAATCAGTACATATGTATTGGAAATACATGTCAATGGTACATTAGTCAGTAGGGAATACTTATAGATACGTTATTCTGATTGTTGGATAGCACTTGGACCTTTTAGCACTTAAAGGGATAGTAACACTTCGTTTTAACTTTATTTTATTTTGTAGGCATTAAAAAAACATGAAGAATGATATAAGTCTTATCTCTCAAACCTTTATGGTTTATGAGATATTCACAAGCAAAGTTCCCCTCCCCGCCCCTTTTACCTAGTGTAAGCCATCTCTTCTCAGATGTGAGTCTGGTTGTAAGACCAGACAGATAACAGAAGGGGACAATTTTCTTTGTATGAAAACAATGAAAGCCCTTCCCCCCTTGACAAGTTTTTCAGCTTTTTCCATTATCTTAATTGAAGATTGTCCCTCTCTGCAGTCTACCTGGGCATCTCCCTTCTGATCTGACTGAACAGGGGGGGGGATACTTTGTTTGTGAATATCTCTTAAACCATAAAGGTTTCAGAGATAAGACTTATATCATTCTTCATGTTTTTTTAATGCCTACAAAATAAAATAAAGTTAAAATGAAGTATTACTATCCCTTTAAGGCCTATGCCTAAAAGACATGATGTGTGTGTGTGTGTTTGTTTTGTTTTTTTTTTTGTTTTTTTTAAAGTAAAAACAGTGCAATAGGACAAATAAAAAGTCTGACTGAGTAAAATGGTGCTTTAACTTCATGAATTCTGGAAAGGTCTTAATGCATTTCTGCATAATTGTTAAAGACCTCTCTAGCATTCAAAGGCCCCATTTAAATCCATTGGAATGTTGATTTTTCACTTGTCCCCCCCCCCCCCCCCCCCGCATATGGTTTGCCCCAGAATTGCTCACCATGTCTTTTGTGCAGGAGGCATTTAAAATATACTGAGATATAGTATTCCTATATGGATTAAACCAATTCAAGGTATCCGCTGTTGGACTATAGCTCCCATTATCCTCATCTTGTAGATAGCTGTCTAAAGATGATGGTAGTTGTAATCAGACCATCTCCTGTGTTAACCCATTGATTGCTAGAGGAGAATGCAGTGAATCCCTGCTTTAGAACACAAATAACAGTAGAAAGCAATAAATAACTTCAGATTTTCCTCTGGTGTTTTAAGCACTTAAGTCTTCCAAAGGGACTCAAATTCTATTGTGCGTGTAACCACTTTTATGTGAGCTCATTTATGTGTAATGTTCTGAAGAGCAAACGGTATTTAATCTTAGTTGGCCAATTTTTTTTTTTTTTTTATATATGCTGTATTTAAATGATGGCACTTAACATGCACTGGGCCAGGCTTATAGTGATACAAGTGGATCAGTTCTGCAGAGAACCATCTACCATTATGAACAATACAATTCTCATTGATTTAACCTTTTGAGTGCCAGAGAGGCATTCAATGCATCCGCCCCTCAGATGCTAGAGAAAGCTCTTTGTTCATTGTCAAGCGATGAGTTGGAAACATATCTAGCATCCGAGGAGTAACTTAATAAATGTAATGGCTGTTTGCCCAGAATTGCCCCACTTATGTGTTATTTGTATAAATATGCCCCCTTATGGTCAATGTCAACACCAGACTGTTAAACCTGTGAGTGTCAGAGTGGTATGCAGCATTTTGATTTGCAATTTGCACAGTGGTACTCCTAGAGGTAATAGAGTAGAAGGGACACTGTTCTGAAAAAATATATTTAAATCCGTAAACTTGGTGTAATATCGACTAAAGGGGCTGAGGGGCTCCTGTCAGCATGGGTGAAGTTAGTTTAGGTAATGCTATAATTTAGGTAACCTACTTTTATCTGCTTCCTCCTAGATTAGGAGTAGGCAACTTTTGGGCTGCTGGAGACTATAAATTCCATAGTTCATGATTCAAGATGATGGGAATTGTAGTCTCCATCTAGTGGAGAGACCGAGATTACTGGAGAGCTAGATAAAAAAAAGTAAGTCCATTTGGAGTTGGGAAGGAATTTTTTTTTTACCCACTTGAGGCTAAATTAGAAATTGCTCCAGAGGGGTTTTTTTTTTTCTCCCCCCCCCCCTTCCTCTGGATCGACAGGGGTGTGTTTGGCATGGGCTGGACTTGATGGATGCATGTCTTTTTTTCAGCCTCATCAACTGTGTTACTATATAAGTCCCTCAATGACCACTGGAAATAGCACCAGTAATAACTAGGCCAGTGGTTCTCAATCTTTTTTTTTTTTTTTTTTTTTGCTCAGGGCACCCCTAACAAGTAATCTTGAACATTCGGGGCACCCGTAACATATTTAATGTACTTTATCAAGGACATAACGAAGGGTACAATACATAAATATACATTTATTAGGTCTTATAATCAGAATACCATAACTAAACATATTGTGCATAACAATTTCTATAAATCTTTATTTAAAAATCCATTTGTGTTGGGGTGCCCTGTGTTTTCTTAAAGACTAAGTTGATGCCCATGGCACACCAAAGTGCCACGGCACCCTGGTTGAGAATCACTGAACTAGGCATTCAATTTTACCACACAAATTCGAGGCTGCCATTGTGATTTTCTCACCCGTCTGTTCTGTCAGTGGTGTGCATTGTGTTTCTTTGTACACCTACCCTGTATCTGAATAACATGCGTACTCTGGGGGAAAAAAGGTATATATTTTGCAGAGTTTGTTTTGATGGGTAAAACAAAGTTGCTTTTACTGCTGAGAAGTTTCATTCAAAAGCTTTTGCAGCTAGAACCTTGTGTTTTTGTTTTTGAGTGGTGTAGGTGCACCTCCATGGCCAGAAATTTTGAAGTGGTGCTGTTGCATCAGCAGCCTATTGAAGGTTATTCTCCGTAATGGTATCTGTCAATAGACTGCTGTAGCAACAGTGCCACCATAAAATTTGAGGCCATTGAAGTACAACACTCATAAAGTTCAAGTTTGAGCTGCGTAACTTTTGAATACTGTGGGAAATACTATTGTTTTACTCAGAAGGATAAACCCTGCATTATATAATATGGTAAAAGGGATAGTGTTGTTTGCAAATAATTTAATAAAATCTGTTGCTCAAAATTTGAGTGTTACTGAGGTCAGTAACGCTCATTAAATTCAGTCTGAAGTTTTTAGTGTCGTTCTCCCCCCCCCTCCCCCTTCACTGATATCAGTCATTCATCATTGAAGGCACTGATAAGGCTGTCTGACCTGACAAGTAGGCCACAAGATTTAAATTCCTTCTGTGAGTCATTTTACTGTGCCTGACCACTAAATCCAGGCAGTTGTAGTGTCCATGACAGAATAACACGATTAATTGTAATTTATCTTGTCTGTTCTCAATGTAGGGTTGCCATTGACAAATTTTACTGTCAGTGGAACCACAATCTGAGCTCAGAAAAAGGGAGGGAATGTGGAGAATAAAACACTAACTTCAGGAAGGCTGCATTTTAAAAAGTGAGACTGACATAATTAATGCTTTTAAAGGGATAGTAATATTTCACAATAAAAGCAGCTCCAATTAATCTTCATAGTATTTGAGCCATGGGCAGTGTTGTTCCATTACTGTCAGAGTTGTAGTTCAAGAATGATAAAATACCCCCCTCCCGCACCTTTTACTGATGTAACACTGCTCACCTCCAAATGGATCGCAGAGAGGGACAATCTTCAGTGAGCATAAGGAAAAACCTGTCAAGGGGGCCAGTGTTTTCCTTATGCTCACAGGAAGGAGATTGTCCCTTGCTGTGAACTTGTCTGGTCAAGTGACCAGATTCCACATCTGAGGGGCGGTGGCTTACACTAGGTAAAAGTGGCAGGAGAGGGATATTTTACCATTCAATTACTCTTGAACTACAACTCTGACAGTATTGAAACATCACTCTCCATGGCCCAAAGATTAATTGCTGTTTTGGTGACATATTACTATCTCTTTAAAAAGTGGAACTGTCACTGTAACAAACAGGTGATTTTGAAAGCGCTTTCAAAAGCAACTTATATTTTTGTAAGGCTTTTTTTTTTTTTTTTTTTTATTTCAAGCAATTGGTTTTCGATATTTAGCATTATTTGTTACTTTATGTAAATTAGCTAGTACTTCCTGGTAGAAATTGGCAGGTGGGAGTGGGAACAGCATCTTACAGATTTGCACTTATTGACCAATTAAACAAAATATGTGGTGATTGTTTTATTGCTTTCTTATACCTATACGTACACATCTGTAGTCTCAGATCAGGTTTGTACCAGAATATATAGATAGTCCTACTAATGTAGAACTTTAAGCTACGTTCTCTTGCAAATGTGGTATTGGAGCATGTAGTGGTGCATCCATTTCCTTTTCTAAATTCTCACCTCAGACAGACTGGAAGGTTATCCTATATAATAATTAGCTAGAAAGTTTGTAACGACGCAGTCATGCGCAGTAGAGACTGCCGCGCGCGTGTTGCAGTCATGCGCAGTAGAGACTGCCGCGCGCGCGTGTTGCAGTCATGCGCAGTAGAGACTGCCGCGCGCGCGTGTTGCAGTCATGCGCAGTAGAGAAAAAAAAAATAGTGAAGCGGTATGCTTGCGTCACTACATAATGTCTGCTTTCATACAAACAATGGCTTTGGATTCCATTGCAGTTAAGTGTTAAACTGTTTTTATTGAACAGATTTATATTAAAGTCTGTGGAGAAATTTGTAGACAACATCTGATAATTATCAACTGTAATGCAATCCAGGACCATTTTATATAATCTCTTATTTTTATAGGGAAACAAGCATTTAAATTATGTTTGCTGATTTATGAACATATTCCATAGCTTCATATTCTTATCCAACTCCTAACCTCCCTGAGAGCAACACATTGGTCCTTAAATGGTTTAAAGGGGGGAAAGAAAAATTTGCAGCATTTTTAAGAAAGAAAGGCTTTTAACCCTTTGAGCATTGTACTCAAAGAGTTAACATTTTGCTCCATTGATCCTAGTTTCTGTATGCATTCAGATCTGGGGAAAAAGGGTTGCCTATCAAGTGTTTAGAATGAGTTTTCTGCAAAGACACTGGTTTTTAAAAACAAATTGCCATTGAAGGAATTATCTTAGCAACTTTGGAAAGATGAGGAAAACTTTTCACATGGTTATATCTCACCCCAGTTGGTGTCCACTGTTGAGTCCTTCTGGAAAATAGGTAAATTTTCTACCTTTATCAATTATTCTTTTAAAAAGATGTATCTGTGCAAGGAGAGTGCTGCCATGTTTTTGTGTGTCCGGATGATTGGCATCACTCTCCCATTTGAAATAAAGCCCCTTTGCTTTGCATACATAAAGAGAGGGTGGATTGGGGCAGGTCATGAGGGAGGGGTGGATCGGGGCAGGTCATGAGGGAGGGCTGGATTCAAGGGCTTAGAGGAGGAAAGTTAAGCTGTGCGGTACAGCTTGTACCTCAGAGACAAGCCAGGTGACTTCACAAGGAAGAGGTTTACAATTATCTAAATACTTTTTAGTCATTGAAAAAAGGTTAAACTATTTGAAGTCAACTTACTGATTGCAGCCTTCCTATAAGCACTTTATTTAGAGTGAAAGTTCTGCTTTAAGACTAGCTTCCTAAATACAGGTCTTAAGAATATTACAAGTTCCTTATAATGCAAAAAATTGTAAACATGGTCTGATATAAACCTCCCTGCAACCATAAAATAAATTGGATTAATGAGGGATGCAATTATCTTTGTTTAGTAAGAGGAGATGTAAATATTCTAGCATACTTGTTCACGAATAAATATGCTGAATCATTGCTAAGAGATATCTGT
Source organism: Rhinophrynus dorsalis (assembly GCA_037306005.1). NCBI lineage: Eukaryota > Metazoa > Chordata > Amphibia > Anura > Rhinophrynidae > Rhinophrynus > Rhinophrynus dorsalis. The sequence goes on along the minus strand of CM074720.1, from coordinate 410,135,927 downwards.
TGTATGATAACTTTGTTCAGTTGTTAGCTTTTTACTTATGGGGAGTAAAATTGTTCTACATGTTCCTCTGTTTTACAAACTAAACCTGCACTTTTTATAAGCTATTTTACTAAATAAAATAATTGTTAAAGAAATATATGGTATTGTCTTTTTTTTCCTTGGTTATATAATCACTTTCACACATCTGTAAATCATCTTGCAAAGTGTTATCCCACCATCTGTAGCTTCTCATGAACATGTATCCCATTTTTTGCCATTGGAGAGGTAACACACACATTACAATGCAATACTTAATATCATATTCTGCATGCTAAACAAGCAATTGTGAAAAACACCATCTGTATCATTGGGGATACATTAAATGTTTCAGTTATGTAAATGGCACTTTTCACCCATTGAATACTGGAGAGATGGCCAGCGCATTGCAAAACAATTTGCTAGGCACCCCACTAGCATTCAGTAAAATGACACATTTAAATCTGTTGGAAATCTCGTAAATGCTTGTTGTTCTCTTGTTGCTTTACTCTAGAATTGCATCCCTTACACTTAACACTTTGAGTGTCAGAGGGGTGTCTGGGACACCCTACTGGTAGTCAGAGGGTTAATTGCCATTTTCAACATGTTGTTCTACTAATTTGCAGTAAATAAAATCAGGGTTTGGAGATTTCATCTTTTTTTTACCGAGAGATATTGTATTTATAGGGCTGAGAAAGAGAGAATCCGTCGCCGAAATTCAGACTGGGCCAGGATTCGTCCACTGAGTGCTTTTGCTGTGAGGGTCCGGTATCTTTCCAGACTTGGAGCTCAGGTATGAATAGCAACTGTCTAGCAAAAGAATTTCACTCCTGCTTCTGAATTCAACAGAATAGTCATACTTTGTAAATAAAAATGTATCATCCCCATTTTCCATGTAATATAAAAAGCCATAGATCGTTATGAACGTAAAATGTGTTTACATTTGTGCTATCTAGATTTCTCTTGTGTCGTGTGGGACACAAGAACCATGGTGTAAAGTCTCCTCATCTGATAGGGCAGGGCACTCTCTGAGGCACTCCCTCCTGATCCACTTTATCCCTGCCCTGACATGCCCAGTTTTAAAAGTGAACTGGCACAGGATGGATGCAGGGCAAAATATTCTCTTAGCTAGCCTTCCTTTTTATTTTAATGAGATGGACTCCTGTCTCTCTGCCACTGTTGGTTAAAACCAGAGCCGAGACTTCAGGGACATGGGTCTGGTGGAAGACTGCTTTAATTATCCACCTTATGTCCTTAGCTCTGCAGAATAAGTTTGTGCTATATAAATAAAGAATAATAATAATATAGCAGCTTTCTTCCTTGTTGAATAGGAGTGCAGAGACTGAAAAGAACAGATTATGTCACTTAGTCTGCGTGGAGTTGGAGTCTGACTAGCACACTCTTCTATGGTGTTGTTTTGGCAGTACATATGCAGATATTTGTGTTACTATCCTGTTTATTTCCCTACTGCTGCTATAGTGGGATTTTCTTTTTACTGTAACCTTTTCAATGCCTCTCTGGCAAAGCATTACTTGCCTTTTTAATTGGTAACTTTGATTTCTTGAACACAGTCCACTTATGGTAGTAATCCTTTACTAACGTATTTACTTTTAGGTTCTTTTCTATTCTTTTACATACTTTTTGGGGTGCAGTGCCTTTAAGATATTGGATGGAACATATAATGCTTCTATGGTGCCTCTCTTGGTATTTTGGTGGCTGGAAAGGAGCTGTTGGTGCTTCTAACACTGCACACTTCTCTGTTTCTAGACGTACCTCTAGACTAGGGTGTCTTTTCTCTGTTGACATTACCGTATACACATTAGAGAATCATTGGCTAAAGTAGTATAAGAGGGTCATCTGGCACACCAGTGCCATCTACTGCAACCTGAGTAATGGGCAAATAAACATTGTTGGCGATTAGCAGTCATTGACGTGACCTACAGTGTCTGGTAATGAAACGGGTTGCTTGGAGGCACAGACTGGACTTGGTTGTTCCCACACGCATAGATAAATGAATGTGTATTTTATGATTGCCCTCTAGCTTTGAAATATTTTAGAAGATGCACTTTCTCTTCTTTTAGATTCCTCCTCTTATGGCAACACATTGTATCTCGTGAAGTTCCGTAACAGCCTGAATATCAGTCCCTGTTACGTAGCCTTAACATATGCCCACCTCTCTGACTAATCCATATTATTTACAGGCACTGTTGTGACTGATCTTGTTACCTTTTGATTCAGGTATTAGGCATACACTACATATCGGTGATGAGTGATCATGGATATGTGAGTTGAACCATTGTGACTATATATATATATATATATATATATATATATATATATATATATATATATAATATATATAATAGAGTGCCAAATGATGACATTTTTAAGTTTCTAACTTTATACATTACTACTTGATTTGGTAGTGTTATGGACATGTCCCATGCTAAACCCTGGAAGAAGCAGTTTTAATATAAATAGTAAAGGTAAAATATTCTGCCCAGTCTCCAGGTGTACTTCTGAGCCTAAGCAGGTTAGCCAAAGGCCTGCTTTAGTCTAGGTATCAGTGGTATTATACACTCATAATTACCTCCTACCTAGACTAATCTCTAGTATTGTGTATAATAAATATAGACCTGCTGCCTGTCTCCTTAATAATCTAACACCGATTTTGTTTTGTTCTAGACTTAGTCAGTTTCCAACATTTGAACCCGGCAGTTGGGCGCTCAATGAGCATATCTGACTAGATTGTTTGCCAGTGAGGTCCTCCGACTGTAGGCCTAATGACCTACTGGCTGAACCGAGAGATTCCTCAGTTCTGTGTTGGATCCCAGGACCCTTTAGCTCTCACAGGCATTTTCCCCAGGAGTAAATTTCCTTTATTTCCCTCAATTCCCAGAGTGGTGAGAAAAATAAGGGTTGAGCGGTCTCACATTATTTTGGCCACATTGCACCTGGTTTTCAGATATTCTCATTTTTTTCCATAAAAAATGTGTCCTAGTGCTTATGGGCTATATGAAATTAATAGATAATCCAAAAATATGGTGATTCGTATACTTTCTAAAGATAACTTTGGTCTGCTGCTCTTCCCACATTAGTGGATTGTGTATACTTCAGAGAACTGTAGTAATGACAAAGAAACAAGGGTGCAGGACCCTCTACGAGCACACACTGTTTCACCACTTCAATTGAAGCCCCAATAAATATCTGCTTACCAGACAGTAATTAAAGCAAGCATTGAGTTAATAGTCACCCCGTCAGGAAAATGTTCAGATGATCATCTGCATTTTCCAGGGATTCCAGGGCTCAAAGGTTCCAGTTTATACCATTTACTATTAATAAGTAAGCTCCAATTTTAAAAGACAATGGTAAAATATGCCCACCCTCTAGTGATCTTTTCTCAAGGGCTTTCAATAATTATAAGCTAAAACAATATTAGACTCCTTTGAACCCCCTGTCTTTGGTTTCACTGTGCTGCTCAATGCTTAAGATGGCTTTTGTGCTGGCTGTTGTGTCCTTTCGGTGGGTGGCCAAACTTCAAGCTTTATCATGTAAGCCTTTCTTTCTGGTCTTCCAGCCTGATAGGGTGAATTTTTTGGGCTCCCATAGGGGGTCTCACTAAGGTTGCTTCTGAGTTTCACATCTTCCCTGAATGTCCTCGTGCAGTCCAGGCTGCTTTTAAGGAAACAGTGGCTGCTTGAATTAAATAGACCATTCACCAGTCATATGTTTTCAAATGACGCTTACCTCCAGGTTGGTGGGGCACATCTTGGACATATAAGAATCAGGCCTCTGCTGAGCAGTTTTGTAAGGCAGCCACGTTGTCACTCCTCCATACATTTGTTAAGCACCACTATATTAATATCCGTTAACATCTTCCTCTGATACTGTCCACTCCGTTAGTCTCTCCTCTTGTTCCCATATGTCATACTGCTTATGCAGGTCTGATTTTTTTTTTTTTTTTTTTTTTTTTTTTTTTATATAAAGGATGTAAATAAAGGGCTAATTGTCTGCATTTTTCCTGCTGATTTAAGCTATGCTGGTCTTTGTGCAAATGTATTTATTTTTACATTTGTGCCTCACAACCTACCTTACCTTCCGGGATCTCACTCCTCCATGGGACCTGAATCTAGTGTTTGTTTTCAGAGGCCTCCTTTTGAGCCACTTTCATCTGTTTATTTGCATCGTCTGACACTTAAATTGGCCTTTTTTTTGGCCGAATTACAAACTCTTTTAAAGGGATAGTAATACTTCGTTTTAACTTTATTTTATTTTGTAGGCATTAAAAAACCATGAAGAATGATATAAGTCTTATCTCTCAAACCTTTATGGTTTATGAGATATTCACAAGCAAAGTTTCCCCCTCCCGCCCCTTTTACCTAGTGTAAGCCATCTCTTCTCAGATGTGGAATGCAGTCCATAGACCAGACAGATAACAGAAGGGGACACTCTTATTCCTATGAAAACAATGAAATCCCTGCCCCCCCCCTTGACAAGCTTTTCAGGTTTTTCCCTTATCTTAATTGAAGATTGTCCCTCTCTGCAGTCTACCTGGGCACCTCCCTTCTGCTCTGGCTGAACAGTGTGACATCAGTAAAAGGGGCGGGAGGGGGACACTTTGTCATTGAATTACTCTGGAACTACAACTCTGACAGAATTGAAATAACACTCTCCAAAATCCAAATACTATGATGATTAATTAGAGCTGATTTTATTATGAAACATTACTATCCCTTTAAACCTCTCTTTCCTGGTTTTCCTGTCGGATCATGGCCACTATCAGTCAGGCATATGTTCTCAGAAAAAAACCCTGTTCCTTTCAGTCATGGTGCACTCCACTAGATCAGTGGGTGCCTCTTGGGTCTACAAGAATCAGGCTTCTGCTGGACCTATATAAGGTGGTGACCTGGTCCTTTTTGCATACTGTCTCTGAACTTTTCCATGTCCTGGCCTTGGCTGGGGTCTGCTTTAGCTGGAATGTCCTTCAGGCAGTAGTGCTTGTTTAAGGACTTTTTTTTTTCTCCAAGCTTTCTTTATGCAGAGTTCTGATCTCCATTGGTTCTTCTTGTTTAGTTGTTTGGTATCCATTGACATGTGACATTTTATATGGTACCAGTTAGTCTTGTGGAATACTGGTATTCAGTGGTGGGTTTTGTCCTCTTTTTCCCTCCCAGGAATCAGTGGATGATTTGTTATATCCTCATGGTTCCTGTGTTCCACATTGGACGTAAGCAAAAACAGTATTTAGTGAACTTGCAGTTAAATCCTTTTCTTTTAGCCTGTGTCCCATCTGGATAAGAATAATCCATGTGCTTTAACTCCGCAGGCAGAGTAGTCCTCTTGATGTCTTTGTTCAGGGGATTTTCTTCTTTCCTCTCACTCTTGTTTCTTACAACTACTTTGCTAAACAGTGAAACTGAGGGGTGGGCGTAAAGCTCGAAGGGACGAAGGGAATCTGCCTTAAAGCCCTGCTTTTTTGAAGTGCCCTTCCTCTGAAGGAGGGAACATTTCCCCATGGTGCATTTGTTTCACATAGATTAAGAGAAAAGGATTTAATGGTAAGTTCAATAAAATCATCTTATCAGTATGTACCAAAAATCCCCTTTTGTTAAAGTAACTTGTGTTTTGGTGGCATAGCATTGCACTTTATGCTTAGTCCCTGCACAATTAGTTTTGTTGGAGGCGAAACTTGCCTCTCGCTCTGCTAATAGAAATGCCCCCAGTGTGTGAGCTCTGCCTTTATAGCATTGTGAGGTAATTAGCATAAAGTGCAACAAATAAAGGTTAATTTCTCACAAATTAGTGATACAAACCATTGGGTAGCACATTTTTAATTACCTTTAAAATTAACTAAACCTATCTAAATGCAACAAGGTCACTTTAACACATTAATGTTACAGGATGTTCCAGGGCAGCCACACAGTTATGTCCTTTGACGTGTGACTGTCTTGGCACGTCATTGGTTAATGATCATAGTGCACCTCAGGGAGAGTTGTGATCATGGCTGTAACGAACTACTCCAGGACCAGAGCATTCAGTTCCAGCTGTATTGCTGTGGTTCCAGACATGTGAGCTATGTCACAGTGATGATGTGCAAATGGAACCACGTGACAAAGCAATGTAGGTAAACCTTTAATTTGTCATTGTTCTCTGTGCCCCTCCTCGTCAATGGTTGTGAGGCAGAGAGAAACAGAGAACACAGCTCATAATACTTAACTGGCCAAAGTGAGTGTGTTGGGGGGGGGGTTGTTTTTAGGTGGTGCTGGGGACAAGACTGGTGGGTACAACATTTAATCCTATGTTTTAGTACTTTACGGTTTTAGACTGTACACCCCCCTCTCCACCAAAAAAAGAAAAAAAAGAGGGGGGACACTTGGAAAGTATGAGTGAATATTCCTTTTATCCAATCCTGTTTAAAAAAAAAAAAATAAATAAATATATATATATATATATATATATATATATATATATATATATATATATATATATATATATATATATATATATATATATATATATATATATAATTGCGCTGTGTACAAGTCAGTTTTGTTTTTTGTCTCCCCCCCAACCCTCCCCTCCACCCACAAGCCCTTTTTTATATTCTCAAACTTATCCATAAAAAAGGTGTGTAATTTGTGTGGGTGTACTAAATTAATTAACAAAGGCATACTAAAAAAAAAAATAGCACATGACAAAAGCATTTTTTTATTTAAAAAAAAAAAAAAAAAAAAAGCCAAAGGGTTAAGGTGGATAGCTTAATACTAAATCCCCCCCCCCCCCATGTTAAGTGATGTTTTATTCAAAAATATTTGAAGTTAAATCTTGCATTTTTGGCTGCATCACCTCCGTGGCCTGAAATTTTACAGTGGCGCTGTTGCTACAGTAGTCTTGTTGTGCTAATGAAAATAAAATATCCATACTGTTTGCGGTGATGATTCAAACTACAGTTTAGGTTTACTACTTTTGATATGTAAAGTGTTTAGCAAGTTCCAAATTCACTCAGTTATATTCCTACACTTTGTTTTAATGGAAAATGCTTGAAAGGTCTGTATATTAATCATTTTTATTTCCCCTACAGTTGCCAGAACATTGCAGCAGTCATCTATCTGCCCTGGGCCACAGGAGTGTCCTGAAGTAGCCTACTACTGGCTAGTGAATACTAGTTAAACATGGTGTTTTTTCTGTTTACATGGACAAGACATGGTTTGCAAAGCTCCTTTATTTTGCACATGGAGCTCATCGTCCTAATCTTCCCATGAGTCTGATACCTCAAGCTAAGCCAATCACATGGGAACTAATGGTGCTGATGTGTGTATGATTCTGGATGAGGCTGTTACCCTTTTTTAATGTTTTAAGCAATGGGATATGTGCAAATAGGCAATATGTCTCATTGTTTTAGGAACCCAGGAAGCTACTTGTTAATTGCCAGCCAGAGCGTTATCCAGTGCATTGCAGTGTAATACCTCTACGGCACTCAATGCCTTAATACGTGGCAAATTCGCATGTCATGTCAAATCCAGTTTATCAAGCTATTTTACTCAGTGAGCTGTATTCAGAAAGCTTAAGACAAGTAGGGTTATATAGCAAGTGGGCTGTGCCACAGAGAACAAACTCCCCATATTCCCATTGATTAAAGGGTTTTAAAGGGCCTGTTGAATGGCAGAAAAGCTCCCCATATGTAGTGTAGCAGTGCATTAGGGATCTCTAGGATTCTGGGGTTTCCAGGTTCTATCCTCAAGGACCCCAGACAGACCAGGATTTATGTTATTATGATTTAATAACTGGCTCATTCATTTTGATTGGCCTACCTGTGATCAGATAAGGAAATACTTAAACCCTTAGTGTGCCAAAGGTGTATCCAATGCATCGAAATGTGTTGGGTACCTCTCTGGCACTCAAAGGATTAAGTCTTGGACTGTTAGTAGTTCTTGAGAACTGAACTTGGACACCCCTGCCTTATATAATCCAGTAAGTCTGCCCTATAATTGCTATGCTATTGTTTTGCTTTATCTGTGTTGTGCGAAATTGCACCACATAAGTTGTTTTTGTGTTTTTTTTTTGTTTTTTTTTCCCCTATACACTGGACAGAGGGAGGCCATATAGAATTTATTATTCTTAAAGCAGATCTTTCAGTTGCTAATAAGTCACCCTTGAATTATTAAACACATGGCGACTAGCATCCTAATACGTGCATTACCTCTGTAAAGTGCTGCACTATAAAGAAATCTTTCATCTTAGGAGACCGGAAGCCAGGAATCGGCACAGACGTCTTGTCTGCAGGCCTGCGCTGTCAGACCCGGACAGTCTCCTAAGATGAGATTTCTTTAGAACGTGGCATTTTACAGAGGTAATACATGTATTAGGATGCTAGTCGCCATATGTTTAATAATTCAATGGCAACTTCTTAATAACTGAAAGGTCCGCTTTAATAATTTTTTTTTTTCCCCCTAATTCTTTGGGTACAATTTTTCATTTGTTTTCTTATAAAGGATGTATTAGTTATATATGGAATTCTAGTGTTCATAGTGAGGTTTTGCACATTATTACACTAATTTTTGTTTTGTGTTTTTTTTTTTGTTTGTTTGTTTGTTTGTTTGTTTTTTTGTGTGGGTTTTTTTTGTTTGTTTGTTAAACTCTGCGTGCCAGAGCGGTACGGAATGCAGACCACTCCCAGTTTTACATAACCTTACATGTGCGCATTTCCAACATATAAATAGGCCTTTCTTTTGCACATTATATGAGTTATGTTAATGATTAAAGTATTGGAAGTATTCTGTCGTCGCATATAATGAGAACAAACTTGTATAAAACCTCTCTCGCATTAATAGGACTCTTTGGGGTCCTAATTTCTATTCTGGGGCAAATCAACTGAAATGTGGTTTTTAAAGTTACAGTAATGTCAAAGAATAATACGATTTTGTACTGTAGATGGAAAAAAAAATATTTGCCGCAAATCCCATCTCTCAAACCGCTATGGTTTGAGAGATATTTGCATTGAAAGTTTCTCACTCCCTTCCCTTCTCCTGACTTCCGCTCTGTGCTAATAGCAGGAGATCCCGGACCGGGAACCAGCCAGCGGCTCTTCAGCAGAGCCGAAATTGCGTTATTCATTGGAATGGTCTACAAAGTGTGCCTGCATTCCAGTGAAGTAGTTCTTTTAAAATAACGTGATTTCGGCACTGCTGAAGAGCCTCATCGAGTCACACAAATTGAATCTCCTGCTGTCAGCTTTACAGATGACATCAGTGGAAGGGGGGGGGGCTTAAATGTGAATATCTCTCAAACCATAGGGGTTTGAGAGATGGGATTTGCTGCAAATATTTTTTTCCCAACTACAATACAAAATATTTTTTGACATTACTATCACTTTAACCCCTTGAATTTTAGGTGTGTCTGATGCATAGTGAAGTATTAAGGGGTTAGAAAAAAAAAAAACAAAAAAAACTTTAATTGGAATTTGGGGAATTTTCAATTGTCCACTATAGTGAGAGTTGATTTGTCCCATAATTGCTCACTTTGACTTTTATAAAAGCACACTGGAGTGGTTCTGGGGCAAACCAAATGTGCCACAGTGGACATGTAAATGGAGCTTTATAACTCCCTGAATGCAAGAGGTCTGCAATGCATTCTCTAGCATTTGAGGGGTTAAAGGTCCTGTTTCAATCAATGGGAATATTACTGTTCCTATAGTTTAGTTGATTTGCTCTAGAATAACATCAATATATATATATATATATATATATATCCCATTGACCACAGATAACCAAACTCCTAGAGCTGGTCTCCAGTCAGAGGCAGAAGGTGGATTTTAAGGGAAATTTAATGGGATCAACTTGGTAAGCATTAATCCCTGTTACCAGAACAAACTGGCAGTAGTCAGGGGGGAAAAGCCTGCATTTTAGTTGGGATAATATATTGGGGTGTACTGTTCCTTTAAGGACTAGAAAGATGATCTGTTCTTTGCTTTGTATTTTGTCAATACAGGGTTACACAAGACTGTTCATTTACAACAGATTCTTATCCAGGGTATCAGGACATACAATTTAGGGTTCTGTGCTTTACTCCAGAGTGTGTTAGAAATGTTGCAACCACAAAATTAATTAGAATCATGACAATCAAAATCCATGCTTTTTACTTTTTATAGAGATCATTTTGAGTTTAGACTTTTTTTTTTTTTTTAAGTGAACTTAAAGGCTGCTAAGTTTTTAAGAAAATCATGTTCCAAGATGAAGAGTAACTAAAAGGTTAAGAACCACTGAGAGGCTGACGGGGGGAGAAATGGCAGAAAATAAAAAAAACCTTTATTAAAATGACAGATACATTCACCCACACTCAGAAAAGCCAGGAAACAGGTTACATCCTTCCAGAGTAACTCCACGGCCCATGTGCTTTAATGACATCAGATGTGATATTACCATTCAAGAGATTAGAAGCTGCATTTCAATACACTGGAATTTTGTGAATTTTCATTTGTGCCAAAAAGTGCAGTGAGTTCCTCAGAATTAAACCACTTTGTCTTTATACATAGACCTAATGGGTCTGAATGCATTAATTTTTTACATTATTTATTTTTCCATATATTGGAAACTGCATTAAATACTCCAGTGTGAACAAGGCTGGGTGAGAGTGAGTGGGGCTGGGTGAGAGTGAGTGGGGCTGGGTGAGAGTGAGAGGGTGTGGGTGTTGGGGGCAAGAGCTATGTAGATCTAATATGAATCTTTTTTTAGGTAAATCCTTCTGTTAACCTTTTGTGTGCCATATTGTGTCCAGCACACTGCAAAGCAGTGCTTTGAAAATCCATCTCCAGCTTAAACCACGTCATATATAGTTTCGCTATGCCCAGTCAGAGTTGAAGAAATTGGACAGTTCAAGCAATAATGATGTTTGCGTTAACACTTTGAATGCTTTGCACACCCCATCGGATGCAGAAAGGGTTAAGCTAATCCTAGTGCTCTGTTGTAGCTTGCATAGGTAGGTTGCTGAGCTGGCAATTTCTTGAATATACAGTTGCATCAAAACCATTTAAATGCCCTGCTACATGCTGCTGATGTGAAAGTACCCTCTCAGGAAGTAGGAAATTATTTTTAACTCCCCTGGTGCTAAGGAGGAATGCATGGCACAGAAGGCCTTGGCATCCAAGGGGTTACTGTTTTTAAACGTTTAAAGACCTAAGGGGATGTGCAAGGCATTGTTTTGCAATGCTTTCCATACCGCTCTTGTTTTTAAAGCGTTAACATGGTTTTCTAATATCTAGTCTAAGGCATTTGTTGCCAGACTTGCATTTGTTTTATTTTTTTATGTAAACTGAAATCAAAAGGCTGTTAATTGCCTGAAAATTGTAATTTTGTATGTTTTTGACTGTTTCAATTTAATAAATTTTGTTTAGACTTTCTTAATCCTTGGTCTTTTTTTATGTTTATCTACCATGTACATAATATAAAACGTGCATATTTTAACCCTTTGGGTGCCAGAGGGGTATGCAACGGATTGCTTTGCAATGCGTTGCATACCCCTCTTGCACTCAAAGGGTTAACAATTTGAATGGCAAAAAGATGTGCAGTTGGCAGTGATGGGCTCCTTTCCTAGAGGGTATATGGAATCCCCCTTCATGCCAAGTCTATGGAATTGAGGCACAGTTGTGGGGTATCTTCTCAGAAAGGGATTTATTTTACTGTAAACCCCTGTGAGTGACTAGAGTATGTAACATACAAACCAATATACACAGACACCACCCAGTGCCAGTCCTATTGTCTCACTTTGTTGATGTGCCTCAGTCACTCTCACATTGTCACAACCTCAGTTTCTGTGTTTCCCTTACATTGCTTCCTCTTGTGTGGGATCGCTCGCACGCTCATGCTTAGTCCCACCCATATGTTTTTTTTTTTTTATCTTGGACTCATGTTCTCTCTCACTGTGCACTCAAAGCAATATGTTGCAGACACTTCTAGCATTCAGGGGATTAATCCGTGGGAATTTTGGGAGTTTTTCGCCCCTATGATACAGCTGAATTACTCCATTGTGCGTAAGATAGTAACATAGTTTGAGGCTGAAAAAAAGACATGCACCCATCATACAGATATGTAAGAAAAAAAAAATCCCTGGCCAATACCCAAATGAAAGCACAAGACAAATACAATTGTAGTACAATACAATCAAAACATACACTTTGGGACACACTAACCGTATCAATCTGTATGGATATATAAATAAGTAATTAAATATTCCTGGTGTTTATAAAAATGTTTACAGATTCTTGCTACTCGCTCCAAATGGCTTGGTCTCCCACCAAAATGCAAACTGCAAAAGAAACAAGACAAAAAATAAAAAAAGCAAGTGGAGCACGCAGTCTCCTCTATGTGTAGTAATAATTATATAGACCTCCTCCAACACCATAGGAAGGGACTCCAATAGATTTACTCACGCTCTTCAGAGGCTATATCCTGCCTCTAGGTGGCGTGGCTTTCACTGGCTCTTATCCCAGGTGGATCCTTCTGATTTCACCGATACTCGGCAAACTTGTATGGTATAAGCTGGCTAACTCATGGTATTGACACCCTCAGAGATAAACACCAGTTGTAACTTTTAATGCCTTTCTTCAAGGATTAAGTATGAATATCCACCCATGCCAGTGACGCAGTTAATATTAGTAATAATGAGGAGATAAACCACCAAAGTACTACTGTCACTTAAAGGGATAGTAATACTTAAAAAAATAACTATCCCCCATGTTGTAGCCAGTAAAAAATGGAGTTAAATGAGACCAGCGGCATCTCTCAAACCTTCAAGGTTTGAGAGAGGTCCGCTTTCAAAGTTCTAGCTGACAGCAAGGGAATCCAGTCCCGGGACCAGCGGAGGCTCTGCGGCAGAGCCGAGATCGCGTTAACAAAAAAGAAATCCTTAACTTAAAAGGCTTTCTACATGAGCCTGCAAACCAAGCACACGTAGAAGACATATTTAGTAAAGGATTTCTTTTTTTATTAACGTGATCTCTACTCTGCTGCAGAGCCACCGGCTGAACCCAGGAGAGAATTCCCCTGCTCTCAGCTAGAATGCTTATGTCAGGGTAAAAGCCAAAAAGACTGAACTTTGAAAGCGGATCTCTCTCCAACCATAAAGGTTTGAGAGATGCTGCTGGTCTAATTTAACTCTGTTTTCTCGGTCGTCCAATACAGGTTACTGGTAACTCTGGGAGGCATCCTCCTCTTTAAGTAGGCAGGAACATTCTCTAAATTTATGCAGGGGGGTGGAGCCTCCCTTCCCTCCCAGGCTGCAGCCCAGCCAGCTATCTCCAGAATTGTTTGTTCTTTTGGTGCGACAACACCCGGTGGAGAACATTCGTCTTTAGTTTTAGTTTCTTTTTTCTGTTAGATTGGAATATCACCATTAGGCGGATTACCATAACTAACAATGACCTTAGATGTGGCTAGCTCAGTATCCAGGTGCTTTTTGTACACCTTAAGCCCTTAGGGGGAAATCTTGATTCCAAGTGCTTCCCCAGGAGTTACCCACTGAGGTTACTTCTTACTACATGGTGATCTGAAGACAGAAGATATGCAGGAAAGGTGAGCTACCCTTTGAGTGCTGCAGGTCCACTTGTCCCACAGTGCCCCTTTGCTGGGCTTGTATTTGGGAGTTCTCATTGCACACTCCTGCACTCATTGGGTATATATGTGTGTCTGTTGAGTTTTTGGAGCAGGTTTATGTGGTAACTTAACCCTTTGTCTGCTGGTTTGACATGTTTTCGGGGGGGTTTCTGACACACTCCTTACTGAGTTAGTGTTTTCTCCGTATGCACACATGTTCCCTGTATGTTTTTCATGTTTTTAACTTGTAGTTTAACTTTTGTTAAAATTGTGTACTGCGCCTTTAAGGCGCGCTTTACCGCATAGACGCTATTGTTCCATTTACTTTCTATGGGACAACACTGTTTGGGACTTATCTCTGCAACCGCTTCACACAGCAACTTCAAAGAGGGCTAATTTTAATTGTCTACCCTTGCTCTATCATCCGGTTTATAGTTCGTGTGTTGGGGGGCTTCAGGCACTGTTTGGGGGACTTTTTGGGAAAAGTACATTTCCCATGAGTGCTTGATTCGCGCCTAATTTCTGATTGACTCTTGTCGCGGCAGCCATTTTGGGAACTTTTCTCAATGAGTATCCTACATAGGGCTTGGGGACTCCTTTTCTCCTCTGCAGATTAACCCTTCACCTGCCAGATAAGTCTATATTTAGCATTTCTGGGGTGAAATATGTTACACACTACAATTGGGTAATTTACTGCACAGTGTCTATACTACTGGAGCTTGGGGCTAGACCTAAGGCCAAGGAGGCTGGGGTATCAGTATCCTCCATTGCACATTGCTCCTCCTGTTACGCAGGGCTACCTAGAGAGTTCTCTGGTCATCTATGCCCAGCATGTTCTGAAGTTCCTGACAGCAACACAGGGACTTCCAGCCATGCTATTGAGCCAGCTTGGGTGCAAGAGCTTAAGGCTGCGACTAGGGACCTTAGGTCCACTTTACAGCTCTTTCCATCCCAGATACAGGGGGCACTTCAATTATGGCAGACCCACCTCTACTATCAGATCCTCATTGCCTCAACCGCAGGGCGCACCTGATGTCAGATACTTCTGAGGAAGAATTGTTGCAAGATTCGGATGTTGAGTATGGTACTATTTTGTAATCTTCCAGGTCTCTTGGGGACCCATTTGAAGCTGATCCTGAAGCCTCTCCTGAGGGCCTGATCAGGTCTGTATTAACAATACTCAACATTCCCTTGGTTCAGGAGGTCCCTTCTGATCCCTCTGATGTTTTTAGGAGCTTGCTAAGCCCCTTACTTATTTTCCTCCTAACCCTACTCTTGACCATTTGGGTTCTGATGCGTGGTAAAACCCGGACATGTCTTCTTCTGTGTCCAGGAAATTTGCTAAGCTTTATCCCTTTTCTGAAGCTGAACTGGCTAAACTGTTCATCCTCCTAAATTGGGTACTCCCATTTCTAGTCTATCTAAATCCACTGCTATACCTGTCTCTGATGACTACGCAGCAAGACTGGACTGACAAGAAACTTGAGGTTTTCCTCAAGTCTATTGGTGCCGCTAGGCATCCAGAGTTTGCTGTTGCGTGGGTTAACCGGGCTATTGCAGTCTGGCTGTCCGTCAAGATGCGCCTACTTCGGAGAAATTGTGTCTTCTTGCCAATATCTCTGAAGCGCAACACTATGTCTCTGCTGCTGCCTTTGATGCCGTCCACATGATGGCAAGGGCTTCTACTGCTTCTGTGGTGGCCAGGCATGCGCTCTGGCTCATGAATTGGTCTGTTGACACTGCTTCTAATAAAGTCTTACTTTCTCTGCCTTTTCAGGGTACTTTGTTGTTTGGGCCTAATCTTAAGGAACTAATTAGCAAGGCCACTGGGGGTAAGAGTACACTTCTACCCTTGGACTTTAATACGAAGTTACCGTTTAAACGTAAACAATCCTTTCGTTCCTTTCAGACTGTGGTGCATTCAACGAACCAGGCGGTTCCATCAGCTCCGCGTTCCTCCTTCAGGCCCAAGCAGCTATGAAAGCCCAAGGCTGCTTCCAAGCCCAAGGCCCCCAGGACTGCTTTAGCATGACTCACTGAGGGAGGATTCTGTATCGGACCCGTGGGTTTTTATAGGTGGTGACAGAGGGATACAAGATCCCTCTCTTTTCTTTTCCTCCTTTTCGCCTTCATCTTTCTCGTTCTCCTCAGGACGTCGAGAAATGCTGTCTGTTCGAAGACGCTGTTCTGGCTCTTCTGGACTAATATGTCCTGGAGCCGGTGCCTCCTTTGGACAGGGGTTCAGGATTTTACTCGAACCTCTTTGTGGTTTAAAAAAAAAAAAAAAAAAAAAGATGGCTGACACCGCCCTATTTTGGATCTGACAGATGTAAACTCCATTGTGATCAGGACTCTCTATCGTCGGGAGCCTCTGCGCACAGTGATCACTGCACTGTCTCCGGGGGAGTTCTTGGCTTCTCTGGATCTTCAGTATGCGTATTTGGGCATCCCACTTCACCAGGAGAGCAGGCGGTACTTGCGGTTTGCCTGCGACAGGGGTCATTTTCAGTTCTCAGCTCTTCCACTGGTCTGACGACGACCCCCTCCGGTTTTCCGACGAGTTCTTGGGACCTTGCTATAGCCCTTCTCTATCGGGACGGCATCAGAGTGACTCCCTATATATCGACGACTTGCTTTTGAGAGCCTCCTCTGTGGACCTTCTTCATTAGCAGGTTCAGACCTGCATTCAAGTCCTCACCCATCACGGTTGGATTGTCAACTTGGACGAGTTGGATCTTGTCCCATCCCAGCAACTTCTTCCTGGGTCTTCTGTTTGGTATACAATATTCTTGCGAAAAAAGCTGCACCATTCCATGCAGAGGTATAAGTTAAAAATACATACTTTATTATGAAAATCATAAAAACAATCAAGAATCCAACGGACAAAAGAGGTGAAGTCTCATGTCTCCTATAGTGCAAAGGATATCGTAGTCAACGCGTTTCGCACTAACTGAGCTTAATCATGACTCCTTAAAGCACCGATGTTTTGTATGTATTTTGTTACTTTGTCTTCTGTTTGGTACTCAGTGGAGCATGATGTTTCTACCATACGAGGTAGCCCATAAAGTTGCCCACAGGGTATCAGCGAATTGTCTTCTCTGGAGGGCAAGTTCTTTTCCATGATGGAGGCGGTTCCAATCGCCAAGGCACACACCAGGGAACTCCAGAGGTTTGTGATACAGATGTGCAAGGATCGACCAGATCATCGGAAGCTGTCTGCGTCACTTCCTCCTCCTGTAGAGCTGAGCTTGGAGTGGTGGCTGGACCTTTCCTATCTACTGAAAGGGAGATCCTTCCTGATTCCCTACTGGATCACAGTCATGACGGATGCCAGTCTCTCGGGCTGGGGAGCTATTCTGGGTCGTGTCAGCGCTCAGGGGAAATGGTCCATGGTTGTGTCCCTTCTCCCAATCAACATCTGGAACCTTGGGCGATATTTCAGGACCTGCGTCATTGGGTATCTCAACTGGAAGACTGTCCAGTCCGAGTGGAGTCTGACAACACCACGACTGTGGCTTACATCAACAGACAAGGCGTATCAAGAAATCTCGCTGCTTGGTTTGAGGTCGAGGCCATTCTGTCCTGGGTGAAGGTTCTGGTTCTTGTAATTTCCGTAGTGCACATTCCAGGCGTAGACAACCTGCAGGTTGAATCCTCAGTTTTAAAGAAGAAAGGGTTTTCTTCTGCTGTGGTGTCTACTTTGCTTAGTGCCCGTAAGCCTGTTTCTTCCAAGATCTATCATTGTGGTCGACATTTGTGTCTTGGTGTGTTGACATGTATTCTGTCTCTGGGACTCAGTCTGAGTTCTCTTAAGGTTCAGACTTCAGCGCTTTCTGTCTTTTTCCAGAAACGCATTGCTATTCTTCCTGATGTCAAGGTTTTCTTCCAGGGCGTTCCAGGGAGTTGCTCATGTGCGTCCTGCCTTTCAGAGCCCAGCTCCTCAGTGGGACCTTGATTTGGTCTTGGGAGTTCTTCAACGTCCTCCCTTTGATTCTTTGGCTACTATTCCCCTACGTCTCTTGAAGTGGAAAATGGCCTTTCTTCTGGTGATTGTATCTGTTTGCCGGGTTGTGGTGTTGCTAGCTCTATCCTGTAAACCACCTTATCTGGTGTTTCATAAGGATGAGGCAGTGCTTCGCACCTCTACGGAGTTCTTACCTAAGGTGGTCTCCGAGTTTCACGTCAATCAGGAGATTGTGGTGCTCTCTTTCTGCCCTAATACCTCCTCAGGGGGTAATAGTACACTTCTACTCTTGGTTCCTAGGAAGAAAACACTGTGTAAGCGTAACCAGTATTTTCGTTCCTTTCAGAATGAGACCAGTTCGGCGAACTAGACGGTTCCCTCAGCTCCGCGTACCTCCTCCAAGCCCAAACAGCAATGGAAGTCCAAGGTCTCCTCCAAGCTCAAGGCTTCCAAGCCTTCATTGGCATGACTCACCGAACCCGGGTCCACACTCTTGTTGTGGGTTGTTGTCTGCAACACTATCACAGCATTTGGGAAGATTCTGTGACAGACCCAGGTGGTGATGGAAGGGTACAGGATCCCTTTCGTATCTGTTCCTCCCTTTTGCTTCTTTCCTTCTCATACGCCTCAGGGCGCAGAGAAATGCTGTCTGTTCAGCGCTGTTCAGGCTCTTCTGGATCTCAATTCCTTTGTGATCTGGACTCATTATCACCAGGAGTCTTTACGTACGGTGATTGCTGCCATGTCCCAGGGGGGATTCCTTGCATTTCTGGATCTTCAGGATGCGTACTTGCACATTGCCATTCATCCAGAGAGCTGGCAGTACCTCTGATTTGCCTGCAACCAGGGACATTTTCAGTTTTCAGCTCCTCCACTGGGTCTGACAACAGCTCCTCAAGTCTTCAACCGTGTCCTGGGAGCCTTAGTGTTAGTCCTCCACCGGAACGGCATCAGAGTTACTCCATACATGGACGACCTGCTTCTGAAAGCCCCTTCTGTGGAACTTCATCAGCAGGTTCAGCAATGCATTCATGCTCTCACCCATCATGTGGTGGATCATCAACTTGGACAAGTCGGATCTTGTCCCATCCCAGCGTCTGGTCTTCCTGGACCTTCTCTTCTCTTCAACACTCAGAAGAGCATGGTGTTTCTCACGGACGAGGTAGCTCACCAGATCGCCCACAGGGTTTCTGCGGTTCTGGCTCAAGATCCAGTTCCAGCCAAGAAGCTGTCGTCTCTAGTGGGGAAATTCATCTCCACCATAGAAGCAGTATGGCCGGACCTTCAAAAGATGTCCGTGTCCCTCCCTCTTCATGTGGAACTGAGTTTGTCATGGTGGCTCAACCTCTTCAATCTGCTGAAAGGCAAGTCCTTCCTGGTATCCTTCTAGACCATGGTGACAACTGATAACAGCATGTCCAGAGGAATCTCTCCTTCCTAGCAACATATTACAGCTTCATGCGATATTTCTTGCCCTTGTCATTGGACATCTCAGCTGGAAGACTGTCCGGTCAGAGTGAGAGTCTGACAACGCCACAGCCGTGGCTTACATCAACAAGCAGGGTGGAACAAGAAGTCTCGCCTCTTGGTTAGAGGTCAAGGCTATTTTGTCTTGAGCAGAAGAACACGTTCCTGCCATATCTTCAGTGCACATTCCTGGCGTAGACAACATCATGGCGGACTTCCTCAGTCGACATACAGTGGACAGCGAAGAATGGGAGTTGTACCCAGAGGTGTTCACCCTCATTGTTCAGAAATGGGGTCTTCCTTACAGCGACCTGATGGCGACAAGACACAACAGGAAGGTTCCGAGGTTCTGCTCTCGTTGGAGGGACCGTCTAGCTCTGGCGGTGGATGCAATGTCCATTCCTTGGTTATTCCCTCTGGCCTACCTTCTTCCTTCCCTCCCAGTGTATGTATGTATATAAAATAATGTAATATATAATGTTTCTCAATTTGTGTAAATATGTAACCCTTTACTGAAAACTATCCAGGACATACTTGAAAATGAGAGAAATCTCAGTGTATTTTTCCTGGTAAAACATTTTGTAAATAAATATCTATGTGAGCAATAAAACTAGCTCTGGCGGTGGATGCAATGTCCATTCCTTGGTTATTCCCTCTGGCCTACCTTCTTCCTTCCCTCCCAGTGTATGTATGTATATAAAATAATGTAATATATAATGTTTCTCAATTTGTGTAAATATGTAACCCTTTACTGAAAACTATCCAGGACATACTTGAAAATGAGAGAAATCTCAGTGTATTTTTCCTGGTAAAACATTTTGTAAATAAATATCTATGTGAGCAATAAAACTATCTTAAAGGGATAGTATTGCCTGAAAATAATTTAGTTTTATATTGTAGCCCTTAAAAAAAATAAAACTGATATGTCATCTCCCAAACCTTTATGGTTTGGGAGATATTAGCAAGTAAATTTTCCCCTGGAGTGACGTCACTGCTCAAGCCTTCAGATTTGGAATCCGGTCCCCAGACCGGCTGCTGCTCTTCAGCAGTGCTGAGATCACGATCTTTAAAAAGAATGTCTTCATTGGAATGGTCTACAAAGTGTGCTTGCAAGCCAGGCACACTTTGTAGACCATTGCAGTGAAGTAGCTCTTTATAAAGAGCGTGATCTCGGCACTGCTAAAGAGCTGCCCGCTGATCTGTGGACCGGATTCCAAATCTGTCCACTAGATGGCAGACTTGGCTAAAACAGCCAGGAAATGGGAACTTTACTTTACTTGCTAATATCTCCCAAACCATAAAGGTTTGGGAGAAGACTTGTATAATTTTTAATGTTTTTTAAGGGCTACAATATAAAATTTATTTTCAGGCAATACTTTCCATTTAAATATAACTTTGTATTGCACAGAAGGAAAACCCTATGCAGGAATATAACAGATAAATGAGTATAATACAGTAAAACAGTTCAAGAATGCAATAGTCAATATAGTATTCACCCACCCACAACAAATACTACTGCCCACTCTAGGCTTCACCCTAGTGGCAGTTGGGTACCATTAGTTGGTGCACATAGTCGGGGGCCCAGAGTAATTGAAATCCATATTATGGTTTGTGTTATGCTGTAATTTTCCAATGATCAGTGAAACTATAGAGCAAGGTCTCTTTAATTGTGTAACCATATTCAGGGTGGCCTGTGGTGAAACAGGGGGAGAGGATTCAGACTTACCACTCCACAGTCTGCAATCAGGTCAGTTCAGGAAGGGAAGAGGCTGCTCCTTTAACTGCTGCTGTAATTATTGCACTCTTCACAGCATTCTCGGCCAGGAACAGTTATGTTCCTTGGTCTGGTTACAGCTGTCTGCTGGAATACTTCTTCCAAGATGCTCCAGCACTGGATAAGGCAGGTCTCCATTTCCTGCATAAAAGAGACTCCTTCACTCACTTAGCTCTAAAACCAAACTGAAACTAAAATGGCTTCTTGAATTCAGACATCTGCTGGTCACTACCAGAAACTGCAGAAATGTCTCAGTACCTTGTTTCCAGTGCCGCCACTTCAGCGACGCTTGGCGTCTTTCCATGCATCATCTGCAGGCAAGAGGCTTTAAGTATGCTGCAGGCCTCTGTTTTGTGTGTTTGTTTCCTGTAGTCTCCTCCTACCTACTTCCTCCCTCTAGCTGCTGCTCCTACCTACTTCTTGTGGAGGGGTTTGAAGGGCAGACTGAGTCCTGACTCAGTCACCCTTACGTTGTTGTTCTGAGCAGTTCATTTTCTAGTATTCCTGATTCCTTTGTTTAATCTGGCTTGTCTGTCCATCCATTCTGGTGTTGACCTGTGGCTCTGTCTGACTATTCTCCTTGGCGTTCCGATTTGGATCAGAGTGCAAACCTGTGGCTCTGGCTGACTACCCGCTCTGTGTATGACCTAGGCTTGTCTGACTACCCACTCTGGTGTTGACCTGGGGCTCTAGCCACTGAGCATCCAGCATTCCATCGTTCAGTGGATATCCTTTCTAGTGCAAACCTGTGGCTCTGACTGACTACCTGCTCCGTGTATGACTTTGGCTCGTCTGACTATCCTATCTGGTGCTTACTAGAAGGCTCTGTCTGTTCGCTCAGTTTGATGGTTCGGTTATTCAGACATCCTTCCTAGTACTGACCTGGGGCTCTAGCAGACTCCTAGTTACTGACTGCAGGCTGAGTCAGTATCTCTTGGGCGTTACCTTACCACGAGACTCCAGGGGGCTGAGGCCTAGTCTCGGACAGTGTGGTGCAGAGATTGGGAGACTGTTATTCCTGATACAGTGCTCACCGTTTCAATCACCCACTGTGTGTTTATTTATATATTGCATTACTGTCATTATTCTCATAATAAAGGTTCTATTAACTATACCGTCTGACTCCTGGTTTTGCTTGCCAGCCGTAACAAGAAATTGTGTCCCAAAGGGGTTACACTTGCATCACAGCTCAAAGCCTATGGGAAAGGTTTGTGTCTACAACAGTGAAACCTCACTAAAAGTGTCTTTCCCATTGAGCAAAAAAAATGTATCTTTTAGCAAATAGATTTTTTTTTTTCCTCTTTCATTTACATATAGAGAGTTATAGATGGCTATGAAAATATTTGCCCTTTAGTAAATCTTGCTCAAAGATTGAATCAGTCTGGGGATGTTTCAAAGAACAACTAACACCTACAATGAATTGGCTTCATATAACTTAAAATATCATGAACATCTAGAATATGTAAAAAAAATATATTTTTTTTATATGCCTATATATATATATATATATATATATATATATATATATATATATATATATATATATATATATATATAAAAAGAAAGCTGGTAGGATGCCAGATTCTCTGTCTCCAGCCAAAGATGTTTTAAAGAGGCTTGCATGAAATACAGGGTGTTTAAGTGTATATCCCTTTGAGTGCCAGAGGGGTAAGCAACGCATTGCAAAGAAATGCATTGTGTACCCCTCTGGCACTCAAAGGGATATACCCCAGTTCAGTTTTAGGTGATGGTTTTACCTTAGTGGTTAATATAATGTGAAGACTTGGCTTGCGTGTTTTCTCACATTTTTGGGAACACCATTTGATTAGCGTTGAAACATAATTGATTTAAAGCAAGCTGTCCTTTAAGGTGGTTATCATTATTTGAATTTATTTTTTTTACATATTGGGAATGCAGGGGTCAGACTATGTGAACTGCTAAGGTCCATTTTATGTATTTGTTTATCAGGTGACAAATTATAACATGCCCACTAGAGGTCAGTGTTGTATTTTTAGTGTAATATGTTATTTAAACTGCTTTGTTATACTACAGGTCTCATTGGTGATAACATTATTACTTTTAGTGCCATCCAAATCAATACATAACTTTATTTTCCACTTTCACAATCTGTGATGTACAATCTATATTGTTTTGTGTAAGTGTGTGTATGTATGTGTATATATATATATATATATATATATATATATATATATATAATGTGTGTGTATATAATATATATAGTTTTCAGATCTCTTTTCCTGCCTGAAGAGGAAATTTAAGTGGTTGTGAAAGCTTGCACTCTCAAGATATTCTGTTAACCAATAAAGTTATCACTTTTACTCTGCTAATCTCCTGCTTTAGCCATCCATTGCTTACATGGTACCAGCTTTTAAATATACTACAATGTTCCACACACAAATGAAGCTGAAAAAAACTCCAAAAAAAAACTTGCAAACTGGACTGTGACATATTTTTCTTGACAACATGCAAAAAGGAAGGTCTCATCCCTACTCTACACACCTACAATAGCGGGTATGCTTTATCCATGGATAACATTGTGCTGCTTTTTACATAGGTTTCATTGATGTAAGTTTAATCTCCTAAATACCAAGATAGTCTTCACTGTACTTTTCATCTCTCCTGCACCAGAAGCCACAGAAATTTTTTGAATTTATTTAAATTTTTTACGTATTTGATTTTATGGCAAGACATGAAGGTCCTATTATGCATTTAAACTCTATCATTACTACTCCAGCAGCAAAAAATAAATAGTTACAGAAAGAAAAAGTGTATACAACAGAGTGATAACCCCGCCCTTATCCAATCACATCACAATAAGCTGTATAACTGTAGGGTCCAATAATCCCACTTCCTCTTCTTTGCTGCTCCTGGCAAAAGATAAGTACTCTGTGGTTTTGTTTAATAAATTTGATAAAATATTTGCTTTGTGTATAATTGATAAAATATGTATTATATTTTATCTGGTGTGTAGGGGAATTTTGATTAATTTATATTGTCTGTTTCATTTGTTTATACTTTCATTCTTAGTTTTTCTTGGTCCCCCGAGGCTGTTGATTTGCCTCATATTTCCTTGTGAGGATTGCCCTTTGCTTTGCATCCCTGGTATATTTATTTCCCTTCTCTAATGGGTTCTTCCCCTCTGCTTGTCTTTTCCTCAGCTCCCTTTGGCGTTCTGAGCATACTCCCTACTTCAGAACTTGCCTCCGCATTCTTTTTCCTTTTATTCGTTGTACTTTCGTTTTGTAAAGTGTTCTTCATAGAGGTTAGACTCCCCTCTTTTTCCCCTTTCAAATGATATATAGCATGTGGGGTATTTGTCTTTGTTAAGTGCCCCTTTTCTATTGTATATCCCTACTTGCGGCGGCCATCTTGGATTTGGTCATCTTGCCCTTTCTGCTTTTCTGAGCATGTGCAAACCTTTCTTCACAGTATACAACATTTTGTGATGTTTCTTATCACTACAGATGTTTTTTGCTAGACAACAGACCTCTCCTGACTTGGTTATATATAATTGGCATTGTTTTTATACTTTTCTGGTATATATTTCCCTTTTTAGACATACTCTTTTTGCTGTCCTTTTGGAATTTACTTTTACAAGACAACTCTGCTTGTTTAAAGTGATTGTTTTTCTTGTATCTTTCATCCCAGTTTTGTCTTCAGAGTTTTGTTTCCTTGGACATTAAAAATGTCTCACAAAAAATGTAGTCCACAAAAATGTAATAGGATCCCTCCTCATTTTATGTTGGAGGAAAATGTTTCCAATTCTGATTCGCAAGAGGCAATTGGCATGTCATCAAGGCCTGATACTGAACAGAATATTCAAGCCTTGATGGATCAATCTGTCAATAAATCTGTATCTAATGCCATTTCTTTTTGCAAGAATCAGATAAAAACTTTAGCGATTGCTAATGTCCTCAATCAAACTAATTTGAATAAGCCTCTACAAACTTTATTAAAACCTCAATTAATTGGCAATAAAACATTTCTGACACCTCACCTGAGAGAGAGAAACTCAGGAAAATATCAATGGCTAAATAAAGTATGAAACTAAATATTGTTCCTCACAGAAAAGAGAACATTCTTGTTCTCGCCATGGAAAAGTTAGAACATCTAGCACGGAAAATTGTGGTTCAAACCCACACAACAGCACCTCAGCTCTGGAGGATGAATTGCCAAGCAAAGAGAAACAGGAATCGATCTAAACCAGATTCCTTTTGTCTGGACTGTTCCACTGAGGAGTCCGATTATGAGTCAGAGGAACATATGGGCAAGTTTTCTGATGAAATATCAGAGCATCTAGCATGGAAAATTGTGGTTCAAACTCACACAAACGAACCTCAGCTCGGGAGGATGGTTTGCAGAGAGAGAGAGAAACAGGAATCGGTCTAAACCAGATTCCTTTTGTCTGGACTGTTCTATTGAAGAGTCCAGTTATGAGTTAGAGGAACATATGGGCCAGTTTTCTGAGGATGAACATTTTATTGAAAATAATATAGACAGTACTACACAAGGAAATAACATCATTTGTGATAAACAGGGTCAACCACTTTTTAGTCCAGAGGGTACAAAATACCCCAGATAAGCTGAATGGATACCTAAAGATCATGTACCCAAATCCATAGAATGTTTGATCAGGAAAGCTCTGGATGCAAAATCCAGAAACAAATGAAGTCTGAATGCCTGAGGCCATCTATTAGTAAGATTTACAAAACCCCATTTATGGACCCTCAGATGGCTCAATACATATATCAAAATCTAGTAGACACCCTAGAAAGAGAGTTGAAATATCTCTGAAGCAATGTCAAGACAAACTTTTAGATATTGTTGGCCCACTAGCAAGATCTTTAATCTGACTGAGGAAGCAGTATCTAACAATACCCCAGTGGACTTAAATATTCCTAGAGGTTGGGTACAAAGAACCTTTCATCTGTTGAGTAATGGCAATACGGCTCTCTCAACAGAAAGACGCAGGGCCATTTTACTTGGAATAGACTCTAAGTTGTCTGACATGGCTTCCATAAGCTAATGGTCTTCTTTTTGGTTATACCTTCATAAAAAATGTAGGTAAATTCGTGAATACATTCAAAGCTTTGGATAAAGCCCAAACTTCAATAAGGGAGGTTTTCAACAGTAAGGCTTTCATTAGGGTCGGGAAAAGCAAACTACCAAGACCCTTCTTATTTTGGGATAGGAAATTTCTCCTAGGACACCAGGGCTCCCCTCCCTTTCTTCCCTCTATGCAGCAGAGTCTGGAGAGCCAAGAGTTTGATGACCCTTTTCAGTTGTTTTTCCACTCTTATCTTTTCTTTGGGAAAAATGGGTGGCAGACTCACCCATTTTTTCTAAGCCTGATGGTCAGATAACAGCAAATATATGGGTATTACAGACAATACAAGATTATCAGATATAATTTTATTGCACTCCTCATCAGACCCGAATACCAAATTCTTTCCTGTACTCCAGAGAGGAAGCTCTGTTAATAGACAAAGAAATTCAGAGTTTACAGAGGAACGGAGCAAATATTCCAGCCCAAATTTCAGAACCAGGTTGCATAAGCAATATTTTCCTGGTACACAAAAAAGACTCGGCTGTACGACCAGTCATAAATCTGAAAGAACTGTATTTGTTTGTCCTTTACAGGCACTTCAAGATGGAAGGCATTCATTGCCTCAGCTCTTTTGATGCTACTATCTGATTGGATGGTAAAGCTAGACCTCAAGGATGCTTATTTAACTATTCCCATGGCTCAAGATCAACAAAATCTCCTTCAGTTCACGTATCTCCCTTTTGGCCTATCATCGGCCCATTGGTGTTTCACAAAAGTCATGAAACCTGTAATCTGTTTTTCTGAGAAGCAGAGGGGTCCGCATGATAATTTATCTAGACGACATGTTAGTCATGTCTTAGGACATGGAGATGCTCAAGGTACATCTCCATCTGACTATTGAAGCCTTGATCAATCTTGGATTTATCTAAAACATAGAATTTCTAGAGGCTTGGAACAAGAAAGTGATTTTTGGAATGTCACCAGAAGTCATCGACTCTGACGCCAGCAATCTGGGTTAGGGATCGTGTTGCGGAAACCTCACCACAGGAGGGAAATGGTCTCTTTCAGAAAACTCTGCACATCAATTGCTTGGAGTTATTGGCAGGATTGTTCGCTGTCAAAAGCTTTACAAAAGACAAGTCAAATTGCTGCATTCATTTGAAGATAGACAGTGTATCCGCGGTGAAATACATCAACCATCAGGAGGGCTCCAAATCCAAAACACTGGCAATTTTGGCCAAAGAATGTTGGCATTTTTGCTTAGACAAGAACATTTCAGTCCAGAATATCTACCTGGACAATCTAATACCATTGTGGACTGGAATTCCAGGCACCTAGCAGAGTCCAACGATTGGACCCTTCACTTTACGGTTTTCTCGAAAATAGATGCTATTTGGGGTCCTCTACATTTAGACCTTTTTGTGTCAAGACTGAACACTCGTCTTCCTCAATTTTTCGTTTGGAGACCGGACCTGGAAGCTTTGGCTTTAAACGTCTTCCTTCAAGACTGGTCTCTCCTTGGCCATTATGTGTTTCCTCCTTTTTGCTCTGATTCCCAGAGTCATTCTCCAGATCAGGAAACGGCAAGTCACCACAGTCATAATCACAACCTTTTGCACAGCTCAACAGTGATTCCCTCCATTTCTCGATGTCCATAGACTTTCCTTGCTATCTAACTCTGCTTCCCGAGTTGCTTATGGATCCGTCGGAAACCTGTTGCTTCAAGATCAATTACACCTTATGGCTTGGTGAATTTCAGGACTCAATGGCTTATCGGCAGACTTTTGGAATCGGCTCAGCTTCTCATCTCAGAGACTTGGGCAGCCATTACTAGAGCATATTACAAATCATGCTGGAATGTCTGGGCACGTTGGTGCCTGGAATGGAACCTGGATCCCATTTCTTCCATTTTAACTGCCAATGTTAACTTTTTGTCTTCAAAAAGACACGGAGGCGGGTATTATCCTTCCCTAATTAACCCACCCTTTTCTACTTTTATGTGTTTCTCCTTTAGGATAGACGACCTCAGTATTCGAGGAATCATTTAGGGTTATGTTTTTCGTGACATCAAAGAAGAGGAAGCGGGATTATTGGACCCTGCAGTTATACAGCTTATTGTAATGTGATTGGATAAGCATTATCTAAGGGGTGGGGTTAGCATTCTGTTGTATATACTTTTTCTTTCTGTAACTGTTTATTTTTTGCTGCTGGAGTAGTAAAGATGGAGTTTAAATGCATAATACTCGCCTCCGTGTCTTTAATAAAATCCTGACTTTCCTTCATGAAGTTAGGAAAATCCTCGAATTGTATAGATCACCCCATTGAATTACTTTGCAAGTAGCAATTATAAACCCCTTTGGAGCTCAAGCGGTTAAGCAGTGTTCTGCTGAATGTAATATGACTCTTCATCAGCGCGTTGTCTCACTTTTGCTCCGCTGCCTTCTCCTTGTATAATAAAATTTGAAAGAATGATCCAATCCTCAAATATATTTATGTGAATGGGAATCAATGACTTGGTCGCCCAATGAGCCTGCAGATGTGTGTGTAATGAATGAAGAGGGGCGGATAAGATTGTGTTTAGATGTAGGGAGGAAATAGAATTTTGTATAAAATATTGAGCTGTTGTGCTGCATAATAAATACTGCAACAAATAATGAATCTCTTATGATTATGAATTAGTACGTTTTTATTTTTGCACATTTCTTGCCTACCAATGACATCACTTCCATTCATAATAGATCCATGGTATTGCACATTACATCACTGTTCTTGGCAGATTTACTTGGCCACAAATACATCAAAGTGCTTGGGTATGGGTGTGGTCACAGTAACATCATGGGTTAGGCTGTGAGCATTTCCCCATTTATATTGGGGATTGGGAAGTGAAGCCTTGCAATATCACTTGGCTGATTAGTATAGAGCTGGTGAAAGAACAGCATTGAAAACATTGTATTGGTGGGTGAACACGTCTGCAGTGACCCCCTTGTACTTGGCTAGTGAATGTGCCTACAATGAACTTCGTGTACTTTACTGGTGAATGTGCCTTCCTTGTGCTTGGCTGGTGAATGAACAGCAGTGAGATAATTGTACTTGGATGGGGAATAAATGGCAGTGAGATCTTTGTACTTGGCTGGTGAACATGTCTGCAGTGACCGCGTGGCCTTTGCTGAATGTGACTTCAGTGACATTATTGTACTTTGGTTGGCATCAATGACATAATTGTATTTGGTGAATGTAACTGCAATGACATCATTACATTTTAACTGATCAATGTGAAGATGTATTTTGCTGATCAATGTGACTGAAGTGACATTGTTGTACTTGGCTGAATGTCACTGCTGAGAGGAAATGTGATTGCAGTATCATCATTGTATTTAGCTGAATGTTACTGCAGTGAAGAAATGTGATTTCAGTGGCATCGTACTTGGCTGAATGTCACTGCAGTGAGGAAATGTAACTGCAGTGACACTATTTGGCTGGTGAATATGACTGCAGTGATGATGCACTTGGATGGAGCACATTATTTGACTTGTGAGCATGGTCACAGTGTCATCTGTGTTTGGCTGAGGAGCATGTCTGAGGTGACTTCCCATATTTGGCTATGGAGAATAGATGAAGTGATATCGCTGTGCATGACTGGAGCCTGGATATAGTGACTGCGTTTCACTGAGTAGTTTTCCTGTGTTGGCATCATATGCTTAGCATGGGAAAGCATTAGTAACTACAGGGGGTTGCAGAGGGTGCAATTGTGACAGGGCGCAGTATCCAAGGGGGCCCATCCACCTCAGGGCCCAGTAGCTTCATGATAAGCATCTGACAGAATATTTTTGTATTGGGGAGTAACAATTTTTTGCACTGGAGGACCACCGATCACTAGTTACACCCCTACCTGGGGGAGGGGCCACAGTGACCTCTAGTGACTAGTTATACCACTACCTGGAAGAGCGGCCACAGTGACATCATTTGCTTGGGTTATCAGCCAGTTGTAGTAACATCATTTGTTGTACTGGGATGTGTGATGAAATATCGTGCTACTTCTGCAGTTTTGGCTGTGACATTCTGGTGAAATGATTGTTTTAAAATGTCTACTGGCAATTAAATATCAGTGTTTGTTACAATTTAATATGCTATGCAGCATACTTTGGGATCTTTTCTTTGTGAAAATGTTTCATTAAGTTTCAATGCATTTCAATAAATACAGACAAAGTGTACTACCCTTCCAGCACAAGATAAATATAGCTTTGAATCGCTTATCATAACATATCAGAACTTACATACCACCCAAATGGATAATCAGGCAATGCAGCTTTATCTGTATGGAAATGAATATTACGGTACTTATGATATCACACTGGAAATAGAATTGTTTAATTATTATTGATTTATATAATGAAAGGTATTGTAATATCCTTAGTAATTGCAGTTCATCTACATTTGCTGTCTCAGACATAAGAAAACTGGAGTACTTATCTGCCAAGCCAACTGCACCATAGGGAGTAAATAAATGCTCTCAAAATTCCTATTGCTTTAAACGGGGATTTTATCCTATGGAATTATAGAGATTTTCAGTGCATTGCTTTGCAATGTGATGGAGCCAGCTCTGCATTCCAGGAGTTAAAAGCCCCATTTAACGCAATGCCCCCCCCACCAATATAATACAATTGGTTTGTCCCAGCATCACTGAACTTTTGTGCATAACCAATACTGAGATCAATCTATATTTAACCCACTGAATGTTAGTGAGGCCTCCTTTGTATTAGACATGATTCTAGAACCCAAGGCCATTCTTCTTCACCTCTCACTAGAGTTATGTGTGGGACTACTTTACCCTTGGGGCAGGCACAGTGCAATCCTCAGCAACTGCACAATGAGCAATAAGGTAAAAGAACTGGACACAATGTAGCACATCTGCCCTCAACAACCTGATGTTGAGCTGGTGAAATCTCCCTCCCTCCCACCCCCCAAAAAAAAAAAAATATGGAATTTGAGTGCTGCTGCCCCCACTATCCTGGAAGTTTGATGGTAACACCTGCTTTGTTGTCATCTTCTTGTACTTGGGTCAGGGCGTGGGATAATATATCCACAGATGCACCATAATTACCTCCACCAATATCTTATAGCAAGTCTATGAGGATCTGGAGGTTCGTCTCCACCCACTGAACATTTTGTGGGGCACTGACTACACATGACAATGTGGTGGAGGGCAACCAAATGCAGGGAATCAAGAAGCATCTGCATACATTCCATTCTGCTGAATATCCAAAGCTGATGGCAGGAAGGATTAATTTTTTTTATTAAGTATTGTCACCCATCACCCAGTAATTTGTCCTTAGTGGTGCGAACAAATGCATAGTGAAACCAGCACTTGGATTCTTGGAAGATGGCATAACTTTACCAACATAAACATCCAGGTGATGGTTATAGTCATGGTACTTGCTTGACATGAGAACATATGTGTCAAATTTGATTTTTCCCAGTAGTTCCCCTCCTTCACAAAGTATCCACAGACTGTGCGCATTGCAGTTGCTGCTGATAACTGCAAAGTTTCTTTTTTCTCTCAAGAGAAATATTATTATTCCATCACACCCATAATTTTAGAGGAGATGCAGGAGGAAAAGCATAATTGGCCGATGTTTCCTAAGCATATGCACCTGAAGCGGCAGGGACATTTTGAAACGGCTGTCTCAGCATCATTAGAGCTATACTGGCAAGTGGAACCAACATCTTACCACCACCTGTCTCATGTCACTGCTGATGATCCCAGTCCCATGGGAGCTAACACACACTAGAAAAAACATGAAAGTGTGACGGCACTCTAACAAAATACCCAGATATAGACGCTTGTTGAGTGACATCATGGCGCATGTGACGCTTCGACCAGGCCAAACCTGGAAGTAAGGGTAAACTCCCTGAGAATGGAGCGACGGGTGGCAAAATAGCTCAAGCTCATGGTAACTATCCTCCCGTACAATAGTAAGGTAATCTATATATCTTCCTTAGTAAGCCAGGTTCACCCCCCAAACACGAGTCTGCTCCCATAGATTCATGTATAGGTTGGCATAGCTGGGGTCAAAACTGGCCCCCATTTCTGCCCCCTTGATTTTTTGGTAATATTTATCGTCAAATTGAAAGTAGTTATGACATAATATATACCTTATACTACTCAAACTAAACCTTGGTTCTGGTAGTTGTGTGTCCTGAGATAAAGTTTGCTATTGCCTCAATACCCATTTCATGGTCTAGATTTGTAAAAAGACAAACTACATATACTATAGCCCAAACAGTTTTGTTCAATTTTTCTAACACTTGAATAATATGCTTGGTATCCTTGATATATGACTTTAACTGCATCACATAACATTATAAAATAATATTGAGATAAATTAGATAGCAAGCTATCTAGACCAGGTTTTATTGGTCTACCTAGAGAATACCTTAAAGGGATAGTAATGTTTCATAATAAAAACAGCTCTAATTAATCATCATAGTATTTGGACTTTGGAGAGTGTTATTTCAATTCTGTCAGAGTTGTAGTACAAGAGTAATTCAATGACAAAGTGTCCTCCTCCCACCCCTTTTACTGATGTAACACTTTTCAGCCAGAGCAGAAGGGAGGTGCCCAGGTAGACTGCAGAGAGGGACAATCTTCAATTAAGATAAGGGAAAAACCTGAAAAGCTTGTCAAGGGGGGCAGAGATTTCATTGTTTTCATTGTAAGAAGATTGTCCCTTTCTGTTATCTGTCTGGTCTTACAATCAGATTCCACATCTGAGAAGAGATGGCTTACACTAGGAAAAAGGGGAGGGAGGGGAAACTTTGCTTGTGAATATCTCTTAAACCATAAAGGTTTGAGAGATAAGACTTATATCATTCTTCATATTTTTTAATGCCTACAAAATAAAATAAAGGTAAAACGAAGTATTTCTATCCCTCTAATGTTACTGGGTATTAGTTACTGACTGATATGCCGGAAGCAAGCCCCATAGAGAGAGAAACCCTTTCATTACTACATTACTATGATTTCTGATAACTTTTTCCCCCTCATCTTCCACAATGCATCCATCCACTCTATAAGCATATTGTAATTTCTCTTTCATGAATGTGGAATGCAGGAAAGAGGAGGTAAAGTAACTTCAGGCCAGGAGAACATGGTACTTGCCTAAAAAAAACAAAAAACTTTTGGAGGTGGATACTCCCTCCTTACTGCTCAGTTTTGAAAGGGACCTCACAGGAGGTGCATCAGGCCAAATATTCTTCATGTTAGGCTTCTCTTTTGTTTATCCTGTGGGATGGGATTGACACCCCTCTTGGTGGGTTTCCTCTTCTTTTCATGATTTTTTTTCTTTTCAATTTCCATCTTAGAGTAGGGGTCTATCCAGCCCTCACTGCGGGTTACTAAGCCATATTGGGGTAGTCTTGTCCATTTTGGAGGCTCCTTCAGAGAAAGGTGTCCCTGATGCCTGTGGGGGAGACCCTGGGTTGAGGATTTTCTCAGGACTCTTTTGGGGGCACTTACCATTTTGGATTCTTCAATCTCTTCTTTCTCAGGCAGGGAGATTGTGTTTTTTTATCCCCCTTTTCACTCCTTAGACCAGGTTGTCCAGGCAGAATGGGAAGTGCCTGATAAGAAATTGATTATTTCAAGACATTTTTCCCTCTCTATCCTTTCTCTCTTGTTGCCCTCCAACATTTGGCTATCCCCCTGAGACTTCCTTATTCTTTGCCACTCTCCACTTATGGGTCAGGTGGCTAGGCACCTAAACTGTCTCCAGAAGGTGAATTTCTCTGCTTCTGGTGCTGTCGTGTACCCAACCTTTACTATTGTTTAGGTTACGGGGAGCCATTGCTGCCTGGGGAAGCAACTCTTAGATGCTGTTGCATTCAGGCAGACTGGTGTTCTTAAATATATATTCTAGTGCTTAAGTAGTGACAAACACAAGCTAATATAAATCCCTAAAAATTATTTAATAGTTAAACTTGGAAAAGACCAAGAGATCCATAGGACATCTTACAGAAAAAGAAAATGATAATAAAAATAGTAGACAGATTAATGATATATTAATATATATTTTTAGCCAAAATCCAGACACACAGTCAGTCCCGGACAACAAACCGACACAGAATGCAATACCAGCGTCCCTTCGCACTTGCAGTTGTACAACTGGCCTGAATAATGGACCGGTGTGAGTCTGACTCTAACGTGACTCAAGACACTGGAAACAAATTGCCTTATCAAAAAAATGCAACACTAGACACCAGATCTCCGTGTCACAAGGGCCCTAATTTGTTAGTGCAAACAAAAAGTATCTAATGTGTAGGCAAAACAAGGCAAGTTGACAATACCGATACAGTGTATTAATCTAACAAACCTCCCATAAAAAAATCTAAATATAATAAATGATTGTATTTTTGCAAAAAAAATTGTTAATTTTAAAAAATGTGTCCTATTTTGCAGAATATATATTCTGCACTAAGTTAGTATAAATCTCCTGACCAAATTGAATTAATTGATTAGACCAAGACTTATTAAGGCCAACAGGATACTTAATCTGTACACACAGGTAGCTCTTTACCACATACAATGCTGGATAAACTGGTCACAAGCTTCTTCACTTGGTTACCTCTATATATTCACCAAGACTTGATCATAATTAAGCTTGGATGTTAACACTATGGTTTTTATCACTTATGGAAGATGTATATCATACAGTTATAGTCCAGTGTACTTACTGTTGCCATCTTCACCTAGTCTATATATAAGTTCTTTTCTTCAGATTGTGGATCCTGTTTCTTTATACTAGTCTTTAATTTGTACGTTGTTGGTGCCTGTAACTTTTATTCAGTAACATGAGAGACAGTTCCGTGCAGATATTATAAAATCCTTTATCCGTATTCTATCTTCTGATTAATTTCCATGCAGTAGTCAATAAAGGAGTTAAGATATATTTTACAATTAAACTGTATAAAACCAATTCTATATTTAGCTGCTAATAAAAGTTTACTGACGCGTGTCGGAAATCTCCATTTCCTTTCACCTAGCATTGTTTCTATCATTTTTAAATAGATTGGAAACTGCCAGTTTGTTAAAGGGATCTAGTTACCTGCATATTTAAAGGTAATGTTTTAAACAAACATTATTTTTGTAGAATTACTTAAAATCTATTAGAAGTGATTATAACTTATTTAGATCTTCTTTTTGATCTTGTTTTTGTACATACAGATTGCAAATTAAAATCTCATTTTTTTCCATTTTTTTTTTATGGATGTTTCTTCATTATGTTCCATTATCGATCATTCAAAAGATTGTGAAGCAATACTGTATTATTTAAAAAACACACAACAATATGATCCCTTACAAATAGAATTTATCGTTCAGTGCATTGAGTTTATCCTTACCCACAAATATTTTTGGATCAATAATTAATATTTTTTTACAAATTTTGGGCTGCCCGATGGACACCAGATTTGCGCAGAATTATGCCAACCTTTTTTATGGGTCTGTGGGAACACAGATTCATTTGGAATGGCAATTTATTTGGCGCAAATCTGGTGCACTGGAAAAGCAACATTGATGACATGCTCTTTATTTGGAGAGGGGATGTCAATTCTTTAACCCCTTAACGAACAACCGCATGGGGGAGTTGCGGTCACTAAAGGACCACGGAGCCCGGAATTCCATGACGGTCATAGTACATCATAGGTCGTTAAGTCATATCTACCCATGATGTACTATGACCATCAAGGGTCGTTAAGGGGTTAAAATTATTTTTTGATTACATCAATAATACATATAATTTAAAATGTACTGAAACTTACAGTAAAACTTTTATTAATTTTCTAGATCTAAATTTATATGTGGAAGACAATTAAATAAAGGTAAAAAATTACTGTAAACCTGTAGACACCAATAGTTTGATATTATCTACTAGCTGCCATTTTCATAAATGGTTATGAATATTCCATTTGGAGAAATAAGAAGACTCATCATAATTTTTTTTGGATGAACGACCTGCACTGTTTCTCTAAAAGCAACAGATTTTTAAAGAAGGGGTACTCACAAGAAAATTTTGATTTAGCTTTTGAAAAAGTAAATCGATTGGAGAAAGAAGAATTATTAAAAAATAGAGAAGAAAAGAAAAATATTAATAATACAAAACAAGATTTTCAATTAGCATTAGTTGTACAATACAATTATGATAATCAATACTTTATAAACAGTATTAATAAACATTGGCAAATATTAAAAGAAGACAAACTTTTAAATTCAATATTGCTTGAAAAGCAAAAAATGATGTATACTACAACAAATGATTTGGGTAATACAATAGCCCCCGCTGTTCAAATTATAAATAGAAATAAAAATAAAACATGGTTATCAACAGCAGGTTTCATTAACCGCTTAAGGACTGGAAAAATCTGAGGTAGTTTTCCCTTAAGGACCGGAGCAGTTCTGACCTTTCTGACTATGTCTTTGTTCAACAGCGTTTTCCCTCTAAGTCTTTTATTCCACTCCCATAAATTATACACTGTTTTTTTAAGCACAAATAGGGCTCTTTTTTGATACCCCACTTATATGGATAACCCACCGTTTACTTTATTAAAATTAAAAAAATGTAAAAAAAACCACCGCCTACTTCTCTTTGGCTGGATCAAATCGAATCACTCTATTCCATGGAACGACTTCATGTTATTCACACCGACTTGCTGGATACTTTTCACGCTAGTTGGTCGTGGTGGCCGGGCTATAGAACTCCTACTTAGCGTCAGTTCCTAAGTTGCTAGATCTCCAGTGTTCACCTCCCATTTGATATACCAGGATAATGGTCTCCATGTCCTCCGTGTTCGGTCTGGTTCAGCGGTCACACATCCTCCCCCCTCACCTCCCCTTCCCCTTCAAACCCGATCCCTTTTGTACCCCTTTCCACCCCTCTCATCCTTTCTTATACTTTCCACTACTTTCTACTTTCTTCTCTCTTTTCTTAATTTGTGTTCTCTTCTGTCTTTCATATTCCTGACTACTGGTGCTTCATTGTTCAACCCTAAACCCTATGGTAACATAACTTCAGATCATCTGACCCAAGGTGACTTCATAGCTTAATAGGGCAGAGAATCTTGACACATTTATTAATATTTGTTACGTCAAAAATGGCTTATATATATTATTCTGTTATATCGCTCTTCCATTGTTACCATATATGCAATCTATTTACATTGTTATATGCATTAGGTTAACTGCTACTGTATTTCTTTTCTGTATATGATATTATATCCTTAAGCAATAAAACGTTAAAAAAAAAAAAAGTAAAAAAAACCACCATTTTTGTTTTTTCTCTTGGGATCAATTGGGCACAAAGGGTTACATTTTTATGGAGACTGCATGAAAGGTATGACCAGTCAGTCATACCTGCAAAATGCAAAGTTTAAAGTGGCCACTGTCCCCCCTGGGTGAAAATCCCCATGTCCCTTTTTCCCCACCCTATTTTGTCACTTTTTTATCCCTGACATTCGGTGGTGTGTATAAGTGTATTACATGGCTCCACAAGAATCACACTCCCAGTTTTGTTTATTAAGATATATTTTTTTTTAAATAAAATATTTTTTTGGAAAAAAAAAAAGTGTTTTGTGTTAAAAAAAAAAAAAAAAAAAGTGTATTATTGCAGGTCAGAAATTGACCTGCATTTAGCCAGCCTCCAACACCAGTAGTGAAGGGGTTAAAACCCCCAGCTGCTGGATTTTATTTGACCACTAGGTGTCTCCTCTCTACTTCTCTCTCCCTTACTTTGATAGCAAGGGAGACAGAAAAAGAGGAGACACACAGACGTAAGCATGCATTGTGTGCTTACCTCTGTCTCAGAATGCCAGTGCATGTAATCGCTGATACAGCGATCACATGAACCGGCAGAAGCAAGAAGGGCTGAGACTGAACGCCCCGGTCTCGGAGCGCTCAGTGTCAGCCTGGAATTAATGATAGCAGAGTGCACGGAGGCACGGTGCTATCATTTAAGCCATGACAGTCCTGCACCGTCATGGGTCATTAATATTATATATTATTTTATATTATAAAACAGATCAACTACACCATAAGGAACATACAGCAACTGCACAAATTCCTGTTCATTTGAAAGGTACTTGTATTACTTTTAATACTAAAGCAGTCTCCATTACATAGCAAAACAATGCACTGGATGAATCCCTTGCATTCAGTGAGTTAAAAGTTGAGTTTAAATAAATTTTTGCTTCCTCTGGTGCAGTTTTTGTCACAGAATTGCTCCACTTTGTCTTTGTGCCTATGAACATTAGACACCCTAAACCTTTCCTCCTTTCCTGACATATTCAGACTTTACACAATCCAAGCAACCTCTGCCTACAGCAGCACTTTTAAAGAAAAACTAACAACTTTTAATACTACCCCCACCACACACACACTTACCTTAATCTGGATGAATTTGTTCTTCAAAATTAATCTTTAACCCCATTTCTTTGCAATGCATTGAAGGCCTTGCTACTTCAAGAGGTTAATTCATATTTGTATGTAGTATCCATTAATCATTATTTCTGTAGGACTCCAGTATATTAATCTGTAGCCATTTAAGTCTTCTTGAGACTACTTTAATAGGAGGAGTTTGGAATCCCAGAGTTGGATCTTATGCTCAAAAGAAAAGTGGGCAAATTCTTGGGCAAACCATCTGAACCTATTGATTTAAACGGGGCAATCAATGCCTTGAATTCTAGAGAGGGCTCCAATGCATTTTAGTGCAATGCCGTGTAGACCAACTGTTGCTTTCAAGCATTTGTTTAAATTATTGAACATTTGGGCAATTTATATTTGTACCCTGTGGTGCATTTGGTTTTTCCCAAAATGACTCAACCTTTTTTTTAACATAACTTTTCAACATAAGGCCCAACAGATCATGTCTGCCTCTGTGGAAATTATATTCAGTACTAATAATTATATTTTGGAGAACAAATTCGTACTAAATAGTGGTCATTAGGATTATCCCAAATTAAGAAAAGGTGAATGTTATTAACCCCTTAATGACCAGCGGTCCCTGGAAGTTACCTTCCCTTAAGGACCACTTTGAAGTGTGCCGAGGCGCCAGCACACGTGACCTGTGACGTGTACCAGTGCCGAGACCACTCCAGTGTTGAAGTGGTCAATTTCAGACACATGACCTGCCAGGACCATCACCGGTTCTTATGGGAAAATACCGGTGATGGTCCTGGCACTTCACACTGTCATTAAGGGGTTAATAGGATTTGTTAGTGTTCCTTTACTTCACCCTTGGACATCTCACAGTCTTCAATATGCTCCCAATGGCAACGTTGAGTTTTGCTGTGGTGCTCTATACCTCCCTGCTGCCTAGAAATGTTTTCATACATAGTTAAACGTCTCTGGATGAAATCCACCCTGCTTTTGTTCATCACTTTTACATGTTATGTAAAACTTCTCAGACACATGCTTCTCCCTCTTACACTCTAAACTTTAGCAAGAAACGGATTCACTACTTATGTTAGGGGTGGGAA
The DNA here is from genome assembly GCA_037306005.1 of Rhinophrynus dorsalis. Taxonomy (NCBI): domain Eukaryota; kingdom Metazoa; phylum Chordata; class Amphibia; order Anura; family Rhinophrynidae; genus Rhinophrynus; species Rhinophrynus dorsalis. The sequence goes on along the minus strand of CM074720.1, from coordinate 410,096,529 downwards.
AGCTGAGGCTTACTGCTTGTTCTTTGCCAACATGCAACCTGCTCCCTTGAATATTCTACCCTCATCTTCTAGGTCTTCCTTCCTCTAGAACATGCTCATGCATGTTTAATTCCTTCCTTACCACTCCCCACCTGCCTTCGCACTTACTCAACTCCCTTCCTTAATAAACATATTCTTGACCCTACATGCCTCTCTAATCTTCGTGCTCCTTCTTAGTATCACAGCCTGCGGAAGATGAGGTGGGGGAAGTGAAAGATGAGGCAGAGGAATGGGTGACTGGGGAAGTGGAAGATGATTTGAAGGAGAGGAAGCCTGGAGGAAGTGGAAGATGACGTGAAAGAGCGACTGAAAGGAATGGCAGATGGAGAAAGGAGAGGGAGACTGGAGGAATGTAAGACTAGGGAAATGAGAAACAGACTGAGGTATGAAAAGATAGAGCCAGATGAGAATGGAGTGTTAAAGGGATAGTAACCCGCCCAACAACTTGACGGCAAAATACAGCAATCATAGAAACATACAAACGCACTTAGTCCCATCTCTCAAACCTTTATGGTTTGAGAGATGTAAGGCAAGACAGACCTCCGCTCCCTCCCCCTTCTCATACGCCCGCTATATAGCGGACGTCATGAGATCCGGCTTCCAGCACCAGACGGCGGCTCTGCAGGAGCGCTGTCATCTAGATATCTCCATATTATTATTCATGGGTATGGTCTAAAACATGTGCCTGGCTTGCAAGCACATATTGTAGACCATTCCTATGAAGTAATTATATGGAGATATCTAGATGTCAGAGCTCCTGCAGAACCACCGAAAGTCGGCCGACCGTATTCTGCCTCTGACAGCTTTACAGCTCGTCATGCAGAAGGGGGAGGGACCGGAGGACTGTCTTGCCTTACATCTCTCAAACCATAAAGGTTTGAGAGATGGGACTAAGTGCGTTCGGTATGTTTCTATGATTGCTGTATTTTGCCTTCAACTTGTTGGGGGGGGGGGGTTATTATCCCTTTAAGAAAGAAAGGGACATTTTTCAAGAAAAGTATTTGGAGGAGAAGGGTTTGAGGGAATGGGCCAAACAGGAGAGAATGAGATAGGTTTAATGTTCCATATGTGTTATTTATTTCTCCTTCCTGTCATTGATGCAGTGAATGGAGGGAGCTGGTTGTATTGAGTTAAATTGTCAGACATAATGGAGTAATCTGTTCACTCAGAAAAAGTCTGATCTACGTGTGATCACATAGACATATAGTAGAATTTATCTTAGATATATTAATATGTAGATTAAGCAATACACTTGCTATACACATTTTGTGTGTGCATGCACCATTGAATACCTAGATATCTTTAGTCCACGTCCCAGGAGGAATCCAGAGTTCTGCAGTGCCAACTTGTGACCACTATAGGTATTATCTTCGCTTTCCATACTTGGCAATGCCACTGTGCCACCGAACTCCTCTTTCTCAGATTCAGAGGGAGGGAGTATCAAGCACTAACAAGTGCTCAAGATTTGCTATAATGGGCAGTGACAGAGGCAGACTGGTCTGGTCTGACACAGCCAGAGCACTCATTCCTGCTACTAGACTCCAGACTCTAACCCCCACCCATACATACCCCATGGTACTCCTCTCTCATTGGCTGGCTGCTGACGCATGAGGAACACTGTCTCATCTCAACCTGGAAAGGCTGCCCAGCCTTGTCATCTGTGGTGAATGCTCATAGAACAATGATTGTCCTGCTAACCTGTGCAAAGCTATGTGTTAATATGCTGTGTGCATCATGGTGGCGGTAGTTGTACTGCTTGCAGAATCATATACTTGATTTTCCAGGATGATGTATTGTCCCAGTAGGGGGTTGCTTGGGACCAAGGACAAAGGTCCAAATTAAGGAACAATAATGGGACATCACAATGAACAAGTGTATGAGAGGTCAATACAGGGATCTCTCTGGTGAGTTGTTCATTCCAAGGCCTGATTAAATAACCTGGGGCTACCCCTATAGATTAGAGGAAAGGCAGTTCGACTTCAGCAGAAGAAGGGTTTTTTTTTTACAGCAAGGTATGTTAAATTGTGGAATTCCTTGCCAAAGGATGTGGCTATGGCAGACACAATGGATACATTTAATATTAGAATATTAGATCCTTTTATTTCAAAAGAGAACATACATGGTTATAGAAGGCAAAATGGGAAGTTCTGATAAGGACTAAATTATTTGACAGCAGGAAAACTATATAATTATCATTTCTCTGGTTTATAATGCAAGGTTGCACTTGATGGGCTTGTGTCTTTTTTTCAACCTAATTTACTATGTTACTATGTTATTATGTGGTTACCCTATGCACTGTAACACAGGATAGGGGAAACAATCTTCTCCAATATACTCTGATATCTCGATGCACAGGCAATGGTAGGCCTGTGGTCCAGTAATTGACCTGTGGCTCATTGGACCATACCCGAATGCTCAATGGGACAAACCTCCACTGCACTTGATAACAGACAATCTACGTTTTTTCATAATTAGCAGGATGGTGAACACAAATACAACACAGGCAAATTATTTTGATCTACTTTATTCCTTTGGCCATGTCAGTATAAACCATTTTCATGCTTTGTGTGCTTTCTGGGGTTAACAAAATTGTTTACAAGGACTCCACCAACATCCACTCATATTTTATACAGAAACACTATAAATAAAGCAACTAGCTTGAATGTGCAATGACCAGGTCTATCCTAAAATGTATTATCTTTCTGTTTACCAGAGCACTTGAGAAAATCCCATTTTACTAACCTTCCCTCTTAATACAAAGGTCAGTATGTGTAAAGAATAACCAACTTCACCATAAGGAACAAAGAAAAATTCCCGTTGATTTCTATAGATTGTTTGCAATTTTGAATAATAGAGAGCTAAGCACTGATTTGCAATTCATTTCAGACCTCACTAGTACTCATATAGAAAGTAAAAACTCCATTTAAATAACTGTGGATTGGGGTATTTTTATTTGTCTCCATCCATATCATCTTGCTTATTATATATTATATATTTTTTTTATAAATGGTGCAGTTGTTTACCATAGGTTTGTTCCACTTCTGTGTTTATAAATATACCCTCATTTAGTATGACCTTTATGATGATGTACCAGTTGTATTGCTAGAGCAGCTAACAGTAAAGCCACTGATTTTTTTGTTGTTGTTGTAAGCACAGCCTCATAGACTGCTAGGGTCGGGTTACAAATTCACATTTGAAGTGAGAGATGGAGTGTAACTGTAATATGAGTTAGTGGTGCAATATAAGCATTATTATTAACTGCAACCTTGTATAGTCTCTAAAACAATTAGAACATGAATGGTGATCCTATAAGAACCAGCTCAGTAAAAAGCTCTAGAACAGGCCCGCCACTTGGAGGGGTGGAAACTGACCACCAACTGTGGGACACAGCCAGAAAGTTTGCGGTGCAAATTATGTTGCAAGCACAGCTGCATAGGCTACTAGAGCCAGGTTATGCCTGAAGTGCGACAGCAGCATTCACAAATTAGGTGCAATTGTAGTTTGTACGAACAGTGGAAGAAAATACATTTTGGTAACTGCACCCTTTCATATGCACTAAACAATTATAGCATGAATAACGCATATGAAGGAAAGATTAGGAATGTGTAATTAACATATGGGCGGGTGAGATGCAGGTACATAGCCACTATTTCCCAGAGATTACTTTGAAACAAGCGTGCAGGTTGCTGTCTAACTGAGAAAAAGAATGCCCAAGTCATTATTTATTATATTATTATTATTATATCATTATTTATAAGGCACAAACTTTTCTGTGATTGCGCCTATTTTGTACATGCTACTCTTACAGCATTATGCACAAACGAAAAGAGTAATTCTGGGAAAACCAACTGCACCATAGGGGATGAATTAAAACTCCAAAAGATGCAATGTGTTGGAGACCGCTACAGCATTCAAAGGGTTAAAATCCATTTGTGGTCAGGCTAATAAGTGACTGAAGGAGTAATGGAGTGAAGTCGGATGATAAGTGCTCTTATCCGAAGTGAGGTAATGGCCTAAGAGAGGGCAAAAAAGATAATACGATTCTGTACTGATGCAACACAGTTTAATGAGACCAACATGTAGATACGTACATATGCTGTAACAACATTATAATATCAAAACCTGAAAAGCCTGTCTTATTTCTGTCACTGGTGATGGTATGTAGGTAGTGTAGCATGAGAAACGCCAGCGACCTATGTTTTTAATGATGTGCGCGGGGATGTTGTGTTTGGAGGCTGATGCGGCTGCCCCGATGTGGAAGGAAAGTCCTGAATACGCCTGGGGATTAAGTCCTAGTTGTGTGAGGAGCATGCGTAAGTAGTGTATGAATTTTGTGGTGGAGAATGGTAATCCATAGTATGGCAATAATGCATAGGACTTGGCTTTGTCACCTAAAGACAGTAAATAAGAGTCCAGAAAGATTACTGGGCACCAAGTATTGTAAGTGGGGTAATAATGTATGATAGTGGGTGGACCTACCTGATTGGTTTTTGATCTCTGTAATGTTAATGTGTAATGATCACCGGTGCGTTTCAGATCTGAGATACGTAAATATACTGTAGAGTGATACTGACCGTAAACTCCCCTGGTCTTAGAAATCCATAGAAAGCTAAAAACATAGTGGCTAATAAGGAATTAGAGATCTGATGCCCAAAAGGTGCACTGATTTCTCAGGGGCTAGTTTCTCTATCCCTCTAAGTAATAATTTGATGGAATGCTGTGAAAATATGGGGGAGAAATTAGGATACTGAATCAGGCAAAAATGTTGAATGCCCACCACGTATAGTTTAATAGTACTGAACGCTAATTTGAGTGAAAAATGGCAGTATGCAATGAATGATGCTATGATCTCTGAGGATATATCTAAGCTAGGGCAATAGAGCTTCACACATTTTTTAAATAAGTTCCAGCCTCTAGTGTATGCTTTACGAGTATTAGCTGAAAGGGCCTTGTCCATCAATATCCTAGCACTCTGCATAAAATGATTTAATCCAACATCAGAGTTTGAACTGGAGGTGCTGGAGTGGGGCGTGGATCTGCTGATGGTTGTAGTCTGCAAAACTCCTGAAATTTAAATCGAGACAGGGCGTCAGCTTTGAGATTCACCTTATCTGGCAAAAATCTACATACCATAGAGAATTTAAAGTAGAGTGACAGCCATGTGAGTTTCCTCACAAATGGCATAATGGAATTGGCAGAAGACCTAGCTTTATTGACTATATGTGCTATGGCTAGGTTATCTGCACTAAAAATGACCGTGTGCCCTGTCCACAGGTGCCCCCATGTAGCCGCCGCTGCTGCAACTATGGGGTAAATTTCGAACAGTGCTAAGGTACATATCACGGCGCCCGTGATCTGGGCGACATTCTGTCCATCTCACTATTACTGCTCTCCTATTGGCTGCACTGTAATGCTCCTCCTAGTGACAGCCTTTTTATACCCTGGGCTGTCAATCTGCTAGTGCCTTTTCGTGGTGTACCTGATGCCTAGCGCTAGTTTTGCTGTTTTGATCCAGTGTATGACCCCGGATTGCCTGATCACGTCATTGTCTTGTTCCTGATTCTGTGTACCGATTGGGATTGGCTGACGTTCCTGCTTCCTGTTCTGATGCGGCCTGGCTGATGTTCCTGCTCCGTGTACCGACCCGGTGAGACCGATGATCCTGCTCTGTGTACCGACTCGGCATGTCTGAGGATCCTGCTCCATGTACCGTCCCGGCTTGGCTGACGTTCCTGCGCTGTGTACCAAATCGACTTGGCAGTGGTTCCTGCTTCTCCTGTGCCCGGCTGGGCTCTTCAGGATTGTTCCTGCTGCTGCCTGCCTGGCACCGTTTCAGCTTTACTGGGTCTCCCTGTATTCCGGTTGCCGGTTATATTCTGCCAGTGGTCAGAGTCTCAGTGTGCCCCACACCGTGTTGCATTCGCTTGGTCTACTTGTGGTTCAGTTGAGCGCCTCCGGTGGTTGCCGTTATCCAGACCATAGCACTATTAACCCCCACTCTGGGTTTCTTGGGCTCCGTTACTCTGTGCGATTGAGTCTCCATTTGGTTCCACTGTGTGCTTCCGGTTGCCATCCATTTCTACTATCGCACATTAACCCTTGAAGGTAATACGTGCACACGGTGTGGGCTGCTCCGGTAGGGCCTCCGTTCTGGCACGAGCTCTGACCAGCCTGGTGTAATCCTTGGTGGGCGGCCACCGTTGCAACCTCCTACAGGTGTCCCGTGCCTGTTGCGGTCCTGTCATTGTCGCCTCCCCTTGCTTATAGGTGACATTGGGCCTTCGCTGTACTCATACTTTGCCAGTGGTTCCACTGGTCACATTGGACTTTCATACACTGTATCAAACTCGTTTACCTGACCTGTGTCAATATTGTGTGTATTATAAATACTGGACCCGTGTGGGTTAATTTGCTTGTAACCTGTCCTGTGTCAGTTACTACTGTTGTTACTGGACCCATGAGGGTTAACTCATTCCTTGTGTGCATTAATAAAATTGTGTTTTTACCAACATCTACAGTGTCTGAGTGTACTGAACTGTAGAGGTACGCTCAAAATCTGGGTTGTTTAATACCTTTGACGGCCAAGCTTCTGCCATCCAATGGTCTAAATATATGGCTGCGAAACCCCCTCGGCCAGCCGCATCTGTAGTAACAGATGGGGATGTACAAGATGCTCGAGGAATGAACATGGAATGACCATTCCAAGTTCTCAAGAAACATGCCCACATATTGAGATCTGATTCAATAGTGGCATCTAGTGAAATGGTTTCACTTGATCTTGATCCTTCAGAAAGCAGAGTTAGAAGATGAGAGATGAACGAGCGTCCCTGAGGAATAATCCTCATGGCAAAATTTAAGGTGCCCAGAAGGGACTGTAACTCTGTTTTCTGACAGGATTTGATCAATGAAAAATGGTGGACACTCTCTTGTATCTGATGTATCCATGAAGATAGTGTCTAGTTGAATGCCCAAAAAGCATAAGTTAGTAACAGGCCCAATAGACTTAGGTTGTGCTACTGGAATGCTAATCTCACGAAATTAGTTGGTGATATGTCCAAATCCTACAGCGGTGACGTTAGGTGGCTCAATGATGAGGAAATCATCCAAATAGTGTATGACCGAGTGGGCGCAACAAATGTTTAATAGAATCCAACACAAGGTCTCAGCAAACATATCAAATAATTTAGGGCTACGTTTGGCCCCAAATGTCAACCTTGATGAACAATAGAACAATCCCCTCCATTGAATACCGTGCAAACTCCAGAGAGTAGGGTGTAATGGCAGTAATTTAAAAGCATCGGAAATATCAACTTTGGATAACCAAGCTCCCTGACCTGCTTGAATGATAAGCTGAATGGCATCATCCACAGAAGTATAAGCTAATGAAAATTCCTTTGAGGGTATAAGGGAATTTAAACTAGGAGTAGTATTGGAATGAGGCACTGACAAATCATAAATTAATCGCTTTTTATTGGAAGATTTGCTTGTGGCAATACCTAAAGGATTAATCCTCCAAGAGGCAAAAGGTGGTTGTGAGAATGGACCAATGACATATCCCTTATTGACTTCATGGGCCAGAAGATTGTCTACTGTTATAGGGTCTGAGGTTGCCGACCTTAAGTTGTTACACACACATATCCCTGCAGGTAAGGTAATCAATCCGGAATGAAAACCCTCGGTAAACCCTTGTATGATGAAATCAACTAGCCCAGGGAATGGATGCGTAGCAAGATATTGCTGGAGGACCTGTATATTTATCATGCCTAGTCATGACTTCTGAAACAGGGTCTGATGGCACACAGTTTTTGGGGTGAGCATTGAAGCACTTACAACAAAGATAAAGTAGTCTACATGCTTCGTAAGTACAACCAGTGTAATTGTAGTTATTGCATATCTGGGACTTCCCCAGATAAACAATGGGTCTACCTAACCTGTCCGTCTTACCCTTAGTGGTACCTGTCGGAGGAAGATCCCCTGATTGAAATGTGGACGTACCAGCTGAGGAAGAGGCTGCACCGGGGCACAAGTTGGTGGTATGCTCTGCTGACTGACACACCTGACAGCTTGGAGTTCATAACCCGGAAAAATGTCGACAGAAACGTTCCGTATCCAGCTGACTCCAGTCCGTAATGTAATTGAACTGTGCCAATGCTGCTGCCGCCTTTGCTGAAAAAGCTTGGTGATAATCATAGAACACAAAACCACCATACTTGTGCCCCAATTCCACCACCCTGAACAGGTAACGATCCAACTCTTCCCTACGTTGTGGGTTAATGGAACAGATGACATCCCGGTAAAGGCTAAAAGCCAGCACAAATTCTGTCACGGTGAGTTTCTTCCCCAGCCTAGGATCTCGGGCTCTCATGACCACCGAAACTTGCTCACATGAAAAAGTTTTCTGCTCTAGCATGTCTTGGGAAGAAATCAATAATGATACTAAATTAACATCCTTAACTTCCAGAATATCTTTCCTAAGATAGTTCGGAAGGAAATGCGCAGGAGTAATAGCTGGAGTACCACTAGCCGATGTACTAGGGGTGGGTAATCCTAGAAAGGGGGCCGCCTCTAATGCCTGAATGTTGTCTCTTCCCTGGTATGGTGATTCTAAAGCGTATAAACGTGAGTGAATGGCGGCCATAGATGTAGTTAACGTAGTGGCTAGGTTAGTTAAAGATGCCCTAATATCTCCTAATTCTGTCTGGAGCCCTAAGGAAGGAGTCGGGCTCAACACCTGTCTGGACGAAGGGGGGAGGAGAGAATAATAATTTAAATAGCTCGGCTTTTCATGCCGCTGCTGAGAAGGGGATGCCCCTTTGTCTAATTCAGCCATAATCTTCGACACAGTCCAATTTTTGTATTTTGGGGGGCTAGACTGTTCCAATAATGGCCTTGGGGAACCTTGAGTGCAGGGTACATCCTCCAGGTCTGATCTAACGGACATGATTATTGATGACGATTCAGACTGAAAGACAAAATTATCATACATCCATGAAATACATACATATATATATATATATATACCCCCATATACACATACATACACACATGCCAGTCGGTCGCCGAGTCCTCTCTGTCTTCACACCAGGGAACCCTAAGTAATCTTGGTGGTGACAGGTGAGGCCCTGAACTGATGCCAAACGGCTATGCAAGGCGCTATCTATGACTGGACCGAGGGGCGTCATTCTATTGCTATAGGCAGTGCATGGTAGCCTTGCTGTGAATACTAACTATAATGGGGTGGAGAAGTACCTAGAGAGGGGTCGTGACAGATGACATCCTATGAGTAATGATGTGGAGGAGCTATAATTCCGATTGGGCTGAGGGGTTCTGCCGATGACACGAGTTATCTGAATCTAGTTCCTCCTCAGATTCCCTATATTTGTATACATTCTTCTGCTTATACCTCTCCCTACGATATAGCAGAAATGTGACTTGCGAAAGGTAGAAAATACTTACCTTCCTGTTAGATCTGTGACAGTGTGTTTGTGCGACCAATGCCTTGATCAATGATGACAACTGTCTCAGAATGAGATCCTGAGGAATATATCAGTAGAGAAACCAATTAACACGATCTTGATGACCATAAGATATGGCTTAATGCTTATGTACCTCTAGGACATGCACCCCCCCCATTATCCAAATACCTGTAGTATTCTAGGACCTGAAAGTTCTTAGACATCAAAATGGAGTAAGAAATTCTGAAATAGAAAACTGGAACAAAGCATACATATATAAAATAATGGTTAAAGGGATAGTAATACTTTGTTTTAACTTTATTTTATTTTGTAGGCATTAAAAAAACATGAAGAATGATACAAGTCTTATCTCTGAAACATTTATGGTTTAAGAGATATTCACAAACAAAGTATCCCCCCCCTGTTCAACCAGATCAGAAGGGAGATGCCCAGGTAGACTGCAGAGAGGGACAATCTTCAATTAAGATAATGGAAAAAGCTGAAAAACTTGTCAAGGGGGGAAGGGCTTTCATTGTTTTCATACAAAGAAAATTGTCCCCTTCTGTTATCTGTACTGTCATACAACCAGACTCACATCTGAGAAGAGATGGCTTACACTAGGTAAAAGGGGCGGGGAGGGGAACTTTGCTTGTGAATATCTCATAAACCATAAAGGTTTGAGAGATAAGACTTATATCATTCTTCATGTTTTTTTAATGCCTACAAAATAAAATAAAGTTAAAACGAAGTATTACTATCCCTTTAAAGATGTCCTGACCATGAGGGCAGAGAAAAACATATTACAGTTAGAAATGTATACCTGATCTCTCACTGTACCATAATTCAAAAATCCTGCCAATGCTAGGTACTCCCAGGAATTGTCCTAACCAAGCAAATGCAAGTACAATGAAACCTATGCTCATGAATTCCACGTAATGCAAACTAATCGAACTGTGATATGATGAGGTAGCCCCCCCTGTATGGAGTATGAACCAAACCATTCTGGCTACATGCTCCTGATGTAATTGCTGAGGCCTGTGGTAGATCAGGCCCAACATATGACCCTGCCTACCACCTTTAACAAGCATGCAGAACAGTGTAATGCCATATATGGATGACTGTAACATAGACCAGAAAGTAGGACAGTACCATGCCATCTATAGCTGAAAGTTAGCCTAACATGAATGCTGAACCACCCAGGCCATCTATGATGTATGTATGTATGTATGTATGTATCTTTATTTATATAGCATCATACTTGTACACAGCGCTTAACAGAAGTTGAAATAATACAATACAAAAACGACAGAACTGGGGTTAAGAGCATTAAGGTTAAGTACAATCATTACATTATTTGTGAGGGAAAGTGCAGCAAGGGAATCATACACTAGGAAAGGGACCCTGCCCCAAGGAGCTTACAATCTAGGCTGAATTCATATTGACAAACAGAGACAGTAGGAGGAGTATTATAAGTGCAGGTACAAGGTGTGGTGAAAGAAGTGCAGAAGGATTCTGATGTGACTGTCAGTGTGCAGAAGAAAGACATTGCTACTGAGATGCCTCCTTGAGCAGGTGGGTTTTGAGGAGTTGCTTGAAAGTGATGATTGTGGATGATTGGTGAACGGTGATGGTGAGGGCATTCCAGAGTCGAGGAGCAGCCAGTGAGAAAGATTGTAGTCGAGAGATGGCTCGAGTTGTGTAGGGAGATGACAGGAAGAACCCTTGAGAAGACCGTAGGGGACGGGAAGGGGTGTAGCGGGAGATAAGGGCAGAAATGTAAGAGGGTGCTGAAGAACAGAGTGACTTACAGGAGAGGAGGAGAATCTTGTAAGAAATACGATACTTTATAGGTAGCCAATTGAGGGATTTCAGGAGGAGATGAGATGGAAGGTATCTGGGAGCAAATGTGGTGATTCTTGCGGCTGAATTGATAACAGATTGAAGTGGAGAGAGATGAGAAGCAGGAAGACCAGAGAGTAGAATGTTGCAGTAGTCAAGTCTAGAGAGAACAAGTGCCTGAAATAGTGTTTTAGCTGCTGATAAGCAGAGGAACGGATGTATTTTTGCAATATTTTTTAGGAAGAAGTGACAAGTTCTAGTGACAGCTTGGATATGGGGGGAGAAGGTTAATTTAGAATCAAGTATGACCCCAAGACAGCGTGCTTTGGATGCTGAGTGTATAACACAGTTTTCTATTGTGATGGAGAAGGGGGTTGGTGGATGGGTTTTAGGAGGAAACACCACCAGCTCTGTCTTAGCCATATTAAGTTTAAGGTGGCGGTGGGCCATCCATGATGAAATGGCTGAGAGACATTGAATGACTCGAGACTGCACAGCTGGAGTGAGGTCAGGGACAGAGAGATAGATTAGTGTGTCATCTGCATACAGATGGTAATTAAATCCAAGAGATGAGATGAAGTCACCAAGTGAGAGTGTGTAGAGTGAAAAAAGAAGTGGTCCCAGGACTGATCCCTGAGGTACACCTACAGAGAGGTCGAGGGGAGACGAGAAAGTGTTAGAAAAAGAAACACTGAAAGTACGTTTAGAGAGATAGGAGGAAATCCATTCTAGAGGTGTGTCACGGATGCCAAGTGTATGCAGTGGTGGACGTTAGTATGTAACAAAAACACAGAACATTACAATACCACTCGCCTGAACATGACTGCAGAACAGCCCGATGCCATCTATGGTACGTTAATTTCAAAGTTAATGCTGAACCGCACAATTCCTTCTACAGGGGAAGTTAGTATCCAACATGAATTCAGAACACACATTGCCATCTATGTTTGAAGTAACTATGGATCGTGAAACAGACCAGCACCGTGCCATCCATAGACTGTGAGAAGCATACACGGGAGCCCAGAATAACCCCATGCCATCTCTGGGAGCCTGCCCCTATTATGTTACAATGGCTAACTTGCAATCATATTTGATCCTGAGTATGAAAACAGAAGAGTTAATGCACATACATATACATAATACATATTGGATATTTCATACCACAATACCATCAGCATAAGCAACTTCCTGTGAGTGCTATAAAAATTAGGCATAGTAGTTGCTCAGACAGGAACATAGGCCTCTTTACATATTCATATTCAAATTATGGCTCCGAATGATGCCCTAGGCTGACTAGAACAATGCCTAGGGGCCTGTGCTAATCTGAGGAATCTCTCAGCCTCCCACCCTTATAGTAATACCACTTACTTACTTTGCCTATATATGATGTGTGACTGCGCGTATAGTAACATAATGGTCCTGACTGGGAGTGCTTGTTTTGTTTTTTTTTTTGTACATACGGCAGTTATAAGTGTAGGATTTTACACCCGCATATGCATGGAAACTATAGATTGTTCATCACAGTGTGACTCACCAACTGTTTCTGAGCTTCAGTTTTCCATAATCCTTAGCAGCCAAGCTCACCCTCCAAGTATTACATACATGTATATTTATGAGATAGAGAAACAATGTCGACACCAGACACACAATTCTATACACCAGACTGATAAAACAGTATTGTGGATTTACTGATATGCTGGAAAAACCAGCTACACTGAGAAGGTGAGTGCATTAGTGACTGCTTATAGAAATAATCCTGTGTCTGTCACATGGTCTTACCTAATGCTAGCAGCCGTGCGGTGCACCGTCCCAGTGAAGACGAGGAGGAGGCAATGAGAGGTGCTTGCCTATAGCGACCGAACCACGCTGATGTCGAGTGGCCCGGAAATGACGCGCACCAGTGACTTGCGTGTTTTTGTGATGTATACACACCCGTTTCTCCGATATTTTAAATAATTTCTTTTCTTCTGTTTTTACCAAGGAAGATCCAATGGACAAGAATCTGCAAGCTACTTTTACAGAACAGTCACAGCAAGCATGGGACTGGCTAACACAAGAAAAAGTGTTAAAACAATTGAATGGTGTTGAGGTAGACAAAGCTCCGGGGCCAGATGGTATACACCCACGGGTACTTAAAGAGCTAAGCCAGACCCTGGCCAGACCGTTATATTTGATTTTCAGGGATTCTTTTATTTCAGGTATGGTACCCATGGATTCGCGTAAAGCAGATGTGGTGCCCATATTTAAAAAGGGATCAAAGTCACAGCCAGGAAATTACAGACCTGTAAGCTTGACATCTGTGGTAGAGAAGCTGTTTGAAAGGTTGCTAAGGGAATATATTCAAGAATTCTGCTGGAACAGGAATATCATTAGCAATAGCCAACAGGGCTTTGTGAAAGACAGGTCTTGTCAAACGAACTTGATCGCATTTTATGAAAAAGTGAGTAATAATATAGATGAGGGAGCGGCGGTTGATGTGATCTATTTAGACTTTGCCAAGGCATTTGATACAGTTCCTCACAAGAGGTTACTGTACAAATTGAATGAAATAGGCCTAGGGGAAAATGTTTGTGTGTGGATCGGAAATTGGCTGAAAGAATGCAAAGAGTGGTAGTAAATGACAAGTTCTCCAGTTGGATAAAAGTGATAAGTGGAGTACCTCAGGGATCTGTCCTGGGTCCTCTTCTTTTTAATTTGTTTATTAATGGCCTCCCAGAGGGCATAGGGAGCCATGTATCAGTGTTTGCCAATGACACAAAATTAAGTAAGGTAATAGAGTCTGAACTGGATGTGTCTTCATTACAAAAGGATTTGGACAAATTGAGTAACTGGGCAGGCAAATGGCAAATGAGATTCAATATAGACAAGTGTAAAGTTATGCATTTTGGGTATAATAATAAAAATGCGACATATAGTTTAAATGGTGTTTCTCTGGGGAAATCTACTAATGAAAAGGATTTGGGAGTAATGGTAGACAATAGACTTAGCAGTAGCATGCAGTGCCAGCTGGCAGCTGCAAAGGCCAATAAGATATTGGCATGTATTAAAAGGGGTATTGACTCAAGGTCCATGGTAAGACCCCACCTAGAATATGCTGTTCAATTCTGGGCGCCCTTTCTGAAAAAGGACATTATGGAACTAGAGAAAGTGCAGCGGAGGGCTACAAAACTAGTAAGGGGAATGGAAAGTTTTAGTTATGAAGAAAGGCTAGAAAAGTTAAACTTGTACACGCTAGAGAAACGGCATCTTAGAGGGGATATGATAACACTATATAAATATGTTCAAGGCCCATATAAAGGGCTCTCCAAAGACCTGTTCATTAACAGAACAGTACACAGGACAAGGGGCCACCCACTTAGACTTGAGGAAAGGAGATTTAATCTGCAACAGCGGAAGGGTTTCTTTACAGTAAGGACAATAAAGGTATGGAATTCACTTCCTGAGGAGGTGGTGCTATCAAATACATTAGATGCCTTTAAAAGGGGCCTGGATACTTATTTAAAAGAGCATAACATAGAGGGCTATGTACGTTAGTATTGGGATTAATATTTAGTTAGGGCTTGTTGATCCAGGGAGAAGTCTGATTGCCATTTGGAATCAAGAAGGAATCCCCCCCCCCATTCAAGGCAGAATTTTAAATTGCTATATTGGGGGGGGGGGTTTGCCTTCTTTTGGATCAACGATGGTAAACAGGAATAGGAAAAGGGTTGAACTAGATGGACGCAAGTCTTTTTTCAACCTAAATTACTATGTTACTATGTCACTATGTTACTATGTTACCTCGCGACCACGTCCCATTAGTCTGGATCCTGCTATTTAAAGCCCTCCCACAATTGCAGGCTAATAAATAGCCTTATATTTGCTTAAATGTGAATTTTGATTTGTCCCCTATAATGCAATTGTTTGGCCCAATAGTTACTTTTTTTTCCTTTTGTGGCCCTTGATTTGTCAGTTCAGTCTCTGTCATAGATCAGCAGGAGAGCACCAGAGGTCATGTTTCAGTCACCAGTTTAGCTCAGACATTGATCTGTTGAGAAACAATGCTTGTTCAGCTTCCTTATCAAGTCTTCTCTCATCTATTAAAGGTATGGTTGCCTTTTAAGCAACATCACAGCACTAAAGAAGATGTGTTACCTTCCAAAAGTCTCCCCTCAGTCAGAGAATATATCTTGAAAGTATTTGCATGATTATTCATCATTACCAATTTGCTCTATCCCTTGAGCAGCCTAAGAAGGCCGAGAGAGGTGATTTTCTGGGCATTTGAGTAATTATGCAGCTTTGCCAGACAAAGTAAAAAAACAAAGCACTGCTGAGATTAGATCTCCCAGCTATTAAAATAAATATCTCTAAAACAATTAACCTGTTTGTAAATCAAAAAGCATAAATTACAGGAAGTTTAAATAGATAAATGTAATAAGACTAACAGTTGTGTACATAACAGGTCCACTTAAAGCATTTAAGGGACTTAGGGGTGTACAACACATTGCTGTGGAAATGCAATGCATAATACTCTGACAATCAAAAGGCTGCTTTGGTTGTATAGTGTGTTGTGCTACTTGGAGGTGGATAGTAGGAGCCAAGCTTTATTCTGGTCTGCAAGCTGTTGGATGGAATTCGTATAAAGATGTGCATTATTATTTTTTTGTTCTATTTCCATACCTGGGAATGCTGAGGAATCCAATATTTACTGTTAAATAACAAAGTCTCTTTCTTCAGCCTTATAGAATTCAGTGTTTTTTGGAAAACCTCATTCAACACCCAAGCCCTGTTCCCTAGAAGAAGAAATTCACTTCATTTGGAAAAACCCACTCCAAGGAGTTTACACTTAGGGGCACAGCATAAACAATGTTCCCAGGTATAAGAACTTGACTCACTGGGACAACTGTATCATGAAAAACATTGAACTAAATTACTGTATAGTATGTATCAAATATAGCTCCATTTAATTTAAAAGTGTTGTTTTTTTCACAGGCTTGGATTCCATTGCAACCAGAAATATCTGCTTAAGAGCTATTATAAGCATCAATAGATATATTCAGCTGCTTAATTCTGCAATTACATTTTGATCTAAGGTCAGAATTGGGTTACCAAATTGAGTTTTGTGTGCTTTTTTTGTTATCCAAATGACCACTGGATTCCTTTTAGAACTCTGAAAAACACATTAAAATGACCCCAAACTGAGGCTATGAGGTCCAAGCAAAGTGGCCGGATGGTGACTGCTTTCCTTTGGCTGGAACTGGCAGGGGGAAACTTCCGGGATAATAGCCTGCCTGGTCTCCTATCTGATTCCACCATGCCCCAGAGCACACTCCTCACATCCCCTCCACCTAATGTCAGCCTCCATTGCTGGATAGCAACCCTGACACACACACACACCACCAACCTACACCACATCCAACCACCCCATCCACACAAATGTTTATTAACCCCTATGTTTCCATATAGCTGCAATCTTGCTGCTCTTGGAACTAAGAGGGGTTAACCATCATTTACCTCTCCACCCCCAAAGCCCCAATCCAAAACCATGATAAGCCCCTCCATTTTCATGACAGCTACAACTAGACAAGCTGGAAATGCAGGGGTTAAATAGTTTAAAAATAAAGTAAAACAAAGGGTCAAAATGACCCTTGTAAAAAATGGGCAGAAAACAGTATGAATCAGCATGGAGAGCGTGGGAGGTGGAGTCCAGTTGCACCATATTTTAAAACGTAGCCATCTGATCCCAAATAATTATTAGTGAGTATGAAGCCCCATTTTATTTCATAATAAAACTGGGAAAGGGTGGCCTGGATGCCATCCACTCCTCTCATCCTCAAGGGCCCCTGAAGAAAAGACAAAAAGAAAATGAGGATTAGCTTATAAATGGCCAATCCCTGAATAAAATGTTTCCATGCTCCCACTGTCTGAGAGATGGAGTTACACAGAGCAGTGTGCATGTCCTGGGGTAACATCAGCTTCTAGCCAATCATGGTTGAGAAGAAGGGGTCACTTACATGTGATAAGTGAACTCTTTCTCTAACCAAGATAAGACCAGACCAAAGAAAGGAGTCACATATCTTACATTGCTGGCCCCTACTTCTTTTATATGATTGGCTGGGACATGAGGTTATTCCAGGGTACGTTCAGTGTCCACATAACCCCAACTCCCAGGACATGTGAGCAAATACAAGCCAGCTTCTGTGTTAGTTGCTCACTGTGGCTTGGGCAATAGCATAGGCAGGGCTGGGTGGAGGGTTAGCAGTGGTCAGTGTGGTGGGAGAGTTGTTTTTTTCCTTTTATTTAGGTGAATTGAGTGGAGCACCATGGTGTCAGTGACAAAGCTGGACCTCCAAAGTCAAGGTGTTTATATCTTCTTAACTAACACACACACACTCACACACAGTTGGGGAGGAGGGGATTGGGATGGAAGGGGTCTTCCATTGGCTTTTTAAAATAATTAATATGGTGGCTGTAGGCCCCATATTTTTTTCTTACACGTCCTCTCCCTTGAAGATGACAGAGAAACGTGTCCTGGATCCTGGACCCTTTCCCATGGGTGTCTGTGTATGAATATGTGGACTCCGGACCCCATTTTAATCTTTAAAAAAAAAACAACAACAACCTTTCTCTTCCTTAGGAAAGGCAGAGGGAAGAGTCCAGAGGATTATATACTAAGGTTTGATAAAGAGGTGATAAAGTGGAGATGACATTTCCAGTGTGATAAACTCTCCAGTTCCAATGTTATTCTATGGAGTCTATGGAATAAGATCTGTCAAATTAGAGAAATGTTAGTGCATTGGCTCCATAGAATGACATGATGTGGAGATATCATCACACTGGAGAAGTAATCTCCACATTATCACCTTTTTATCACACCTTAGTGCAGCCCCCCCCCCCAACCTTCCTTGTGCATTTTTAGAATAATATGGGGGCTCCAGATCCCATATCAATCTTTTTACCTTGGCCAGTGTATGATTAAGTATGGGGAACTCAGAGCTCATATCAATTACATCCATTTGCTCATTATTTTTTAGATAGTTTTTTTTAATCAAATCAATATGAGGTATCTATACCCCATATTAATATTCTTTTCATTTAATTCAACAGTAGAGGAGTGCCCTCCTTTTAATGAAAAATGGTAATTTGTGATCCCAGTACCATCTTTGTTTTGTGAGCATGCTCTAATCTGATTTGATCAGGGTGGAGAAATTAAGGGATAACATCCTCCTCCCCCCAAAAAAAAATCATGTAAGGCTTCTGACAAACATCCTAGCGAATTATTATATAGGATACTTATTTACATGCGCACATACTAATGGACATAGGTACCTGATGTTTGAGGACCCTCCAGTACTGCTTCAGCTATGCCCCTGCTTCCTCTTTGCTGGAGTTCTTTCTCTGATAAGCTCCTCTCTCCTCCTTCTTCTCCTAAATTCCCCCTTGGCATATTGTTTTCCCCTGTATATGCTACCATGTTGAGGCTCCTGTTTGGCTTTGCTAATAGTGCTCCAGGCTGATGGGATTTGTATCCTGATCTCATTGGGTGACTTGGAGCAATAGTACAGTAAACCAGTCAATCTCCCTTTGGCAATATTTTGGACAGATGAAACAATACATCATATTCCCTATTCCTCAGGAATACAGGGTGTGTAAGTGGAATTTATGATGTAAGCAGAGGGTGATTATTATCTCACACCTGAACAACAAAACTCTGCCAGCTTCCATCTAACCAAACAGTATTTGGTTGTCCATGTGCTGTAATAACTTGTTTGGGCCACAACTAGCATAACCCATGACCCCATGAGATATCACTGACTTAGGTTAAACCTTTCCACAAAGGACTCAATCACACTGTATATCTCTATGGCCCATTACATTATATGTGAATATTCTAGCTATATAAATAAAAATAAAGATAATTCATAAGCAAACTGCCCATAAGGTAACAGCAGTTTACAATGCATTGCAAACTGCCTGACATTGTAGGGGTTAAAGCTGATTTGTGTGAGTGTGGGGAGTATATTTGGGTGCACATGAGGAAATGGGGCTATGGCCTTTAACAGTGGCCTCTGCAGCCCTGAGCTGTCGAGCCTGTAAGGCCTGTCTGGACCAAAACGGTGCATTGCAGCAGACATCCTGCTGCAATGTAAAAGCAGAGTGGCAAGTTGCAATGTTACTTTTGCCCATTTTTTTGTATGTATTCCAAATTGCCAAATTCATAATATAATATTAATAGTCAGAATAAGGCTGAATTTCCCGCCAGCTGTAATGGAATCAAGCCATTAAGTTAATGATTTTATCAGAGGAGTGTTTCAATGATTTAATGATAAATATGTACTAAATTAAGTTTCCGATGGAAGTTGTAGATCAGCTTTGTTCTATTTGTAGGTGAAAAAAAATATAAATAAAACAAGTAAATAAATAATATACATAAAACACTTGCCTCACTGGTAATACCCCTCCAGACTGGTCATAGAGAATTAGATGCATGTGTGAGAGAGAGACAAATGGAGAGATGTATTCTGTGAGTGATAACGACTATTATATCTGGCTGCCTGATCACAGCCTGTGAATTTATACTTTCACAGCTGAACAGAGAATGTATTGATTCTGTCTGTCTCTGCAAAAGAAGAGTGATGCATTGTATCAGTGTTGAGTGTAGTGATAAAATGCATCACTCTTTCTTTGCAGAGGAAGCCAGAAGTTATATTTTTCTGTCTAGCAATAGCACTATATATGTGTACTGCCAGACAAACCTGAGGGCCAGGGAAAAATCACCCATGCTAACCACATTTTGCCTATCTTTGCTATAAAGTGGAACTAACACCTTATGACAACTTGGGTCCATTTGAATGAGATTTCAAAATCACCTATGTATGTCATTTTTCTTTAAAACAATAATTTAGATATTCTGCCTTATTTGTTTATCAGTCTCTGCATATTAGACAGTATTGGCCAGCATAGCTATGACCCTCATTTGCCTGAGCAGTGCAGAATCTTAGTATCTCGCATATTCCTATGCTGTTAAATCTGTCTAATTTGCGTAAACTGACAAATATATCTAAATGTCTCAAACTATTGTTTTAAAGAAAGATGGTTAACATATCATATAGGTGTTTTGGGGCTGGATTCCATCATATTTGGAAACTTAGCTATTTTTAGAATTGACACGTATTTGTAGCTTCTTAATTCTGCAATTACATTCTGACAAAGGATCATAACTGGAATGCAAGACTACATTTGTTTTTTTCATGAAAGTCACCTTTGGGATCTTTTTGGAGTGCTGATACATGCTCCAAAACAACCCTATAATGAGGCTCACGAAGCCCAAGGTAAATGGCCAATAACTGGGCCCTTCCCTTTGGCTGTATCAAAACGGAGCATTGCAAAAGCCATTCTGCTACACTTTAATACAAGAATAGTTCTTTACAGTGTATTTAGGGATATTTTTGTATGTTTTCCAAATTCACAATTCAGGATACATACCAGTCATAGTGGAATGTCAAGAGTAGGAAAAAGGTTTAAGAAAAATAAAGCATTTTTCCAAATATTTTGCCAGCTCAATTCCCCACCGGCTGTAATGGAATCAGGTCCTTTGGAAACTCTTTCAAAATCACATACGCTGCTATTAAGAACCAGTTCCACTTTACTTTAAATATTTACATTTTCTTCTTTATGGTAAATTACATGACCTATTGTAGCACACACATAACTAAGGTATATATCAGCCTTACTGTTTGATGGCTTTGTATAGTGGAACACTATCTATAGAGCAGGGATCTCTGACTGTGGTTCTCAAAGATATCCAATCATGATTACAATATCTGTAATGCAGCAGTGATGGGTTTAAATTCTGGTTTGTCGGTTGCCTTTGAGGACTGGAGATGGACACCCCTGCTGTAGAGATAAATGGTTCTTACATTTGTCTAACAGAGTGTCTTACCTAGGTTTCTGTTCTTCATGCAGTGTGTTCTTTTACATTTTCATTGTATCTATCAATTACATATGTAGCAAGGTTACTCCACACCACCCTTGGCTACTGAGTGGGTCCTGACCCTTTAAATGCTAAGTCCTGTTTAGAAGGTCAGGCCCCCTTCATGCTTTTCCTAGGACTGGGAGGAATGATTGGGTAATATAGTTAAGATTGTGGAATGAGGAAGAAAATAACATGTGCTAAATGAAGGAGGCACCAGCTGAAAGAGTTCCAGGCCTTTGGTATGGGACTGATGGTAGAGGGCTGCCTCAAGGGGCCTCAATGGACTGTTTGAAAGGTCTGACTATCTTTTCCAAAGTGCATGAAGGACAAGTGGTACAGGATGGGCTCCACTAAGCAATGATATCAGTGGGAACAAAAGAACAGCTCCCCTTTACATGGAAAGGTATTTCCTTACTATCACACCATAGTGCAGCCCCCGCCGCTGAATAATTGTGGAGCAAGCCATCTGAACCATAGTGGACAAACAAAATTTAAATCAATGCAAATCTTTAATTGTTTCATATAGTACTAGTTTGCCCCAGAATTATTTTTAGTCATTGGCCTCTTTGTTCAGTGGTTGTCTAACAAATGATTTCTTTACATGAGTTGCAGTAATAATAGATAACTTACTAAATTCACCTAAAAAACTCAAATTCATCAGTTGTGCATATTAAAATTAATGGGACAGACTTTTTTTTAAAATACAGTTCGGTTAATTGACTGTTGATTGAGTATTTGTAACACATTGCTTCTTAGTGTGTAAAAAGGGGTATTGAATCAAGAGTGAATAATACAATTTTGTTACTGTACAAATCATTGGTAAGACCTCACCTCGAATATGCTGTGCAGTTCTGGGCACCAGTTCAGAAAAAAGATATTCTAGAACTGGTTTGTTCACTCTAACGAAAAGACGACTAAGAGGAGATCTTATTACAAAAGTATATGAGAGGTCAATACAAGGATCTGTCTGGTAAGCTTTTCATTCCATGGTCTGATCAAATAACTTGGGCCCACACCTTGAGATTATAGGAAAGGAGATTTCAACTTCAGCAGAGGATGTGGTAATGGCAGATACAGTGGATACATTTAAGAAATTAGATACATTTCTTTTAAGAGGGAACATACAGGGTTATACTGTGTATTAATAGGCAACACAGGAAGTTCAGATACAGATTAACATATTTGGCAGCAGGAAATGTTATATTACTCTCATTTCTCTGGGTTATGGGCCAAGGGTTGAACCTGATGGTCTTGTGTCTTTTTTTACCTAGTTTACTGTAATGAAAGCTAAGATTTGGAGTAATTATGGAAAATCTAATTGCACCCATAGGGGACAAGGAAAAAATCCATTGATTTAAATAACTTTTAACTCTCTAAATGCTTGAGTAGTCCATTGCATTTCAAAACAGACATTTGTTGTTAGGAATTGGGGAATTTGCATGTGTCTTCCATGGTGCATTTAGTTTAATCCAATTTTCCTAGTGCATCAGCTTCAATATATTGCACACCACTCTGACACTGAAAGTGTTAAGGTTAAAACTGAACACTACAAATGGCTAAAATGTAAAATGACACCAGTATTGATTACTCTATGTTCTTAATATCCACACATGCCAATTGTACTCCATCATAAATCTTAAAAGTCTATTACATATTGACTGACTAGGTCAATATATTATTAGCTGATAAGACGTATAATAATTTAGTTGTGTAAACAACAGGGTTTCCTGAGTTTAAAAACGAATCAATCACAACTATTTGTGTGTCCTAATGACAGCCTAAAGAATGATACTGATGTCCTCAAGTGGACCTTTTTTTAAGCGATACTGACCCTTTAAAGTGCATTCTTATGGTTAAGTGTGGTTTTATACTCAACTAAAGAAATAGGGGAAGCCTAACACATTACAAAGAAATGATTTGTGCATTCACTGGTCTGTGACCCTTTGAGTGCCAGGGGGTACTCAAAGCATTGCTCTGCAATGTGTTGTGTACCCCTCTGGCACTCAGTGGGTTAACCCGTTCAGTGCCAGGGGTTTGGGCCGTTTCCTGTACCCTGTAGGCCAGACACATTTTCGACATTTTGCTATCCATCTGTTTAGGCTTGATTTCCGCCGGGGATCTTCTAGTTATATATGAAAAACTATATATTGTTTTTTTCAGAATACATTCAGATTCTTCATGGTACCTCATATGAAGTAAATTTGGCATTGTGCAAAAAGCTATGATGTCATAATTGCAAAAAAAAGTAAAAAATTACTTATTTTGCTAAAATCACATACTATAAATCAAAAACATTTACCTTGATTGTAAATGTTTCAATTATTTGAAAAACCCCCGAGTTCCAACTACAAAAATACCAAATTGGTATGGTTATACCTACGTCCAAGGCTATCACAGAGCCCTAAATACCAGGAGCCCAAAATTGGCATTTTTTTTTTACATTTTTGTCCCTTTCAAATGTACTGAAATCTCTGAAAAACATGGACATTCCAACTGTATTTATTAGCTAGTGCTCTTAGGAGAAATATGGCACCTCACTGGTATGAACTAACCTACCTTGTGGGGTGCTGGAAGTACAAAACTACACCTACTACAACCTCTGATTTTTCTAACATTTTCTCAAACATTACTGGCCTGTACAAAAATGGTTATAACAGCTACAGAAGTGAAGAAAGGATAGACAAACCATACCATTTTGCAAAGAAGACAACCTGCCGCATTTAATAAGGGGTTACTTGCCTTCTTACCCCAAGCCTGGTGTGCACATATGTTTCCAGAACGTGGCGCTTAAGTAAAAAAAAATATTTTTTTTACATTTCCGCCCCTTCAAATGTACTGAAATCTGTGAAAACATAGCAGAATAAATTAGGTTGAACTGTCCGTCTTGTTAAATCTGTGTAAAAAAAAAAAAATCCAACAAGAGTTCTTTCTGAAATAAAACAATGCCCCCAAGAGATGCCACAGTTAACCCTTCGAGTGTCAGAGGGGTACCCTTCTGTCGCTCAAAGGGTTAAAGAAGTGTGGCATAGCTCTCCAAAGTTATATGTTGTAATGTCCTTGTTTAAAAAAATATAAATAAATAAATAAATAAAAAAAACAGTAATTCTTCTGTGGTCAAGATAATAAAAAGATAAATGTCAGCTGCTGCCGGCCTGGTATGTATAGTGGGGTATCTGTGAAGATATACATGCCTGCCGCCATCAGTGGAGCCAGTGGCTGCGGCAGTGGAGATTTATCTTCAATTTGGTAACTTTTTTATAATTTTGACTTGAAAGGAAAATATATATCCTGGATTATTCCTAATCCTGAATGTCTTTGGTTTAGACAGAAGCCCGTCAGTGCTATGCCCATATTGTGTAAATGTCCTTCTAGATGGCACTCTTAAAGCGTAACCTATATTTAGTATATCTTAAAAGCAGTCATTTTTAATAAGCTGTCATTAATGCACTACCAGTGCAGAACTTGTCTTTTGCAATGTGTTCCTTACCCCTCGGGCACTCAGTGGGTTAAAGTGATAGTAATAGATTGATTAAATGAACTTTAATTCTGTAGATATTAAAAAAATAAATCAATTGCGCCCAGTCCTATCTCTCAAACCCCTATGGTTTGAGCGATATGAGATTACAAAGTTCCCCCTTCCCTCCCCTCGCACTTATGTCAGCTTTCTATCTTAGAGAAGGAGATCCCGGTCCGCAGACTGTTCTGCGGCTCTTCAGAAGAGCAGAAATCGCGCTAGTTATAAAGAAATACTTCATTTGAACGGTCTACAATGTGTGCCTGGTTTGCAAGGATGCTTTGTACAACAGAAGCATGTCATGACCTGCTCTCACCGGGTGGGTAACTCAACACAGCACATGGGTCCCAAAGTACTCGGATGGTTACGCTCTCCAGATTAGTAAATTAAACTACAGCATCAGTTCCTAGTGCAGTTTTTCTACAGTGAGTATACAAGGATGCATGATGCCTTGATGGCACCGGGACTCATGTAAGGCCGGCTTTGCAGTCAAGTTTTCATCCCTAATTCCGAAACATGTTTGTATACATAGGATTATACTCCTCAACATTTCAACATTACTTCGAATCTTCAGCTACTTCACAAAAGCTATTTGCGTAAATGACTAAATGATTTAGAACAGGACCAAATTAATTAATTTATACAGATTAATATATAAGCACATATACTGAAGGTTAAACTAACATAAATGTGAGTTTTATTTTTGTTAAGCAATGTGATACACTAATATACACACACTACACCTTCTAATCTCCTAAAAAGAGGGTCACTGGGGTAGGAAAGTGGAACAGAGCTATTTTGGTCTCAAAGTGGGACTGTTCCTCCTAAAGAGGGAGACTTGGAGGTATGTAGAATTTTATTTCTGTGACATGAAAATCAAATGCCATCTTGATGTTGTACACTTATAATATTTTGCCTTACATAAGTTAAAAAATGTAAACACTGGCAAAATAAAAACAACAACTAGAGTTTTCTGAACAATAAAAATACTCCAAATGTTTTTTCTGTTTTCACAGCTTGCAAAAGGGCAGGAGTCAAGCAGAGACTGAAATCATGAACCGTTTGGAGGCCACACTGTAATTAGCTAAGATTTTTGTTTACACATTATTTAACCCTTCCAGGATCAGAAGGTTGTGCAACACATTGCAAAGCAATGCTTTGCCCACCCCTCTGATCCTGAAAGGGTTAAAGTTAACTTGGCCAAGTTACTCAACACAGTACTTGATTGGTTAAGAGTAAGGCATGAAAAGTACCATATAAAGATAACAGGAGCACTGTACCGCTGGAGGTGTCCCCAGCAGCCTGAGAGCGATGAGCGACCCCAGTAGAGCCCTCACCTCAAACCCTGAGCTCATGGCCTCTCTCTTGCTCTTCTGTTCAACTGAAGTACTCTGGATGCTCTGATCACATGCTCTACGTGCATCACTACCTGTCACTAAACAGAGAGGGGGTGGGAGCAAAGGATGCCATGATGACATATAGCATTTCCATCAAAGGAAAAGAAGCACCACAGCAGCCATGGGTACAAAGCTTTCACAGATGGTTTTGCAGTTATAACTAAATTGCCTCCCCTGTCAAAGTGCCGCATGGGTCCCATGGACCCACTGGGACCCATGTAAGGGCCAGATCTGCATGCAAGTGTTTGCTACGCATACACGGCTTCAATTTTCACTCGCTCTCACTCAGTTTCTCCTCGCCAAATGTGAGGAGGCAAGTGGAAATTTTGAGCCCTGCTTATACTACATCTACCGTCTTATCTAATTCAATTGGCAGTTACCAGTTCAGTAACATTGTATATTGTTGCAATACAACTGGCCGTCATAACGTTCTCACAATTCCCAATTGCCTGGGGCTGTAGGATTGCAGAAAGATAAAAGAAAGTTTTAAGGAGGATCCCCATACTTTAAATGCAGCTAACAGCTGTTATTAGCAATTCTATGAGTTACGCTGTTAGAAAAGGCAAACGGCATACATAAAATTCTAGTCTAACTTTGATTCATTGTTCCCTAACTATCTTGAACTTACTTAGAGACAAAATATTATCCCCTTTTCCCTAACGGCCCAACGCCGTCTGTCTCATCTTATTTGAAGTGAATTCATTTCGGAAGAATAAAAATAAGTAATACTTGACATTTCAAAAGTCTTTTAGTTATTTGAAACAAAAAAAATACAGTATTATGTTTATATGCTGTTATGAAATTTCTATACTGTGTTATAAGAAAACTTAATGTATTTGAATTTAAAAACTTTAGGTGGATTTACTTTCCACGATGGGAAGTTCGCCATGTCCTGTTATTTCAGACCTGTTATGAGTAGACATCCAATATAGTATCTTTGAATTCAAAATAGATATTGATGTTCTAGTCTATTTTATCTGTTTAAATAAAATAATTGCTGTGATCCTTTTCTTTATTAGTAATTAGAAATAATGTCCTTACTGGTCAAAACAATAAATAAACAAAGAGACACTTATGTCCCAAAGTAATATGACGGGATACGTCATATCAGAGCAAATATATAGCTTTATGCTCTTTGGATTATTATCAGATGGATGAAAGGTGAACCCTTCATTGATACCTTTTGGGGTTCTGGTTTTCAGATAATAGATCCATTTTGCTTCCCTTTGGAGCAGCTTCTGATTAATATCACCTATCCTCATATTCAGTTAGACTTTTTTCTGTTCCTTGGAATTGTATGGCCTTTAGGTCTCCATTATGTATTTGGCTGACATGTTTCTGTGTCTGAGTTCCCTTTTCATCTTGCCCACATATTGCTTTCCACATTTACATGTGAGCAAATAGATAACTCCAGACTATTTGTAATTTATGAAATGATGTATGGCATTTGTTTAGATTGTTTGCATGCTGGTGAATGTTTTACTTTTTTTCGCATATTTGTATGCAGTGCAGGTACCAGAGGGAAAGGAACCATTTAACCTGTGTCAACCCAAGTTTTCTTTTTAGTTGTCTGGAAATGGCTATGTATCAAATGGTCCTTTAGGTTCATACAACCGTATGTAATTTTGGGTCTTTTACCCACCACTTCAGAGATCTACTTCTCAGTAGTCAGAATACTCCAGTGTTTTTAAAGAATATTAATAATTGCACAATGTTGATTATTTCTCCTGTGTTCTCAGATACAGCTTTAGGCACAGGGTTAAGAAGTTCATTCCAATTGGATAATAATAGTGCCCTCTGATATGCTACTTTTAATGATTTATTAGAGTCTCTTTCCTTGAATCTTATTTTTAGATCTTTTGCTTTCTGTTTCAAGTCATCTATGTTGCTGCAAATCCTGTGCAGTCTTAAATAATAGTCCCTGATGAAGTCATACGCAAATGCGGTGAAAGGCGTTGGGCAGTTAGGGAAAAGGGGATAATATTTTGTCCCTAAGTAAGATCAGGGAACAACGAACCAAAGCTAGACTAGAACTTTTATGTACTTTGTTTGCCTTTTCTAACAGCGTAACTCATAGAATTGCCAATAACAGCTGTTAGCTGCATTTAAACTATGGGGATTCCCCCTGCAACTTTCTAGTACCTTTCTCCAATCCTGCAGCCCGAGGCAACTGGGTAAACAATCGTGACCAGGCCAGTGAACTGTGAGAACTTTATGGAGGGCCAGGCCAGTTGAATTGCAACAATATATAATGTATCTGAACTGGTAACCGCCAACTGAATTAGATAAGACGGTAGATGCAGTATAATGCATACTTGTCTGCTAATAGAGACAGTATGAGATTGGCAGACCACATCTAACCATATAAGCAGACAAGCTACTAGAAGGAAACATACAAAATATGAATGTTCCACTGCAACAGTAATCATGAGGGCTGGTCACTTGAAACTAAGTAACTAAATATTTGGAGTTACAAAGACATCACTCCAATAAGACTAACCATAAAGGACAGTGAGCCTTGGAATCCGAGAGGTACCAGATATAGAACTTTGGATGAGACAATAGAAACCTGAAAGGGTAATAAATAACTGGCTTTTAAGAAATAGTCATTTAAATCAACATTGTATTAAGGCACACTATAGACGTGAATTAGTGTTCCTTTTTCTAATATTGATCAATTGTTTGAATTGGTGATTTCTATATTGAATTCAATTACAGTGAAATAAAATATACTCTATTGCCAACATAGGAGTGCTTTAGTACTAAGAGACATAACCCCTCTAACTTGTTGCTCTTATCATGGTATGTGCATGTGTGTCATGTCCTGAGATCATTGTATGAGACATGGCTCAGGGACCAGGCTCAACGTGCAATACCAAATTAAAAGACAAGCTCTGCACTGGTGGTGCATTAATAACAGTTTATTAAAAAATGCTGATTTTAAGATATACTACATAATGGTTTAGTTTTAAGAGTGCCATCTAGAAGGACATTTACACAATACGGGCATAGCACTGAACAGGTTTCTATCTAAGCCAATAACACTCAGGATTAGGAATAATGCAGGCTATATCTTTTCTTTTCACGTTCTGATCTTTTGCTTGATATAAGCAATAAGCCTGCAGTGCACCTCTTTACACATAGGGCTACTTAGTTTCCCCACTAATATATAAGTTTTTATTATCTTGAACACAGAAGAATGACTTTTTTTAAACATCATATAACATATATACATGGCAACATATAACTTTAGAGAGCTATGCCAAATTTCTTTAACCCTTTGAGCATCAGAGGGGTAGCCCTCCAGCACTCAAAGGGTTAATTGTGGCTTCTCTTGGGGGCCTTATTGTATTTCAAAAAGAACTCTCACCGGATTATTATTTTTTTACACAGATTTTAATGAAGAAAGAAGAAGTAAACAGGAAGAAAGAGGATTGAAGAAGACAGACAGTGGATGACAGGTAGGTGTTAGGATAGTGTTAGGAGTACAATTGTTTAAGTGTCATGTTAGGGATAGTGTGCAGTTAGTGTATCGGAGGTGGAGGGAGGGTGACTGTGTTTTGAGCTCTCTCTCATTGTTTGACACTGTGTCAAACAACAGGAGTCAGCTTTTTTCCTTTGATGTTCGTACAAGCTATTTAGCGTGAGTTGTGGAAACAAAAATCAGCAACGAGCGTTTAGCCACAATGAGGGTTTTGGCCACCAAAGCAGGTTTTGGCCACCAATGCTTGTTGGTCCATGTGGTCAGCTATACAACAGCTGCTGTTCAAAAGTTCACTTGTTTTTTTTTCCCTTACCTGCTGTTTTACCTGTAGGGACAGTATTGAGCCCAAGGTTCTTTCTGCAACAGCATCATTCTCACTCACAAAACATGCCTCTCTTTTCATACTAGTCAGACTAAGGCCAGGACATTACTTGTGGGACAGTGGTATTATTGAATTGGAAGGGGTTGGAAGTAAATGCATTAATAACCCTTTGAGTGCCAGAGGGGTATCCAACCTATTGCAAAGCAATGCTTTGGATACCCCTCTGACACTAAAAGAGTTAAACAACATTTTCAAAACAAAGTATATGTATATGTTGTTTGTGTGCTTGCATGTCCCAACCTTTGTGAGGTATCTGTTTAAGAACAGTATGCGTGGGCAGCCCCACTGGCACTCAAATAGTTAACACCTAGCTCAAAAAGGAATGCAACTTCTCCACCCCCACATCCAACATGTTTTCCTTTTATTTATTTTTTCCCCCAGAAGCTTTAGATTTATTACCCTATTTTATTTGACGGAAAATAAATGTTGAATTAATAAGACTGATTTGTGGCTATGCTATTAAACTGTGCTCCAGTATACACAGCTACCTATCGCCTGCACTGAAAAGGAATTTCTGCATATCCAGCACAAGTCTGCAGTAAAAGCCTGTGATATATGCTGATTGGGAGCCCAGCTTGCTGGATCTAGGTGACCAAAGGCTGAGCGCTGGCTGTCAGGCAGCTGATATTGGCTTCTGAAGTATGTTTATTTGTTTGCATGTTAATATGATCTTCTCTTTGTAGTTGGCAGTAGGAAGAATATGGAAGGGATTTTTACCATGTCATGTTTCTTTGTTAAAAATAAAGAAGCAATATTTAGGGAAGATACAGTAGACAGATAGTTGGAATGTTCTAATTTTTCTCATGCTATATTGAACCTTGTGTGGGATTATTTGTCAGTCCATATAGAATATATTCTTCAGTCATGTAAAATTAACCCTTTGAGAGCCAAAGAGGTACGCAATGCATAGTGTACCCCTCTGGCACTCAGAGGGTTAACACTTGCAACTATTATGGTCTTTGAATAAACATTTGGTCTATTTTTAACCTGAAGCTGAAAATAAAGGGGTTTGAAATGTATCAAATGCAAGATTAACCCTTCGCAATGTGTTGCACACACCTCTGATCCTCTAAAGGCTTAAAAGGAGAATTAGTACTGAGGTAGACATGACTCCTCCCACTGAATTGATCTTAGGAAAGCGTGATTCTCTAATTCTGCCATCCTAAGTAGCTACACAGCTTGCCTTTCAATCATCCTGAATCTCACCATGAACCCGGGGTACACTGAATCTGCTGGACTTTGCTCCTTTCCTGTAATAGTAGTAAAATGCTGGAGCTACTACAATTCCCATCATCCCCAACCAGATGGCTGGCTGGGGGTGATGACAGTTGCAGTCTCCAACAGCTGGCAGTCCAGAGCTTCACTATCCCTGGCCTACTGCATCAAGAGATGACACGGCCCGAGACACAGAGGAGGACAAGTCTTTTTTTAGGCTATGACATTCTTCTGTGTTTTCTATTTTCTAGTTGTTTAGTTTGCTTAGTGCTCGCAATGCCCTGCCAATACTAATCGTTGGAAGGGACAGTTATAGTTTTAGCTAAATTGGTTTTGTTCATTATTGTTTATTACCAGGATGTTCAATAATATTAGGTAAACTTACACATGTTCAGACACACTGATACAAAAACATATTATCTGATTATCCAGCACTGTACAAAACAAATCATACACTATAATATAAAAGGCTAGATGTATGTTTGCCCGATTCAGTCATGTGCAGTAGAGACTGCCCGAACACGCAGAATTCTGTCCTGTGTACACGGGCTTTTGCAGTCATGCACAGTAGAGACTACCAAATGCGCAGAATGCTGGCCCATGTACATGGGCTTTCACACTAGTATATTATAAAATAGAGACTGAAGAAGAACAGTATAGCCATTCCCATTATTGACGGACATTTCACTCTGCTCATTGCAAATTATCAAATGTATCAATTTCTCTTGTATCAGTGAATAGAGGAGATGGAGTTGTGAGATCTGATAACAAAGGAGGAAGGACCTTATACACAAAGTAAAGAGGAGTAATTCTACATGGGACAATTAAAACTTTCAGCTGAATTAAATGAAGCTTTAAACACATTGGGGTTATACACTATGGTGTGATAAAGAGGTGATAAAAT
This sequence comes from Rhinophrynus dorsalis, assembly GCA_037306005.1. NCBI lineage: Eukaryota > Metazoa > Chordata > Amphibia > Anura > Rhinophrynidae > Rhinophrynus > Rhinophrynus dorsalis. The sequence continues at coordinate 410,064,345 of CM074720.1, read as the reverse complement.
GGAGATGAATTCTCCATTGATTTCACTTCTCCAATTTCTATGCTATTCTATGGAGTGTACGCACTAACATTTCTCCATCTTTGGAGATCTTAGTGCATACAACAACGGGAGACGTGATATCTCTGGATAAGTCATCTCCGCTTTATAACCTCTTTATCACACCTTAGTGTATAACCCCCATTGAATTCTAAAGTGGTCTCCAGTACAATGTGAAGCAATGCATTGGAGAGCTCTGTTGCATTTAGTGAGTGAGTTAATAGCTCCATTTAAATCAATGAGATTTGGAGAAATTGTCATTTTCTCCCCTTTAGTGCAGTTGGTTTACTCCAGGATTACTCCACCTTTCTTTTGTGAGTAAGGCCTTACGATTTTTCCTGATATTTGCTTGCAGATCCACAGCTGCATTAGCCCCCTTTGAACTGTCTATTAACTGACAATGTATTTAAAAAACAAGTGATATGGTCCATAACTACTTTGAAGGACTGCAACTGCCATCAGCCCCTCCAGCCATTTGCTTGCAGAAGGAGGATGGCAGGTTACCTATTCCTGCACAAGAGGTTAAGAACACTTTAGTGTATACCAGCACATGCTCGTCTGTAGTTAGGACTTTAATGCCAGGAAGACCCTTTTGCCTTCCCATAGCATGCAAAGGAAAATGGCATTAAGTTACACGACATTAAACAAGGCACAGAGGAATGGAATACCCCAAAATGCCCTTACCCTGCCCCACCTCTTTCTCACAAGAGGAGTTAAGGGGAGAGTTTTCAGTGTAAATAGCTTAGTAAATTGGCAGGTGTAGGGCTAGAGAATCAAATCCTTTGCCTGGTTTAGTGAGGAATCATATCCAAACATCCCCACACCCCATGAGGTACACCTCACTGGCACTTGAGCTTAAATGCCACTTGCCAAAAGCATTTCCTTGCACCGGTCACTAGGCAATATGCCTACTGGTAAGTTACATATAGTAACAGTCTCCAAAAATCCTGATGAGAATCTGCAGTGCAATGGAGATCTCTCTAGCATTCAAGTGGATAAAATCCCCGTTTATTTCAACTGGAATTGTCATTTGTCCCCTGTGATGGAGTTGATTTGCCCCAGAGTCCATCCATTTTTGTCTTTACACATATGACCCTACATCTCGGACATGTTTGTGCTGATGAAAATTACAGTGCTGCTGAGTTTTGTGGGACTGTGCTTCCCAACAGAGTGTGTCTTTACTGTGCACATTTCCCCCATCACTGAGCCACACTGCTGCTTTATATTTCACCATCAGGTGAATCCACTTGCAGTCCCTGTCTAACTGGCAGTCATTTATACTGTAGTTTGAGGCTTACTAATGCCTATAATACAGTCAGTGAGAAAATGACTCAGGGCTCAGAACCAGCACTTCCCTTCTCTACCTGTATAATCTATTTATAAGATCCTATTTATTGCTTCCTTTTGATGTATCAAAAATATATGTTACACTAAGAGGGGGTGTTGTATTAAGTTAAACATGGTAATCACATCATCTTAAATAAAGAGTTTACTTCCAACTGATATGTGACGGCTGTGTGGGTGACTGTTATCATTACAGTGAAAATCCACACACTCACAAATACATGTATGGGACTAATATGGCAGAGTCACCAGCATTACAAATCAGTGACAACCAAGTGCATCATAAAGAAAAAGAAAAAAAAATTTCCAAAGTAACATAATTTAAATGTGCCTTTTAACCTCCAGAGTGCCAAAGCAATGTGTTACACACCCATTTGGCACTCAAAGGGTTAATTCATAAACTTCTATAGAGAGATACAATGTTTCACTTAGTAGTCCATGGGCCTCAGTATAGACCAGAATTAAACAGCAACTAACGTGGTTTGCTATGTTTAATCCTATGGAAAATGCTTAATAAAAAAGTCCTGGGTGTCAATGTGCAACACCCAAACTGATTCAGTAAGCTGTTTGGTAGGTAAAGTCCAAAGCTTTAGATTACATGTGCACAGGTGATTTGAACAGATATGTGCTGTAGTGCTGCTTGTAATGTCAGTTTTACCTTTGTTGTCTCTGTATTCCACCTGGTAGTTCCATTGCTGGGGTGTGAGAAAGGTATGACCGATGGCCAGTCCACCTCACTGTCAGCCCAACATGGTTGCTTGATGCCCATGTGGGCCTCCATTGATTGTTGAGATTTGAAACTTTCCTACATGGTGCATTGAACGCAGCAAAGGGGTTAGAATTCCCTTTCAAATTAATACAAATTGTTTTGTCCCCTATGGCACAGTTAGGTTATCCAGAATGACTCCAGGGGGGAGAATCACTAAGCGGTGGTAAAAAGGTGATAAAGTGGAGGTGACTTATCCAGTTTACCACTTCTCCAATTCCTATGTTATTCTATGGAGCCTATTCACTAAGATTTCTTCAGCTTTGTAGATCTTAGTTAGTGTTGAGCGAGCACCACGATGCTCGGGTGCTCTGACCGAGCACCCCCTGAGGCTCGAGTGCTCGGCCGAGCACACGAGCCCCATTGGAATGAATGGGGCAACACCAGGCACCCCCTGCTCTGATGAGGGGAGGGTGCCTGGTCAATGACCCCTTCATCTCCGCTATGCCCCCTTCATCTCAGAATGCCCCCTTCAGCTCCGCAATGTCCCCCTTCAGCTCCGCTATGCCCCTCTTCCACAATGTGCCCCTTCATCTCCGCTATGCCCCTCTTCCACAATGTGCCCCTTCATCTCCGCTATGCCCCTCTTCCACAATGTCCCCCTTCATCTCCTCTATGCCATAGAGGAGATGAAGGGGGACATTGTGGAAGAGGGGCATAGCGGAGATGAAGGGGCACATTGTGGAAGAGGGGCATAGCGGAGATGAAGGGGCACATTGTGGAAGACGGGCATAGCGGAGATGAAGGGGGACATTGTGGAAGAGGGGCATAGAGTCTATGCCCCTCTTCCACAATGTCCCCCTTCATCTCCGCAATGCCCCCTTCATCTCCGCAATGCCCCCGTACCTCCAGTCCCTGGTGGTCCAGCGGAGCTTCTTCGGATCTGTGCCTCTTCCGGCACAGATCCCCGCCACCCGAACATGTCGGGCGAGCACATGGCGGTACTCGACGAGTACCGCCATGTGCCGAGCAGAGCGATGCTCGAGCCGATCCGAGCATCGGCCGAGCACGCTCGCTCATCACTAATCTTAGTGAATAGGCTCCACAGAATACAGGAACTGGAGATGTGAAACTGGAGAAGTCATCTCCACTTTATCACCTCTTTATCATACTTAGTGAATCTCCCCCCCCAGTTCTTGTTGGTACAACAACCTAACTGTTGGGTAATTGCAGAAAATAGTTAACTGGATTAACGTGTTTATTTTAAAAGCCAACGCTATATACAATGTCTGTTCAGTTTTTGCAGTAGAGCCTAACTGATCTACATGGCAGGTTTGTTCCTTACAATAATGTATTCAGCAAGTACCCCAACTGCTGATCTGTTACTTTATGTTCATCTCTTATGTACTGTACATTTCTTCTGTAATTGCTAATACACATTTCAGTTCTTCACCAAATCATTCTGCAGGGACGAATTTACATCCTAGGTACCCCTAGGCAAAGCACCCTAGGCAACCCATGGCCATACACCTCACATGACCCTGCCCTCAGTCCCATCCACTGTTCTATGGTACAGAAAATAGCCGTGGCCTATAACAAGCAAGAGTGAAAAAAAAGATTTTCCTGGCCACTCCAGGCAATGTGCACAAATGGGTTAAACTCCCATCAGCCCAAACAGGAAACAACACCGGAAGCTATAATATACACTTCCCTCCATAGCCCCAGTGTCTTTTTTTGCTTCCTCAGCCACTGTGAAGCAGCACTGATTGTGAGGTTAAATTTTTATTTTATACTTACCCGGAGCTTTGTTAAGTTCCATTACTGGTGACAGGTCTCTCACTTCCTGGTGTCTGTAGCTCCTTGCTTACTCTCCTGAACAGGTAGAAGGCAGAGGAGGCCCTGTTTTGCCATGGGGGGTGTGAGAAGAAAACATACAGGGCTGGAGTAAAACATACAGGGCGTCATCTGGTGTCTGAAAAAGCTCACTGCGCATGTCTGACTGAAAATTTAATAGCCAGGTAATCAGAGGTCAGAGGAAGCTGCACCTTGAAGGATTGGATCCTGGACAGCAAGCTTGTTACCTATGCTCTACATATACAGGTAGTAATTGGCTTACTCTACTTAGTCTGTGTTGTAATCTGCTTGTCATCGCTTTGCTGCCCAAAGCTGGATTTACATTTGCCCTAGGTGAGTGCTAGATAGATTTTTTTCCCCTTTCTTTCTGCTTTATTATGTTTATGAGCGTCTAATTTCATTTTTTGGTTGGTGTTTTACCAGCCTTCTTTTTAGAACTATAGAAGATTCTGCTCGAAATACGCTGCAACCTAAGGTTGGGTAAGTGTTCGTAAGATCAGTCCCTATTTTATTTAAAAAGACTGTAGGTTTTGGCTAACGGGGCTTTTCTTTCCAGCCTAGAACACCCTTCCTTACTTGGCCCAAGATCATGCTTTGCATGCAGTAATGATGTTATGGAAGGCAAAAAGATCTGATGCACCTGTTGGTTGGAACTGGCAAATGAAGCGCCCTCTACTTCTTCAGATATGTCATTGGTCATTCAACATGCAGTGGTACAGGGATTACAATAAGCCTCTTTTCTCTCCAGTGCACCCTACAAAAAGAGTCCAAGAGAACAGGATAACTTTTCCTTCTCCGAAGAATCGGATGGGGACAGCCGGGAGTGCAGAGACTCCAGAGATTCAGTGGATGAAGACCGGGATCCTGAGGATATGTCAGGTTTTGATGTCACTCTTTTTGTTAATTAAAGCAGTTTGTCAAACGCTCAACTTACCTGATTCCCAGGAGAAGTCGCAAGGCAATTGTATGTTCTCATATGATCGCCTTGAGACTTCTCCTGGGAATCAGGTAAATTGTGTCTTTGACGAACTGATTTAATTAACTTATCTGCTTAATAAGTCTGCTTACATCCGGTTATTAAAGACCTATTTCAAGAAGAATGGAGCAAATTTGAGCGATGATTCAAGCCTACCCCCCGCATGCTCAAAATGTACACTTTTTCAGATATGGATAAGGAGCTTTGGGATTCTTCTCGAGAACGGATGCAGCAGTGGCACCAGATCTCAATCCTGGAAAGCGGGGCAGTCCAGCTCTTCCAGAAGTTCCAAAGCCATTGCACCCTTCAATCAGAAGTCCATCAGAAAATTCTGATGGTGTCACTGTTAAGCCCTCTGGGGTAGGAGTTCTTCCAGCGGGTCTGGACAGAACAGATATCAGATCTGGGTACTCTGGATCATCGCACATGGGTACACAATGGAATTCAAATCCAATCCTGGAAGGAGAGTATTCAAACCTTCAAGAGTACCTGTGGATCCAGTCAAAAGAAAAGTTCTAATGGAATTCCTCACTCATCTTCTGTCTGAAATCAGAACATTTCAAGGGCCTCTACACAGTTCTTTTCTTTGTATACAAATTCTCAGGAGAAATCTGTCCTATTTTTAATTTAAAACACCTCAACAGACATCTGCACGTTCAAAATGGAGTCCGTACACGCCATCATTTCACTAGATCTTCCAGGCGATTGAATGTTATCCCTGGATCTGAAAGATGCCTACTTGTATATCCCAGTCATTAGATCATACCAGCATTTCCTTCGATTTACGGTCAACCACGATCACTTTCAGTTCACTTGCCTAAAATTCGGCATTTCCACAGCTCCAAGAACATTTACCAAAATCTTTCAGCCAGTCATTGCTGCACTGACATTGCAAGGCATAAGAATTTTTCAATACCTGGATGACATACTCATTGTATCACAGGATCAGCAGCAATTACTCCAACACAGGGATCAAGGGTTACATCTCCTCTCACAGCTGCGGTGGATTGTCATTCGGGAGAAGCGCAATCTCATTCCCTCACAACAGATACAGTTTCTGGGGATTGTGTTCAGTACTTGCTCTTACTCTGGCGAACGTTTTCCTTCCCTCGGAAAGCCACAGTCTCTGGCCCTACAAGTCCACTCACTGAATCGGGAACCTAGTTGCCTAGCAAGGCATTGCATGAGGATTATCAGTCTCATGTCCTCCACAATTCCTGTAGTAAAGTGGGCAAGATGGTTTATGCAGCCCCTCCAACTTGCCTTTCTCAAACAGTGGGACAGCCATTTCGATCATCCAGACTCACCATTAATTATCCCAGATCCAGTCAAAAGCAGCCTGGCATGGTGGGAAGACATCGGAAAACTTGTTCAGGGCCTACCACGTGTGGAGTCAGAATGGAAAATTCTTACCATAGATGCCAGCGACACGGGTTGGGGAGCTCATCTACAGGGTGACGCAGCGCAAGGCTTGTGCCCAGTTTGATCCTCAGATCTGCCATCAAATATTCTAAAAGTAAGGGCAGTAGACCAAGCATTATTCCACTTCTTGTCACAGCTACAACATCAAGCGATGAAGATACAGATACAGACAACAGACCGTCAGTCTTCTAGATAAGGAAGCAAGGGGGAACCAAGAGCAGAGAATTAATGGAGGAAATGTCTTCAATTCTGGACTGGGCAGTCTCCCATCTGACTAATCTGACAGCGGTCTACCTCAGAGGCTCACTCAGTTCTCAGGCGGACTTCCTGAGCAGATCCACTGTGGACCCTCATTCTTGCTGCTTGAAATACAAGAACTTTGGGAAAATTGTTCAAATGTGGCCTCCTTTCAGAACAAAAAACTGGTCATGTTCTTCACTGACAAGTATCATCCAGAAGCTCAAGTGCTGGATACTGTCAGCCAACCGTGGGGACAGGAATTTGGCTATGTGTTTCCCCCCTTTCCCCTGATACTCAGAGTACTTCAGAAGATTTGGCTGGACAAGGCAGACGTGATAGCAATTATTCCCTTCTGGCCAAAGAGGAACCGGTTTCCAGAACTACGGAGCTTGGCAATAGACAATCCTTGGATCCTTCCTCTTCAGAAGGACCTCCTTCATCAGGAAACAATCTTCCACCCCAACCTCGCCAAGATACATCTGGTGGCATTTTAACAGTTTTATTTGACACTCAGACACAGTAGGTTAGGTAAAACACAGTTTTATTAAACAAACTCAGAATAACAATAACCCTCACGGGTACAGTAAAAAATACAAAATATAGTACTGACACAGGACAGGTTACAGTAATATATACCCACACGGGTCCAGTATATGTACAATACAGCAACAAAGATATACTGACACAGGTCAGGTAAGGTTCGTGTGATAGTCAAACGAGGCAGCAATGAATGGGTTACTATTAGGCCAGGAAGACTGACAGGCCCTAATAGTGCGAGGCCCTTAAGACTCTCGCTCTGCAGAGAGTGCACAAATAGCGAGTGATGCCACAAAAGTAAACGGAGGCCCTTGACGAGCTTGTGGACTGCCGTAGCAGTAACGGAGGACTGCGGAAGTATGCACGGAAAGGCAACTAATGGAGACTGCACGGATAGAAAGCCGATGGAATATGGCACCTTCCCCGAAGGGGTTAATGAACGCTCAGACCAATGTCGACTGCCCAATAGAGAGAACAGCCTGAGGCGCCCAGAGTAAGACCAACCTCAGCTTTATGGCAGGAAGAAGGGTCAAGCGTACCGTGGTGCACAGATGGATGTTACACACCAGAATGTCGCCCGCGCGACACAGACAGATTACCAAGACTAGACTGCTGGGAAACACAATGAGGCAACAGTGACTCTGCCCGGAGACAGAGAGGAGCCTGGAAGACAACCCCAAACTGAGGACCGGATGGGGCCGCAGGCAGGCCTAGATGCACGGGCAATGGAGCCCAACCGGCCCGGTACACAGAGCAGGAACATCAGCCAATCCAAGTGGGTACACAGAGCAGGAACGTCAGCCAGGCCGGTCGGTACACAGAGCAGGAACGTCAGCCAATCCGAGTCCGTGCACAGAGCAGGAACGTCAGCCAGGCCGGGTAGATACACAGCTCTGGTAATGGAAACACCAAGAAAGAGCACCGGAGAAGTAACAAGGCCCAGTATTTAAGGACAAATACTGGGCGGGACAAAGCCACTTCAGCCAATAAGCGTCAGCAGTAAGCAAAACTGACAGAATGTCGCCAGCATAGCACAGGCACCGTGATAGGCATAGAGGTTGAGCGGCAAGCCCTAATACAGCAAGGCCTATCAGAACCCACTATCGCATTACTTATAATGGCACAAAAATCTATAACTTCAACCTCCTACTATAGGATCTGGTCAACCTCACAGTGGGCGGTAAAGAAAGGCATTGTGCTTTACAATCCCTCAGTAGTCAACATCCTGGATTTTCTTACAGATGGCTTCCTTCAGGGATTGAGCCCAAGCACTACGAAGATACACGTTTCTGGTATCTCTGCTATGACAGATACTCGGTGGGTGCTTCAAAACCTCATTATTCGTTTCTTCAGAGCACTTAAGAAACTGCGGCCTTAAATGTGCCCCCTCTCTCTTTCCTGGGATCTCCCAGTGGTCTTAGACTCTTTATCAGCAACACCTTTTGAACCACTGGACTCCATACCACTGGGTATTCTGTCAATTAAATTGACCTTTCTCATTGCAGTCACCTCTGCCAGGAGGGTTTCAGAACTCCCTCTCCATCCAAGATCCCTTCTTGAGATTCAACCAGGTCTGTGTCACACTACGTCCTGTAATTGACTTCCTGCCGAAAGTGGTCTCCTCTTTCCATTTATCGCAAGAGATTGTCCTACCAGCTTATTCTCTGACTTCTACGGAAGGGGAGAATCCTGCTTGGGCAAACCTGGATGTCATCATGTGTCTCAATCTATACATCACGTGGTCACAGCTGTTCAGGAAATCATGCAGGCTATTTATCATACCTTCAGGTCACAGGCAGGGGCTTCCAGCCTCCAAATCTACCTTGGCCAGATGGATAGTTTCTGCCATCACTAAAGCCTACCAGGCAAAGGGCATTCAGGTACCTCAGGGCATCAAGGCACACTCCTCTCGAGCAGTTGTCGTATCGTGGGCATCGGAGACTAGGGTATCCTCTGAGGACATATGTAGGGCATCCACCTGGTCCTCCAGGTCTACTTTTATAAGCCACTACCGGCTTGATGTCCAGTCATCTCAATCTGCTTGTTTCGGAAGGGCAGTACTTCATTCCCTATCGGCTGCAGTCTCTAAATAAATTGTTTAAGTATTCTACCTGCTTGGTCTTGTTCTCTATTTATTCCTGCCCTTTTTATTCCTGGGTATGCACCCATTTGTGAAAGCTGCCTGGAGTGGCCAGAAAAGGGAAAATTATATCAGCTTACCATTATTTTCCTTTCCTGGTCACGACAAGGCAACGTTCACCTACTAACCTCCCTTCATGTCTGCTGCAACTCTAAAGACACTGGGAATGTGGAGGGAGGTGTATTTTATAGCTTCCGGTGTTGTTTCCTGTTTGGGCTGATGGGCTCTTAGCCCGTTCATGAACGCTGCCTTGTTGTGACCAAGAAAGGAAAACAACGGTAAGCTGATTTAATTTTCCCTTTTTTGCACTTGGTTGCTAGAGAGGTCTCCAGTGCATTGCTTTGTGATGCACTGGAGTGCTCTCTATCATCCAAGGGGTTAAATCATAGCCAAAAAAGGGTATATAAATTGGTGCAGGGACAATGAGATTACACTGGCCACACCCACAATTCAGAATATGGGTGTGGTAAATCCGGTCCTGTAATTCTGACATAGTGTTTAAGTATGATAATCAATATGGATATATTTTATATTTTTATATTTTAAATCCTGAGACTGAGTTAACACATTGAGTGATAGAGGGGAATCCAACACATTGTGAAGAAATGTGTTGGATATCCCATTGGGACTCAGAGGGTTAATCTCTTGGGTTCTATATACACCTTAAATGCATTGGAGACGTCGCTAGCAACCTTTAGGTTATAACCCTGTTAGTGGAGTACAAAGAATGTAACGACAAACCCCTCCAACCTCAAATTTGGTTCATTTTTACAAGAAAATACCACTTGGGTCTATGGTTTTTATATTTCATGCTACTCTTATTACTTATTTATCATTTAGAAATATTTAAATAAGTCATGCCCTTATTAATACTAACAATATAATGTAAGTGACTTAAAGGGGAACTAATAGCCCCCAACACACTTACCTCAATACAGACAGACAATCCTAATGGTCTTCTGAATTTTGCCCTTGTGCCTTTGTTCAAGAGATCACATCTTTAATCAGTTCCTGGATGTCATGTCCATGGAGGCGGACATGACAGTTGCTGGCAGCTTTTTCAATACGAAACAAGCAGAGTGCATGAGCCTGCTTAATGGTCCAGTAGCATGCATGACTCAGTGCTAAGCAATGCATTGCACACCTCCTTAAAGGGTTAACCCTTTGAGTGCCAGAGGGGTGTGCAACGCATTTCTGTGCAATGCATTGTGCATCCCCCTGGCACTCAAAGGGTTAAGATTACAATGTAGAAAGAGCAGAGTTTGAGGTTGTGTCTTCATGCTAGCAACTGTCATGTCCACATCCATAGACACAACATGCAGGACTGACTGAAGAGGTTATTATTTAAACCAAGAGCAGGAGCAACATATATAAATGGCAAGATAATTGGGATTTTCTGGCCATTGTATTGGGTGTTATTATTAGGAGTTGTTAGTTCTCCTTTAAGTGAAAAAGTATATTTTAATATTCAGGTAGAAAAATAGGTTTGTAAAAGGTTTTTACCCTGACAAATTATGTATATGCTACATGACCTGTTTACATTGGGCAGGTCTAGGGGCCATTTGTTCAAAGAAGTAGCAAAATAGCTTTTGTCGTTTGGATCATTAATATTTTCAGAGAGTATCGGTTGTGACTGGAAATATGTCGTTTGTCCTGACTGAAACGGTCGTATGGAACGACAAAAAAATATCTTAACTAAAGACAAAAATGTCTTAAAAAATGTCTTAACAACAAAAATGTCTTTAAAAATATCTTAACTAATGACAAAAATGTCTTAACTAAAGACAAAAATTCTCACATTCAGAACACATTCCCTCCACTTTTTTCTTAACGTACAAATTTTGTCTTTTGAAAGAAATTTTTTTGTCGTTAGTTACAACAAATTTTCTTTTCCTCTATACGACACTGGAGAATAGTTTAGCCACGCCCCTTTTCCCATCAATTCTGGAGTTGTGTCGTACACAATGGACATTACTACTTTTTTGTCGTATACTCTATAGAAAATATGTTGTTCATGCATTCAATTATTTATTTTTGTCTTTCATACAACAATTTTTTGTCGTTATCCCTTTGAACATACAGCCCTAAGTCATTTATCTGCACACACTTCCTCCTCTGTGACCAAGATGTGAGGAGTTCAGAAGGAAATTATTCTCCACCAACCTGCTGAAAAACCAGCATAGACAAAATCATGTATCTTAAGTTCTATCAAAGAGGTGCACATATATGTGTGATTGTTACAACAGGTGCTTTCATTTAACCCTTTGAATGCAAGAGAGGCATCCAAAGCATTGCAACACAATGCTTTGGCTATCTCTCTGGTACAAAAAGGGTTAAAAGAATCTTCTATTTTAGCAGGAGTAATGCTTTAAGCCGTTGAACGGTACAGAGGTATTAAAATCACTGCAAACTATTATACTGGAGACCACTCTAACAACCAAGGCATGATTAAGCCTTTGAGTGCCAGAGTTGGGCACCATTCAGGCACTCCAAGGCTTAAGGAATATATTTCTAAATTGGACACATCTCACAATGAAGCTGTTTCTAGATGCAAAGCAGGGCCGAAACAGCTTTCATGCCTCAAATACAAATGAGTGTGTGTGTACATTTAAATAGATTGTGTCCTCAGCTGATGTGCCTGAGGAATTGTGCTTCTGTATGTACAGTGTTTTCTTATGTGTCTGTACATGTGCATTGGTGCAAGTCCTAGCTTGTATGCCACAATATAGTCACGCAGGCTCAGTATATTTATAAAGATACATAGACACGAACATGCAATAAACTAAAATCCTACAGGCTTTGTATAATATATGTTCACAAAATTACGTAAATATGTATGTATGTGTGTGTTTATAAATATTCAGGCACACACTTTGAGCATTCATTAGTGGAGAATTTTGTTTTATTGCATAAGTCTTCAAAGGCCAAACCAAGCAATAGCTAATAAAATGAAGCCATAATGGGAATGCAGGAGAAGCTGGTTTATGTGTGCAATAAAACACTGACTTGACTGGCCTTGTGGTCCACTTTGGCTTGTGCATTATTACAGTATATAAGCAACTGTGTAAAATACACTCAGGAACACCCTCTCCCTTCCCCCGATGAAATATTGTTGTCAAATATATCTTTACCTGCAGATATTTTTATGAGTTTCCTCATAAAATAAAGGAACACCTACACTTTCTAATAAGAAAACCCTAATAACTAAGTAATTTCTGAGTGCATTGTTAATCTTTAAATTTGTACTGGACAGAATGCCCAGAGTGGTCTTCCTAAAAAGACTTCAGCTGGATGAGTTTGGGTCATGGTGTCTGGCAACAAAAAAGTTTGTGTATATACGTGTTCCTTTAAATACAACTCCATTGTGTACGTACATGTTTTTCAGTGCTGAATTCTATGAAAGGATAGCTAGAGTATCAGCGTTTATATCACTTTCATCACTAACATGCTCCTTCCTGTTTAATTGGATAAACATTATATCAGTACAGATTAACTGTAACCTTTAGAATAGCATATGAAATTATGTGGGGATCTTGGATGGAGCTTTACCTTCTACTCAATGAAATGGAAATGCACAGTGAGCTCCACTAGTCTTGTATGCCTGGGGAAACAATAAGATGTAGAATATGATGTGGATTATTCACACCAGCATAATGAATTCAACACTGATCAGTGCAGCAGTCTAGGAGGCTGATGGAGAAATTTTGGAGCAAACCAACTGCACCACAAAGGGCAAGTATATATTCACCAAATTCCCATTGATTCAAATTGTACTTTTAATCCCATGAATGCAAGAGGTCTTCAACAAATCGCAAAACATTTAAGGAATTAGAGCTCCATTTATAAATTGGTATTTATATTTATCCCTATTGTTCAGTTGGTTTGCCCTGAGTTGCCCTTGTTCTTCTTAGTGTATCGGCCTACCTGCGTTTTGGCTGGCAGCAATGTGTTGGAGATATCACAAGCATCCAACAAGCTCTATGAACATAATGTTAAACTACAATCTGCTCTTGTGTCAGTTACAATTTTTATATATAATACTAGTTGAAGAGCCCGTTACACGGGCCACTGCCAGCCGGTCACGGGGCAGTCAAGCACAGTAGAGGCTGCCCACACCATGGCTGATACAGAGCTCTGTATCAGCCGTGGCGCGGGCAGTCTCTACTGCGCATGACTTTGTCGTTACACGCGTTTTAGCGAATTATTATATAGGATATGTATGTAATATAAAATGTGTGTGAACGTTTCCATAATTTAATAAAATAATATAGTATAATATTGTTTATGCTACTTTTTGGCAGGCAGGGGAAGCTATTTTTCTTCCATGAGAATGGAAAATTGTTTTCCTTCAGCCTTCTGAAAAACAGCACATACAAAATCATGTATTCAAGTACTATCAAGGCAAGGAAATGTGTAATTAGGTATTTACAAAAATCTGCCAAAACATACACTTTGAAATAAATTGTAATTGGGTTTAGTTAATCCCTACTGAAAATTTCTTCAATACGATGATCTAAGATATTCACTAATAAGGGAACAGCATAATTTTATTATGAATGCTATTGTAGTTCTTTATTCAGACATATAAAACAATGGTACGCCCAAGCTTCAGTCAAACATTATTTCAGCTCTGATTTGTTTTATTATTTTTATGTTACTTAAAATCAGTTTATAAAAGTAACCAGTAGATGACACCATTTTCAATATATTTTTTTTTTTTTGGGAGAACTATAGTGAACAGAGGTTTTACAAAGTATATTCTTGTTGTCAGGAGGTGTGGGCTAAAAACTTCTGAGATCATTATATAGAAGCAGCTGTAACTATAAACCTATGTCTTTGTCCTTTAACCCCTTGAATGCTATAGACATCTCCAATATATTGCTTAAAATGGGCCTGTGTCCCTTAAGCAATCTTTCATGTGAGTGGCAGAAGTGTAGCAGCCTCTTGCTAGATTTCCATCATCCATATTCTGATCTTTCTCTGTGTTACCCTGCAATTCCATCACAGGAGATGTGGTTAGGGGTAGTACAAATATTATTGGTTGATGCCTTTGTCTGTTGGTTAAACGTTGGAGATTGCAAAGATTATTGCAACATCCAATGTAGCTTGTGTAGGATGAACCAGAAGCTCGTCAGGGCACACTGCATTCCTCTATGAAAGAAGTAAATATACAGCTTGCTGGAGTTTAGCGCTTTTCTGCAGGGCAATAGTTTACTGTTTGAAAATCACTATAGTCCAGCAACATAAGAATCAGCACGGACAATACAAGCAACACACCATGTTTGCAATAATGTTGCCCATGTGAAACCAGTCCAAGACAAGTTTATCTTGTTTTAAAGAGAATTGAAATCTGATACTATGCTGTAGAAGCAATGTTCCACAAAATAAATCTTCATGTTTGGTGTCATAGTGTGAATTCCCTTCACACTATCCTAATTAGTTCTGTATGAGGACAACATAGCACTCACTTTTCAACAGATTCATTATGTGTGTGTGCTCTGCCTAGATTCATTCATAACACAATGTGTGGCTATATTGTCCCAGCACATCCACTAATTAGTATAAAGTGCCACACTGTGCCACCAACAAAATGGTTTATATTATAAATGACCAACTCGTCATATAAGCAGTTTTTAATGATCTTTAAATTAAATACCTAAAGTTATATTAGGGTTAATGGTGTTAAAACATCTTCTTAACCTAGTGGGTGCTAGTGGGTCCAACAGATTGCAAATAAATATTTCTGAGTGATCCCTACCAAACAAGGGGTTAAATATTTTCTATGAGAATAAGTCATCCCATTTTGTAGCAGAGGAAAGCAGATGCATATAATATACAGAATGTAAATAATACGAGTCTACACCACCAAAGATGTAAAGTCCACCTAAGATTTAACGTCTACAACAAGACCTTCCTTTCATGATGCCTTCCATTTAAACCCAATTTGAAATGTTACATGAAAGCATCTGTATGACAATATTGAATAATAAAAATGATGCACTGCTACTACAAATCTTGCACTACAGTACAAGGCCTATAAACCAACATGATAAAAGGGGTGTTAGGAGTTGTAGAAGGAGTGTGGAGGACAGAGGAACAGGGCATGTTGTGTTAGGTAGGATTTATAAGTAGAACCTCATTTTATGGTTCACTTTGTGTAAGCATTGCCATATCATCTGAATCAGCAGAGGCTCCCATTCTAGTAAATATATGTGCAGTTGTAAAATGACACAATACGTCTTTATATTGTGTCATTTTAATATTGGTTGTTCTAGCTCTAGCCGTGAAATGCATAAGCGTTACAACCTTTTAATCGTTTAATACATTTTTAAAAGTGAAGCCTCCTCCTGATCTTCCTCATTGAGAGATTTAAGAGTCTGCTCAGCAACTTGTGAGTCCTTCCCTGAACGGAGACGGGTCTAGTCTCTCTGAATGTCTTTCTGTCAGTAGTTCTTAATATTGAGATACTGACTTATATTGAATGTGAGAACAATTGTTTCTATTTTATATTTATTGTGTATGAAATGACTACACTATTGGGTGCTTTCTTTTTTTTTTTTGGGTATTATGATGTCTTGCCAGTGAGGGAGAGCATGTCATTTTGTCTAAGAGAGCAGCCCTATTGAATTATCATCCCAAGAGGAATTGCTGTTTCTAGAGACAGTTGAAAACTTCAGCTGCCTGAAACATTGGGGTTAGGTATAAGCCATCTTCAACATTTAACTCTTGTGATTGCCATACCTAGGAACTTTCAGTTGAGGGCTACCCGGAGGGTAGTCCTCTGTTCAGCAGGGGGTAACAAAAATGACGCTAATCGCGTCAAAAAGGGGCGGGGCTTAACTCGAGTGTTGGGGGGATTTAACCCTTTGAGTGCTAGAGTGGTACGGAATGCATTGCAAAGCAATGCATTCCGTACCACTCTGGCACTCAGAAGGTTAAATGTGTCACACAGAAGGCTGGGGACGGAGGCACAACGGGAGAAAAAGCAGATGTGGCAGAGTTTCAATAGAAACTCTACACATCCGGAGGAATCTGCCTTTGCCCCGGAGACCCGGTAAAGCTCTGTCAGAACCGGAGTCTCCAGGGCAAATCCGGAGAGTTCCCAGGTATGGTGATTGCACACTTATTGGAGTGACTGGCGGTGGTTATTAGAAGTCTAATTGATATACACAGGGGGCGCCCCTTGTTTTTTTCTTTCTAGTTTTTGTCCTTTCTAGTACTGATGGTCCTTACACATCATGGAATTCAGGGATCTCCCCGCACAGATGCATGCTTATTGGGGACCTCTGAATCCAATTCAGCAAAAAAAGCCCCATGGTGCTAAACTGCCAGCTACTCACAGCTGGTTGGTTGTTAAGGGCTTAAACGGACCCTACGTGCAAGAGTTTACAAATATGTGGTCCCTCCTGCTCACTCAGTTTCATTTCTGTCAACTGTGCATAGAGTTGTATGGTAAATTACATCAAGGTTTGTAAACATGGTAAAATGTAACTAACATGAAGGTTTGTAAACATGTCGATGTATAAGGGTTTTGGCTGTGTTTTGATGTAACTAATATGAAGGTTTTTACACATGTTGATGGCTGTGTTTTGCACACAATGCTTATGGTATAGGAGTATAAATAGCTGTGATGTCCTCTTCTCATTAGACATTCTCCTGGAAAGAGAAGGCTGTGTCCAGCTGAATACATTCTCATCTATGGGTGTTGGTTTGCAATATCACAGGCCTTTCCCATTAGCTGCGAAAAGGAAGCTTAGTACAATACATGTTTCTTTATTGATTGATAACTGTTTCAGAGTGTTCATTGTTTACTTTGGAATCCAAAGACTCTTGCATGCTTTCTAACTAGGCTGACCATACCCCACCTTTAAAAAGGGACACACATTAAAAATGCATACTACAGGGTTGCTTTGATTTTGGTGCGCTCCTGAAATATGCCTATTTCCTATGTGTCCCTTTTTAAAGGTGAGGTATGGTCAACCTATTTCTAACACATTTGGCATAGTAGGCAGGATTTCACATTAGATAATAGAGCAACTGAAAAAAGTTTGTTACTGAAAGAAAAATGTTTGCTAGGTTTAGGAACGGAGTAGACAGTGTAAATGTAAAGAAATTCCATCCACTCCCTAGTTAGATGTCTAGCTCTGGTGCCTGGGCTCCAATAGCATGGGAATGTTAGCTGTGTTTTGCACACAATGCTTATGGTATGGGAGTATAAATAGCTGTGATGTCCACTTCTCATTAGAAGCTCTCCTGGAATGAGAAGAGTGTGTCCAGCTGAATATACTCATCTATGGGCATTGGTCTGCAATACCATGTAGCTTTCCCATAAGCTGTGAAGACGAAGCTAAGTACAATATATTTTTCTTTATTGCTTGATAACTGTTTCAGTGTGGTCCTTGTTTACTCTGGAATCCAAAGAATCTTGTATGCTTTGTAACACATTTGGCGTAGTCGTCAGTATTCCACAGTAGATAACAGAGCAACTGAAAAAAAAATTTGCTACTGAAAGAAAAATGTTTGCTAGGTTTAGGAAAGGGGTAGAGAGTGTAAATCTAAAGAAATCCCATCCACCACACCTTTTTGACAGATGCCCCGCCCACTCCCCACTCTCATGTCTCTCCTCTAGCTTCCTTTGACCCATCCAGGAATTTCCTGCAGGTTCCCCACCCTTCCTGTGATGTAATATCCTCTCTACTTCCAGCATCCTGTGTCTATGTTATCACTTCCCAGTACATTCTCTTGTTTTGTGATGTCACATCTCTTTTTACTGCCGCATTTCTACCCCTCGGGGTGTTACAAATACTCTCTACTTCCTTATGTTAATTGAGCATGCTCAGAGTCTGCTAAGTTTGTTGGACACTATCACGGTGCCCGTGATTGCTCTCTTTGTTTGTCTATCACCAGTAGGGGGCTCTCCATTGGCCGGCTGCTGTCAGCCCGCCCTGTATAGCCTATTTAAACCTAGTCAGGGCACCCTTTGTTTGCCCTTTCGTGTTGTCTCCATGCTGTTGCATTTGAGTCTGTTCCTGAGTATCCTGGGCCCCTGCCGTGTTCCTGCTACCTGTATTCTGGACGTTCCAGTGTTTCTCTGTGAAGAGTTCCTGCCTCCTGCTGTTCCGGTCGCCCTCTCCGCTTCCTGCCGCCAGTCTCCTCCAGTATTCCGGTTGACCGTCTGCCTGCTGGTTCCTGCCTCTGTTCGCTGATTCCTGCCTTCAGATGTTCCTGAGTCACCTAGGCGACACTGTCATCTTCCCGGTTACTATGCGAGCACTGGTTCGCTCCACAAGCCACCCGGCTGTCTAAAGTGTTGTGCGTTCCACATACAGGGCACTGGCCTGCTCCTCAAGCCATCCGGCTGTATACTTGCTATAGCGTTCCACGTACAGGGTACTGGTTCGCTCCACAAGCCATCCGGCTGTCTAAAGTGTTGTGCGTTCCACATACAGGGCACTGGTTTGCTCCACAAGCCACCCGGCTGTATACATGTTATAGCGTTCCACGTACAGGGTACTGGTTCGCTCCACAAGCCACCCGGCTGTATACTTGCTATAGCGTTCCACGTACAGGGTACTGGTTCGCTCCACAAGCCACCCGGCTGTCTAAAGTGTTGTGTGTTCCACATACAGGGCACTGGTCTGCTCCACAAGCCACCCGGCTGTATACTTGTTATAGCGTTCCACGTACAGGGTACTGGTTCGCTCCACAAGCCACCTGGCTGTCTAAAGTGTTGTGCGTTCCACATACAGGGCACTGGTTTGCTCCTTAAGCCACCCGGCTGTATACTTGTTATAGCGTTCCACGTACAGGGTACTGGTTCGCCCCACAAGCTATCCGGCTGTGTACTTGCTAATAGCGTCCCACGTATTGGGTACTGGTTCGCTCCACAAGCCACCCGGCTGTCTAAGTGTTGTGCATTTCACATACAGGGCACTGGTTCGCTCCACAAGCCTCCCGGCTGTATACTTGCTATAGCTTTCCACGTACAGGGTGCTGGTTCACTCCACAAGCCACCCGACTGTTTCAGTGTTGTGCTTTTCACATACAGGGCACTGGTTCGCTCCACAAGCCATCCGGCTGTATCAGTATTATAGCGTTCCACGCATTGGGTACTGGTTCGCCCCGCAAGCTGCCCAGCTGCCTCAGTATAGAGATTGTGCATCCCTCGTATAGGGAACTGGTTTGCTCCATGCAGAGTTGCTTGCTCTACGGGTGAAGGGCGTTACGTTTGTGTAAAGCATTACTGAGTGCTATCTTCTCTGCTGTTGGCGGCTCGCTTACTGATTTGCCTCTTCATCATTCTAGTGACTGTTTCACCACCAACTAGTCACTGCCGGTTGCCCTTATTTCTCCACCTGTTATCGGCTGTCTTGCCCGGTAAACGGTAAGGCCGGTAGAACCTGTCCTATTCTTGGGTTGCCTTACCCGGTATTGGCAAGACTGGTAGAGCCTGTGTAGTCACCTGTATCGGCTGTCTTGCCCGGTAAACGGTAAGGCTGGTAGAACCTGTCCTGTTTCCTTGGGTTGCCTTACCCGGTATTGGCAAGACCGGTAGAGCCTCATCCCGTAGTTTTATCTCCTGGCTGCCTTGCCCGGTATTCTGCAAGGCCGGTAGAGCCGTCATCGTGCTTATTTGCATTATATTCCTGTCTAATAAAGATATATATGTGAATGTGTATTCTACCCTACGGGGTTGCATTAACTTTTCAATAAAGTTAAGTTTTTACCAAACTCTGCGTCTGTGAGTCTTAAACAAACCGTGACAGACAAACTCTGAGCATGCTGACTTATGATATTTTATATATATGTGAGTGTTTATTTTCAGAATTCCCAACGTACACTGGAAGTGGTGTAGGCTGGGAAATCTGGAGATAGGTTGCCGTAAGCCTACAGTGGAAGTGCTGTAGGCTGAATGTGACTGTGAGTGGTGCTGATGATAAGTACAAATGGGTGGCTGATGTGAATAAATAGGAGTACGTTATAAGGTTAGAAATGCAAAGACAGAAAGCGCCCAGTAGTGTAGTATCATCAATATATCATTATTACTTAGAGAAGAGATGGATACTCACAATTTCCTTAGCCAGCATAGGAATAACTAACATTCAGAGAGATTAACCCGTCTCCTTTCAATATCCATTGTATTTGGTCCAGACACTGCAGAAGTATTGACTCCAAAGAAGCTGATGTATAGGTTTATTAAAAAAAATTCAAAACAAGATAAAAGATATAATGAATACTAGAAAATAGTATCCTATGATAGATCTAACGAGTAAACACATCTACACTTGACACTTTTTTTTTTTAATATATTTTGTTATGATGTATTATTTATTTATTTTTTATTATCATCTCAGTCTCTTCCTTCTCTCATTGGTCTGCAATAGCTTTAGATCACTTTATAGTCTAATTTTACATCAAATTATGTTATATTAGTGTAAAAGCCCGTGTACACTGGCCAGTGTTCAGGCAGTCTCTACTGCTCATACCTGCATCAGACTAGTTCAGGCACTCTCTACTAAGCATGACTGCATAGCCTGCGTTTGGGCAGTCTCTACTGCGCATGACTACATCGGACAAACATATATTATAGGATATGCTTAGATGTGAAACTGATTGGTAGTAGATGTCATATATTGATAATTTTTACATTTATACCCATTTCATATTTAATTTTTGTTACATCATTTTGATGTTTCAGATTTTATTGGAAGACAGATTTCAGCACCATCGTTTGACTCCTTTTTTATGGTATTGTACTGCTGGCTGCATTCAGCCATCATGGTTTTGGAGTCCTAATATGGAAGTTTAGTTTACCTTATTGCAAAGTATAACGTTCTCTGCCATTGAATCATTATGGACATAATGTCTCTTCATATGTAAATCAACATTCTTTGATGATCACGGATGGTTTGATCCAGACAGTGTTTTTTTTATCTTTGATCTAATGTTGCTTTTTTTATATATACTTCGCTGGGTTCTTTCACCCATGTAGCCATATATGTGACGTAACCCGTTTAGAGGCTCGTCTGCCTTGTTCATTCACTTTATGGCTTTTTGAACATGCCAGATGAGAGGCTTGTTTATTGATCCAATGACCGATTATCTATGCATATTTAATTTTAATGAATCTGGCAGCTCGTTTCATATAGCTTGTTGCCTTTTTTCTTTGATAAAGTGGTTGGTCATACCATGTAACACGTTACAGCCACCATTGTGTACTATATTCTAGTATTTATTATATATTTTATCTTGTCTTCTATATTCATTGTTTTGCATTTTTTAATAAACCTATACATCAACTTCTTTGGAGCCATCATTACTGTATTTGGACCAGACACCCTGTATACTCAAATGGAGATTAGTTAATCTCTACGAATTCCTGAATGTCAGCTATTCCTGTGCTGACTAGGGAAATTGTGAGTATCCATCTCTTTCTCTAAGTACTAATATTATATTGATGATACTACAACATTGGGCACTGTCTATCTTTGTATTTCTACATGTGTTGTGCCGCTTGTGGAGCATGATACAGATAAGCAGCCCTATTAAATTACGGACTACATCCCATGTTTAGTGCTGATCTTGGGGCAGCCTGGTATCCCCATAGAGCATCTGTTGCTGTTTCCAGCATAAGTGCTCTAACAGCCACTTACTTTGTGAGTATTCATTCACTTTGGTGCACTGGTGGAGGCATATACTCATTGATTTCAACACTCAGGGTGCACCTCCTCTTTTTCCTTGTCTTTTCTAAATTAAAAGGGTGCTTTTTAAACAAAGAGCACTTGTGGTGCCTTTCAAACATGCCATTTAACACAGACATATGACAGGAGGTGCTACTGAAGAAAATATATTTTACAGCTAAAAAGCCTAGTTAGCTCATTTGGTGGTGTTGAAAATGTATACAATGAGGGAAGAAAATATAATTTGATATTAAGGACTGGCTCCTTCACCAAGAGGCTTGCACATTGCATAAAACCTTAAAAACTTCAAACAGGCAGTTCCTGAGTGTGGGCAAAGTAAGCTAGAGGAGGGATGTGGGAGGAGTATTATCATGTATGGACAGTGGATGAAGAATGGTCTAGGCACCGGTCAAAAATGTGTTTGAAGAGAAGGGTGTAAGTAATACTACTTAAACACCTCAGCTATGTACAGAGATAGCAAGGGAAAATTATAGTATTTCTCTTAGATTCTAGTTCTATACACTAATAATATTTATTTAATAATATTTATTTTTAATTATAAATATATATACATTCACAACTTTCATGGTGAGTTTAGCTCTGTGAGTTTTCTGTTTTTCCGTCTTGTCTTTTTACTCATTGTAGCTTTTTCTTGTATCACATTATACATTTTTTCTTCATATACATTCACTTTTATTTAATATAATATATCACATTATTACATTTATACAGACACTCACAGATTCTTAAAGGGGTGTTTTCTTAGCATAGTATATGGCCATGCTCTTGATGGCTGACCAGCTGGGGTATCCCTTTAAGAATATAAGCAGATGTCATGTGGCTGGCATGGGTGGGTGAGACACATATATAAAAATGGGCTGGGAAGTAATGCCCAGTCCTGTTTGGTGTCTACCCATCCATTGTAAGCATCTCCAGTCTGTAAGTCAATATGTCTCCTTCCTAGATGAGATTATAGAAGTGGGTTGGGTGTATTTAATTAGGTTAGATATTAGGTTTTATCTTGTTTATTAAGCCAATTCAACAGGGTTTCTAAGCTCCAGAATCAATATATTTTAACTTTCAGTGATGTACTAAACCAGATAAAAAGGTGTTTTGTATAAGACTTCTTTCTCAAAATCTATATATTTTAATTTGTTAGGGACTTGCTGAATTGGGGTACCTTGGCATGGCAAGCGAGCTTACCCATATTTTGGCCAAACTATGCACAAAACTCCCATCTTTATTGATAATAGAGGTTTAATATATGCTATACACAGGGTTCCACTTTTCTAGGGTATCTGAATAGATTAACGCAGGATTCTTTCTTTTTCCTCTTTGGTACTGGTTTTACCCTGCTTTGGTAACTGGGACGGTTCCCTTTATCCTTGCTGCTTTTGTAGTTCTATACACTAATAAATATTTATTTTTAATTATAAATATATATACATTCACAACTTTCATGGTGAGTTTAGCTCTGTGAGTTTTCTTTTTTTCGCTTTTCTCTCTTATATTAAGAGATGCACACCTGGCGACAAACCTGCCAAATACAGCAGGATCTATAGGGCCTTATACTTCCCAGGATGCAATCTCTTCTAGCTCCATACACAGATGAAAAACCCTGAAGCACATCATACTGATCCTCCCCAAAAATGTGACAGTCTGTTCCTCCCTGCTCTAAAGAAGCCGACAACCTTAGACATACATTTGAGCCTTCTTGAGGTTAGTTAGTGATGTGCAAATGTTCTCTCTAGGTATTTGAATGCAAGATGTCTACTTATGATTTTTCCTATAACCCCGGGGAAACAAAGACCAAGTGCTCTTTGCATACACAAATTTTGGCTGTATTTTAAATGAAAATGAAGTAATTCTGGTTAAAACAATTGCATTTTAAGGGAGAACTAAAAATTCCCATTAATTAAAACATTAATTATAAACCATTGAATGCTAAAGAGGTCTTCAGCACACTATGAAGCAATGCATTGGAGACATCTCTAGTGCTGAAGGGGTTAAAACCATTTTGAGATGCAATTAATAGATTTTGACTGTAAAACCAACTTGCCCATCCACACCCACTTCCATATCCAATTAAAATACAAAATCTTGCATACTTTTCAGACTATAAATGTCTATCCAAGCCATTTTTAACCCTTTGATTGCCAGATGTGTTGCAAACCCCTCTGACATAGATAGGGTTAATCCCCTATTAGTATTAGTCCCATCCACCTTTGGCAGGAGGCTGTCCCATGAGTCTATCACTCTTTCCACAGAAATATAGATTGTGACTGCCCGTTTCTTTTGAAAATACAGCCCAAAATGAGAGTCAGATGCTCAGCTGAGCAGTATCTGTATGATGTTCGGCAGCTTGGAATTTATTTCCCTAGCACAGAAGAGAATACACTGGAAAAAAAATAAATGAGTGAAAAGCTAAATAACCAAACCATCTGAAGACTCGGCTGTAAAAATTGACTCCATGCTGCAGTGGTTCAATAAAAAGAAAGAAAAAAAAGATATGAATGAAAAATTCAGTCATCAAATTCTCTTGGAAAAAATGACATTAACTGTGTTCTACAGGTGATAATCTAATTTCTATTGTTGACTATAAAGAATGTAACTGGATGTAGGACATGTTGTCAGCACCAGAGAGGTGGTGAAAAGGGCTGTAGATCAAACTGCTGTACAGATATGAAACCTTATTAGACACCCCAGTAGGACTGATAAGCGCTTAAAGGGAAAGGACGCTTAAGGAGATTACTTTTCAATTATGTACCACCTATCGTGTCAGGGAAGGCTCCAGAGACTGGAAAGTGATGGGTTTAATTTGTTTTTGCGCTGAAGTTCCCTATGAAGAAACAAATGAAGTAAATTGCTTGAATGACATGGCAAGATAAGTTACTCTCTTTAGATGCTGAAGGGGAAAATAAGATCACGAAAAAGATTTCATTTAAGCGGGATGTTGTTTGCCACTGTGTAATGCAGTCACAGCAAGTTGAGGTAGTGGAAATAAAATGTAATGCACACTTTTATTTAAACTCTTGGATGCTAGAGATGTTTCCAAATGTACTGTAACTCAATGCACTGGAGTTGTCTCTAGCATCCAATGGATTAAGGGGATAGTAACGTTAGAAATATTGAAAATATTTTGCAGGGTTTATCTTGCTGAGTAAAACAAGGATTCTCCCATTCCTGAAAGATGTTTAATTCAAATGTTATTTCAACTCACACTTGCATTTTTTTCTGTGTGCAGTACCTTCATGGCCTCAAATTTTACAGGGGTGCTGTTACTAGAGTATCTTATCAAAATGTTGCCCTCAATTTGTTGACCAACCCTGGGACACATTAAATATGTCACCAGGTTGAAAATGGCGACATAAGAATCTTGCATGTCTTTATTTAACCTGCATGACAAGGGCTACATGCCTAACAAAGCGGGGAAAAGACGATTGGACGAATGAGCTTAACATGCAGTGTCAGTCCTTCCATTAACCCTTTGAGTGCCAAATCACTGCCTCTGCAATCTCGTCGATAGGACATCACACTCATACTTGCTGCTCTGCAAACTGCATGTTAAGCTCATTCTCCCCATTCCCTTTTCCCCTCTTTGTTAGGCAAAATAAAGACATGCAAGATTCTTATGTTGCCTTTTTTCGACCTGGCAACATATTTAATGTGCCCCAGGGCTGGCCGCCAAAATGAAGGTGACATTTTGATAGTGAAACTGTTACTACAACATCCAAGCGTGGTTTATTGGTCAACTTACCAGAGCTGTCCATGGATTGCTGTAACAATAGCACCTCCATAAAATCTTAGGCTATTGAAGAACTGTACTTCCATGCTGCTGCAATAATTTCTGTAAACATTTATCAGCAATGGATGACCCACTGTTTTGCTCAGCAGGGTACATCCTGCAATATATATATATTTTTTTAATATTAACCTTTTGAATTTCAGAGAGGTATTCAACGCATTACTGCGAATACATCTCTGGCACTCAAACAGTTCAAAATTACATTATGTTCAAAGGAAGACTAAGACCTCCTAATAATTACCCTCTCCCCCTTACCTTTCAGTGGCTAGAATATCCTAATGACCCTATGAAATCTGGCATTCAGTCAGTCGTGCATATAATATCCATCAAGGCGGACATGACAGGTGCTACCAGGACCACAAGACACCAGACTCCGATCATTCCACCATGTAGAAAATGGGAATTCCTTCCTTTATCATCCCACCCAATTGATCTTATATACAAGGTCATCCCACAGCCGTTACTATAGAAATGCCAAACATAGCATTCCCTACAATTAAGGACAAAGTCGGACCTACTTCTGGATTAAATAAGAGACCCCATGGAGGAAACCTCTGGGAAGATATGACTGAAACACATTCTTTGCTTTCTGTTCCATGCATATTCTGTAATTCTTATTTAAAAAAAAATACATCAACAATATATTTAATACATTTATGCTAATTAATATGCATGAATAGACCTAACACGTGGATTGCTACATTATAAACAGTCAGTATTATTCAAATTTAGACCACATAAATTTATAGTAAATAACAACTGAGGGGGAAGACATAGGCATAACTCTCACCCATGTTAAGAAGCATAGAAAAGAATGTGGGATGACCTAACCCATTCCAAATGAATCAATGGGTACTGCACCCACTAACCATTACCTCTCTACTATATTACTTACACTGGATTATCATTAAGAAAAACAAGCCTTGTACTTAATATTCAGGAGTTATTTGAGAGGAGAGATTCCAGATTTAAAAGGAGGAGCGGCATACTTAGTTAGCTTGACATTATATGTATCTACTACTACAATGATAAATATAGAAATAAACCACACTCATGGGAACGTCACTATCAAATATTTATTTCAAGGTACTTCTGGGGGTTCATATTGTCTGCTTCTGAAAAAGGTCCCAGGGGGAACCAAAATTTCATTCTGACAATTGTTTCTACCCATGAAATAAAAATTTCAGATAGTGGAATTCCAGTGGGTGCAATCTATATATATAAAAGAAGACTTCTGTGTGCCTGGCAAACACACCCAGGGGTGGTACGAAGGAGGAGTTACTGTTCCCATTGGGTGATTCAATGGGGGCGTGATTTTCATAGGACTTGCAGTGGCCAAAGGCCCCGCCCCCACTTTCCAGCCCACCCACCACTATCCAAGTAATGAAAAAAAAAAAAATGGCTGCCATTTCCTCTGAAACCACAGACGCGCACACAAGCCCCACTGACAAGACAGACAGACACACTCACAACATATACACACAAAAAAAATATCTTTGACATCGTACAACGTCCACACTACATGTCCCTGCTCCTCAGTCTTCACTCATTAAACACACACACACACACACACACACACACACACACACTGCCATTACTTGCAGCTCTTTACTGATCCCTGCGCCTCAGTCTACTGCAAGCACCCATTTCACACAATGCCTTTATACTTCAAGCTCTTTACAGAGCCATGGACATCCTATGACGCAGCAACTATATGCCTCTGTGGATGACTCTGCTGTCACCAGCAACCACGGCGCGATGCACATACTATAACGGGCCCATGCCCATCGGATCACGACTACTTGCCTAAACAATTCTCACATTCAGACGCCTCCGGAGGCCTGTAAATCTATCCTCCAAGTGAATTTCCACCTGCCTCAGTCTACTTTCAAGGGGCGGAAGGGCCTGCAGAAACCACCAGATGACCGGCCCTTGAGGCACGGAACTGCTCCTATCCGGTTACTGAGATAGTGAAGGTGAGCGATACACTATTATCAATATTCCTCAGCACTATGCTCCACACAAGGTGGCTATCATGCACCTTACATACAGACAGCCTTCCCTGACTCTTTTCTTGCTCTTACAACAGTGCTGACAGGTGCACCTCTATCGTGACCATAGCCTTCCCAGTTTTGCTTTCCAATGCGTTCCGTATCCCACCTTTGGCACTCAAAGGGTTAACTACTGGCCATCACTTCCTTTTCCCTGTTTGTCTGCCAAATGGAGAACATGGCAGTTGCTAGGCAACCCCTCACAGAGATCGCTCCAGCCCCCTTACACCCCAGTGTTCTCTTAACCGTTTGAGTGCCAGGGGGCACTTTTGCACTCAAAGTGTTAAGTGTCAGGGCAATCCATCTGCGTTCAGCACATTGCACTTCTACTTCTGGGTCTGTCCAGCATATGAGATTCTACCGTCTCACAGTGAGCCGCTTCCCCTGCTTCATGCTCTCTGTTCTGTAGCACAATTCCCATAATCTTCAGACCCCTTCTGTTTGGAGGGCCAACTTGTTCCACATCTATCATCTGTTCTACACAATTACTTTTTCCTTCATGCCACTGAAAGGCAGTAACACAATCCAACTGGATCAGCCTGTAAGGGAAAGCAGCCCAATTCATTGTCCTCACATATTAACCCTTTGAGTGGCAGAGTGGTGCACAAGGCATAGCTTTGCAATGCCTTGCGTACCCCTCCTGCCACTCAAAGGTTAAACATTACCCAAAGTACCTCTGACTTGTGTTCAGCCAAAACGGCACAACCACGGCTCTAACGCTGTTCCTCCTTTCCAACATTCTGTGTGACACCTTTAAGCCCTGCCCCCCCAACTTGCGTCAAACCCTGCCCCTTTTTGATTAGCGTCATTATTGTCACCCCCTGCTGAACAGAGGACTCCCCTCCGGGTAGCCCTCAATTGGAAGCTCCCAGGTATGATAATCACCCTCCACTTTTAAGTCACCCCCTTATACATCACACCTGGTTTTCTCTTTGTGTGTGTGTGTGTCTTGCACGTGTGTGTATCACACTCTGTGTATGCATCTGCATGTTGTGCGTAGCATGTATGTGTGTCTCTTACTCTGTCTATGTGAGTTTCTTGCGTGGGTATAAGTGTGTGTGCCCCCCTCTGTGTGTATGTTGCATGTGTTTGTGTCTTACTCTGTGTGTGTATGTGTGTTGCATGCATCTGTGTAGATCACTATGACTAATTTTGCAAGAGTGTTACATCAAATCTGTATGTTTTCTAACATTCATGCAAACAATTAATACATTCCCTAGATAACTGACGGGCAAAGCCGCCCCACATTGCTAGTTTTTAAATAAAAAAATACAAATATAAAGCTTGCTTACCATGTAACATGTTTCAAGCCAGAGCACATATACTACATGGGGAGAGAGGGTGGATGTCAAAGCTTCACAGACCCAGCCTGAACTGCCTCTTTTCGCTGTGTCCACTTTCACTTTAGCTCCACCCTTCCAGCCAGTTAACTCTAAACTTCCCAGTATAACTAACCATTCGAGAAAGTATGTATGTTAATTCATACAGCCCTTGCACTTATTGCGAGACTGCTTTCCTTGCACCAATATGTTAATCGGGTAAATAAATAAGACCAGAATCTAGTTTCTGATGTTGGGGGTTACCAGTATGTTGATCCTACCCATAACTCTGCTCTTTGCGAATATCAACGTTGCTTAGTTGATAAAAGTATATCTGACCTCACAATTAATTTAATGATTTTAATAACATTACAAAAGAAATATTATCTGAAATGCTTTTCTTTGCTGGAATTATGCAGTTGACATTGGCTTTTTTGGTGCTTTTTAACCATACCAAAAACATAGTAAAATAATTAGCTTTTTAGAATATAGAATTTTTTGGTTAGATTGATTATGGTCTGCTCTGCTCTCTACATGCTTATGAATTGTGAACTTTCCTTCTTTGTAAATTGGTAATTTTAAAATAGATATCTCAAGGATATGAGGCACATTTTACATTAAAGCAAAAAGTATATCATAAACTCTGTTTGTGTGTAAAATGCATTCATCTGTTCAGTAGATTACACTGTGGGTCTTAGGGATGGTCAACAGTGTTAGCTGTGGCTTAAGAGAGGTGAATATGAAATTTAGGGTTTTTTTGTGACAGGAAATGTGTAATGTAATTTAAAAAGTCAGTGTGACGGGGGTACCAGGGTTACTGTTTGGTAGACCGAGGGTTAAGTGATATATCCAGCCAGACAAAAAGATAATAAATTGCATTTATTAGAGAGGTCACGGCACACAAACATAGGACAACAATTACAGGCAAACAAACAGGGGTAACACAGAAAAACTATAAACTTCTGCTGTTCTCTTCTTGGTGTGTCAGCAAAGTTGCACAGATTGCCAGGGGTTACATATAATACTCACAGTCCATATTAGCTTTATGCTGGAGCTTACACATAGTCCCACTAGAGGCAAGAGTGGACACCCCATCCACTGCACCTGGTGCTGGATTGCATGCAGTTTCTTTGTATTTTTAGTCCTGACAGAGGAGTTGGGGGAGGGCATCCTAAGAGATTATCCCCAGCCACTTTCTTTAGTCTTGGGCCATAGCCACCGAAGTTTAGCTTCCTGGCCACAATCCTTGTGGTACAAACATCAGGGTACTTTCTGTGGCTGAAGCCGCCTTGACTTACAACCCACAACTGAAAAGGGCACCTGGTCACTACAGTGCCCACTCACTCTAACTCTTCCCGTGAGGGCACTCACCAGTCCCAGTTTCTCCAGTACTCCTTTAGAATGCCCATGGACCGTAGGTCTCCCACCATTATAGAGAGGCCTTCTCTCCTCTTCCTACATTTTTCAACTCTCTCTCTCTTCCTAGCCTTTTTCTACCCACCCCCTACGGGATCTGATGTCACAGGTAACATTTTCAAGTTCTCTTTTGCTTAGCCTGATGAAAGGGGGAAGGCACACACATTCCGCACACCTATTTGCCCTACCCCCCTCTATCTGACCAACACTGACTATCTCATAACACAATCTCTGTGGACAGCTAGACTGGATGGCACCATTCCTCTGTACATCATACACACTAACCAACCCATTCAATGCTGGTAAATGGCCAACACTCTCTGATGCATGCACACACAGGGGACATTAATGTTTTCAAGAATGGTAACACATATGAAACAATGGAGATCACTGAAAACAGACAGGGTTCATTCTCAGGGTGACAACCATTCCGTCACAGTCAGACATATTTTTATTCCATTCATGGTTTATAAGAATGTAAAAAAACAGCATTTAACATTGAACTGTTGATTGAACTTTAATTATGGTAGCTCTGAAGGTCTGAATTAATATTTTTCATGAAGGTGTACTATCCATTTAAAAGATGTAACCATGACAACACCAATTAAAATGTAGTTTGACCATTAATGTGCCATCAGTAAGAAGTAGACATAACAACAAAGGCATAAATAATTAACAATTAATGGCATAGCATTTCTTAATTAAACCACTTTTGAATAGATTTTCATGGTAGTGAATACAACAGTGCATTGAAACTGCAGAGTTTTGTGGCAATGTGTTCATTAGTATACAGAGAGGGGAGGTGAGAGGATATGATTATCTACACACAAGGGGTTCTGCTTTATTTTACTCCTATAAAACATGGCAATTCATAGTTAGGAAAAGATGTGCACACTCTAGTATTTAGACCAGAAGTAGTCAATCTTAAGCCCTCCAGCCAATGACTGGTTGGGGATGATGGCAGTTGTAGTCCAAACAGGTTAAAGACCAAAGACTGATGATTGCCTCTGACTACCTCTGATTTTGAGGGGTTTTTTTGTCAAGACTATGGGTGCAGATGCACTAAAGAGGTGATAAAGTGGAGATGACTTCTTCAGTGACATCACATCTCCAAGTCCAATGCTATTCTAACATAATAACTTATAAGATTTCTCCAGGTTTGGAGATCTTAGTGCATAGGCCCTACAAAATACCATATGAACTGGAGAAGTAATTTCCACTTTATCATTCCTTAGTGCATAACCCCTCATATGTATGATCTGTCTTTCTTGCTTTGAGTTGGACTCCAGTTAACAAACACTTTTTATGCTGGAACTTTCTTTGGACTAGACCCATCAAACAAGATGATGGTTAAAAATAGGCCAAAAGTAAAACACACATGTGATAACAATTCCTATAATTTGTTTTCTTATGGGCCACCAATGTGAGGCCTTCCAGCTATTGTTGGACTTCAGAAACAATTCCCATCATCCTTAGTTGAGGATTATGGGAACTGTAGTCCAACAATAGCACTAGACCTGAAAGTTGCCCACCTTTGGCCTATCCATATACATAACAACAGCATAAATATGACACCGTTGGGATAATACAATATTGCCTCAATGATCTGATAAAGCCAACAGTGTTCATTGGAACCCATGCTTGGTTTTTCCTTTGTACATAACTAATTCACACTCAGAAAGATTAGCTCCTGGAAGATTTAATAAGGCTATCTAAGCCTCTCGATGATTTTGCTTTGCTAGAATGCCTTCACTTTAGTGTTGAGCGAGCATGCTCGGCCGATGCTCGGATCGGCTCGAGCATCGCTCTGCTCGGCACATGGCGGTACTCGTACGAGTACCGCATGTGCTCGCCCGCCATGTTCGGGTCTCCTCCCCGCACGTTTTGCGGCTGCTGCGCAGCCAATAAACGTGCAGGGAGGCTCTGACATCGGTGTAATGCCAGCAGCCATGTTGGCTGCTGGCATTACACTGATTGGCTGGCCAGAACCCGTGGTCGGGTGCTGTATAGCACCTGACCATCGAGTTCGGCTCAGTCTTAGCCAGGGAGAGCTGAGGATAGGAAGGGAAAGGCAGTGTAGGGAGGAAAACAAGCAAAATTGTGAAAAAAAAGAACCAAAAGTCCTTTTTAGGACTACTGTGTGTGGGGGCAGCAGGTTATTTTGTGTGGGGGGGGAAAAAAAAAAAAAAATATATATTCTGTTTAGTGTGCAAAGTTGCAGATTAGAGCACATTCTGTTTAGTGTGCACAGTTGCAGATTAGAGCACATTCTTTTTAGTGTGCAAAGTTGCAGATTAGAGCACATTCTGTTTAGTGTGCAAAGTTGCAGATTAGAGCACATTCTGTTTAGTGTGCAAAGTTGCAGATTAGAGCACATTCTGTTAAGTCTTCAAACTAAAATATCAAAGTCACATATTCCATTCAGTGTGCGTCGCCGCAATTTAGCAGCACATTCTGTGTACTGTGCAGAGTTGCAGAATAGGAAGAAATACTGTTAAGTCTTCAAACTAAAATATCAAAGTCACATATTCCATTCAGTGTGCTTCGCCGCAGTTTAGCAGCACATTCTGTGTACTGTGCAGAGTTGCAGAATAGGAAGAAATACTGTTAAGTCTTCAAACTAAAATATCAAAGTCACATATTCCATTCAGTGTGCTTCGCCGCAGTGTAGCAGCACATTCTGTGTACTGTGCAGAGTTGCAGAATAGGAAGAAATACTGTTAAGTCTTCAAACTAAAATATCAAAGTCACATATTCCATTCAGTGTGCTTCGCCGCAGTTTAGCAGCACATTCTGTGTACTGTGCAGAGTTGCAGAATAGGAAGAAATACTGTTAAGTCTTCAAACTAAAATATCAAAGTCACATATTCCATTCAGTGTGCTTCGCCGCAGTTTAGCAGCACATTCTGTGTACTGTGCAGAGTTGCAGAATAGGAAGAAATACTGTTAAGTCTTCAAACTAAAATATCAAAGTCACATATTCCATTCAGTGTGCTTCGCCGCAGAGTAGCAGCACATTCTGTGTACTGTGCAGAGTTGCAGAATAGGAAGAAATACTGTTAAGTCTTCAAACTAAAATATTAAAGTCACATATTCCATTCAGTGTGTGTCACCGCAGTTTAGCAGCCTATTCTGTGTACTCTGCACAGTTGCAGACTAGGAAGAAATACTGTTAAGTTTTCAAACTCAAATATTAAAGTCACATATTCCATTCAGTGTGTGTCACCGCAGTTTAGCAGCCTATTCTGTGTACTCTGCACAGTTGCAGACTAGGAAGAAATACTGTTAAGTTTTCAAACTAAAATATTAAAGTCACATATTCCATTCAGTGTGTGTCACCGCCGTTTAGCAGCCTATTCTGTGTACTCTGCACAGTTGCAGACTAGGAAGAAATACTGTTAAGTTTTCAAACTCAAATATTAAAGTCACATATTCCATTGAGTGTGCGTCACCGCAGTTTAGCAGCCTATTCTGTGTACTCTGCACAGTTGCAGACTAGGAAGAAATACTGTTAAGTTTTCAAACTCAAATATTAAAGTCACATATTCCATTCAGTGTGTGTCACCGCCGTTTAGCAGCCTATTCTGTGTACTCTGCACAGTTGCAGACTAGGAAGAAATACTGTTAAGTTTTCAAACTCAAATATTAAAGTCACATATTCCATTCAGTGTGTGTCACCGCAGTTTAGCAGCCTATTCTGTGTACTCTGCACAGTTGCAGAATAGGAAGAAATACTGTTAAGTTTTCAAACTCAAATATTAAAGTCACTTATTTCATTCAGTGTGTGTCACCGCAGTTTAGCAGCCTATTCTGTGTACTCTGCACAGTTGCAGAATAGGAAGAAATACTGTTAAGTTTTCAAACTCAAATATTAAAGTCACATTTTCCATTCAGTGTGTGTCACCGCAGTTTAGCAGCCTATTCTGTGTACTCTGCACAGTTGCAGAATAGGAAGAAATACTGTTAAGTTTTCAAACTCAAATATTAAAGTCACATATTCCGTGTAAGATGAAGAAGGCGGGTAAAAAGGGACGGGGAAGTGGACGTGATCCTGATAGTTCAGGGCGCGGGTCAGGACGCGGAGAAACTGTGCCTGGTGCCAGAGCACAAGAAAGAAAGACATCCACCATACCTAGCTTCATGTCTAATTTTACAGGGCGTCGCAGGACATCACTCTCGAGGTCCGACCACTGCGAACAGGTGGTCGGTTGGATGACAGCTGATACTGCTTCCAGTCGGTTAAGCACCACCCTGTCTTCCACCAAGTCCACTCTCAGTAGCCAAGAGTCTGGTCAACATAATCCTCACTCTGATCATCCTTCCTCCCACCATACACGGTCTGGTCAAAGAAGTGATCCCACACTGGGATATAGTGAGGAGCTCGTCTCATCACCAATCCTTCATTTGACCCTCTCTCCAAGCACGCTTGCAGAGGAACATGACATCTTGTGCCCTGATTCACAACCTCTAGAGGCTACCCAATCACAAGAAGATGACAGATGTGAACGGCATTTAAGGTCAAAGGAAGTAGTGGATGATGATGATGATGATGAGACACAGTTGCCATTAAATCAACCACTATTTCCGTCTCAAGACCTTGTTGAGGAGAATGTTATACAGTTGTCAATGACTGAGTATGTGGTGGGATCAAGACTTGAGGAGGATGATCAGAGTGAGGAAGTGGAGGAGGACTTGGTGGACGATGAGGTGACTGACCCCACCTGGGAAGGTGTAGAGCCGAGCGATGACAGCAGTCCTGAGGGTGAGCCATCTGCAGCACCGCAACAGGCTGGAAGAGGCAGTGGTGTGGCTACAGAAAGAAGGCGGACCGCACCAAACCGGCCCGCAAATGTTCCACGGAGCACCCCCTTGCGTAAATCTACCTTGCCAAAGGGTAGGTGTTCCGCGGTATGGCGTTTTTTTAAGGAAAGTGCGGACGACAAAAGAATTGTAGTTTGCAACCTGTGCCACACCAGAATGAGCCGAGGCATGAACACTAGAAACCTCACCACCACCAGCATGATCCGACACATGGCATCCAAGCACCGTAGTAAGTGGGAGGAACGCCTGGATCGCCCATCTGTGTCTGCAGGCCACACCACTGCCTCCTCTTCCCCTGTTTTCGGTGCCGGCCAATCGCCTGTCGAAGGCGCAGGCCCGCATACCTCCCGCCCTGCACCTGTAGCATCTGAAGCACCATCAGCGACCACATCCACTTCCCTGTCCCAGCGCAGCGTCCAAATGTCGTTACCCCAGGCATTTGAGCGCAAGAGAAAGTACCCAGCCACCCACCCACAGGCCATAGCACTAACCTCACACCTTTCCAAATTACTGGCCATCGAAATGCTGCCATTTAGGCTTGTGGACACTGAGTCCTTCCGCAGCCTGATGGCAGCAGCTGTCCCTCGGTACGCGGTCCCCAGCTGCCACTACTTTTCCCGGTGTGCCATCCCCGCATTACACCACCATGTGTCCCGTAACATCACCCGTGCCCTGACCAACGCAGTTACTGGGAAGGTCCACTTAACGACTGACACATGGACAAGTGCTTGTGGCCAGGGACGCTACATTTCCCTGACGGCACACTGGGTGAATGTCGTGGAGGCTGGGAGCGACTCGGACCCTGGGATGGCACGGGTGCTACCCACGCCGAGGATTGCGGGCCCTACCTCCATCAGGGTTTCCGCCAGCACCTACGTTATTGGCTCCTCCTCCTCCGTTTCCACCTCCGAATTCTCTACACGCAGCGCCACTCCCCCATCAGCCAGTAGCTGGAAGCAGTGTAGCACTGCAGTGGGGAAGCGTCAACAGGCCGTGCTGAAGCTGATCTGCCTTGGGGACAAACAGCACACGGCCTCAGAGCTGTTGCAGGGGATTAGTCACCAGACCGAGCAGTGGCTCTCGCCACTCAACCTGCAAGCAGGCATGGTTGTGTGTGATAATGGGCGTAACTTGGTGGCGGCTTTGGAGCTCGGCAAGCTCACACACGTACCATGCCTAGCGCATGTATTTAATTTAGTGGTGCAGCGATTTCTAAAAACCTACCCCAATGTGCATGATCTCTTGACCAAGGTGCGCCGCGTGTGTGCACATTTCCGTAAGTCATCTACAGCTTCGGCCGGCCTGTTGAAGCTGCAGCAGCGCTTACAATTGCCAGCTCACCGGCTGCTGTGTGACGTGAGCACGCGCTGGAACTCCACCTTCCACATGTTGGCCCGGCTTTGTGAGCAGCAGAGGGCAGTAGTGGAGTACCAGCTGTTACACGGTCGTCGCCTCTCCGTTCAACTTCCTGTAATCAGAAGTGAGGAGTGGGAATGGATGTCAGACCTCTGCGAGGTTTTACGCAATTTTGAGGAATCGACACAGATGGTGAGCGGCGATAACGCTATTATCAGTGTAACCATCCCACTTCTGTGTCTACTGAAACGCTCGCTGCTCACAATTAAAACCGACGCTTTGCATGTGGAAGAGGTGGAAATGGGGGAGGAAGAGCTTACACAAGGTGATAGCCAGAGCACCCTCACTTCGTCTTCTCAGCGACAATTGGAGGAGGCGGAGGAGGAGGAGGAGGAGGAGGAGGAAGACACGGTTGCCTCCGCTACAGAGGGTAGCCATGGAACTTTAGTTCCATCTCTTCAGCGTGGGTGGGCAGAAGAGGAGGAAGAGGATGAGGATATTGAGAGTCATCCTCCTGGTGAGGACAGCGAAATCTTGCCTGTTGGTACTCTGGCACACATGGCTGACTTTATGTTAGGCTGCCTTTCCCGTGACCCACGCGTTATACGCATTTTAAACAACACGGATTACTGGGTGTTCACCCTTCTGGACCCCCGCTACAAAGAGAATTTCTCATCTCTCATTCCTCCGGTGGAGAGGACAAGCAAAATGGTGCAATACCAGAAGGTTCTTGTTGAAAAATTGCTCCAAAATTTTCCATCTGACAACGCTGGCGGCAGAGTACGTGCTACCTTGGCCAACCGAGAAGGGGAGAAAAGGGGAGCACACAGCAGTTCCGACAAAGGCAGGGCAACACTCTCCAAGGCGTGGGACACCTTCATGACACCCCGCCAGCACCCTCACCCTGATGCGCAGCCTAGTGTCACAAGGAGGGAAAAGTTTTGGAAGATGGTGAAGGAGTACGTAGCAGACCGTGTCAGCGTCCTCAATGATCCCTCTGTGCCTTACAACTACTGGGTGTCCAAGCTGGACACGTGGTATGAACTGGCACTCTACGCCTTGGAGGTGCTGGCCTGCCCTGCCGCCAGCGTTCTGTCTGAGCGGGTATTTAGTGCTGCTGGTGGCATCATAACAGATAAGCGTATCCGCCTTTCCACCGACAATGCTGATAGGTTGACACTTATAAAAATGAACAAGGCCTGGATTTCCCCTGACTTCTCCACTCCACTGGAGGAAAGCCCCGGGGGAACATAAACTCACTTTATATATGTTATTTACAATGATGGGAATACTCTGTATTCCCATTCACCCCTTCCACCCAAAAAACGGGTATATGGTTGACTCTTAATCTTCTCATCCTCCTCCTCCTCTTCCATATGCCCTGGGATATAATTTTTATATAGGGCCAGCTCACCAGCGGGCCCTGTGATATAATTTTTATATAGGGCCAGCTCACCAGCGGGCCCTGTGATATAATTTTTATATAGGGCCAGCTCACCAGCGGGCCCTCTTTGACAATTTTTGTATAGGTCAGCTCACCAGCGGGCCTTCTCATATAATGTTTTATTGGGTCAGCTCTCTAGCGGGCCCTCTCATATAATGTTTTATAGCGTCAGCTCACTAGCGGGCCTTCGCATATAATGTTTAGGATGGTCAGCTCTGCAGCAGACCCTCACCCATAATGTTTTAGATGGTCAGCTCAGCGCACGTTTCCCTCTTAATCATGGCCTCAGTTCAATAAAATCAAGGAAATTTTTTGGAGAATTTGCCTCTGCGCACGTTTCCCTCTTAATCATGGCCCCAGTTCAGAAAATCAAGGAAATTTTTGGGAGAATTTGCCTCTGCGCACGTTTCCCTCTTAATCATGGCCCCAGTTCAGAAAATCAAGGAAATTTTTGGGATAATTTGCCTCTGCGCACGTTTCCCTCTTAATCATGGCCCCAGTTCAGAAAATCAAGGAAATTTTTGGGATAATTTGCCTCTGCGCACGTTTCCCTCTTAATCATGGTCCCAGTTCAGAAAATCAAGGAAATTTTTGGGATAATTTGCCTCTGCGCACGTTTCCCTCTTAATCATGGCCTCAGTTCTGAAAATCAAGGAAATTTTTGGGAGAATTTGCCTCTGCGCACGTTTCCCTCTTAATCATGGCCTCACTTCAGAAAATCAAGGAAATTTTTGGGAGAATTTGCAGATGATATACAAGTAAATATACAGCAAATATTGTTTGGTAACAATTTTTCGCCTAAAGTCGTTTTTATTTTCCTTTTTGTGTGTTTTATGGTCAGTCTGTAAAAATGGCGTACTACGGGCGAAAGATCGTTCCCAGCAGCGATGTTGGAGTCCAAGATGCATCCAGACATCCTCCCTATGCTGTCCCTGAACCATTTCTGTGGTGTTTCCATCCTTTTCTGCCATTTTCCTATGGACCAGGCACCCTCCCCTCATCAGAGCAGGGGGTGCCTGGTGTAATGCTCGAGTCCTCCCATTGACTTCAATGGGGCTCGGGTGCTCGGCCGAGCACTCGAGCCTCAGGGGGTGCTCGGTCAGAGCACCCGAACACCCGAGCATTGGGGTGCTCGCTCATCACTACTTCACTTGACTCAAAGCTGTCAGACTTAAAAAGAACAAAGCCACTGAGTGATACAATAACTACAAGGCATTTTTCTTGTTAAGGTCACACTTGCTACTTCCCAAAACTCCATCTTCAGATCTCTGAGCTAACTGAAATATACTACATATTTGGGGTTACAGTATTTCTGTGGTGTGTGGCTCACCCGTTCTTAAATAGTCAGGGTTGCTGCTTCAGAAAAAGGAAAACAGCAGCCAGAATTACAGATCTACATACATAAACACAAAAACACACACACAATCACCCACAGGGGCTGAGCTTCAAGGTTGGAATAAGTCATGGGAACTTTCATAAGAACTGCTGAAGAAAGCAGCATGTGAAAAACAGGTGTAGTCAAACACAGCAGAGGTCATATATCTAGGGAGTAGATACTGGACATTACCAGTTTGTTAAAACTAGTAGTGAATGGTAGGCTTTCTCAAATGGAGCAGAAAACTTATTATCAGGGAGCAGATATTAAAATGTATCCGGACTGAGCAGAAGTGAATAGCAGGTATAGTGAAATGGAGCTGAGGACTTATTACAAGAGAGTAAACATTAAGGTGTATGATAACGCTGAGTTCCTTACACAGAAGACAGACATGAGCACAAGGCGAGCAGCACTAGATCCCTGGTGTAAGCGCAATAAACAAAACATTCAGAGATGGCATATAAAGGAAGTCAGGATGGAGCCATATACTGGGAAACTTTATAGTATCATATAAACACACAAACTGTTTGGGTGCGAATATATAGAACATCAAAACGTAACATATAATCTCAAACCAAACAGTTAGCTTTTACATTTTATAAAACATTTTTCTTTTTTTCCTTCTTTTTAATAGTCTGCAGCTCTCATTTTCCTGGTCATATATTTTACCTTAAAGGGATAGTAATGTTTCATAATAAAAGCAGCTCTAATTAATCATCATAGTATTTGGACCTTGGAGAGTATTATTTCAATTCTGTCAGAGTTGTAGGTCAAGAGTAATTCAATGACAAAGTATACCCCCCTCCCGCCCCTTTTACTGATGTAACACTGTTTAGCCAGATCAGAAGGGAGGTGCCCAGGTAGACTGCAGAGAGGGACAATCTTCAATTACGATAAGGGAAAAACCTGAAAAACTTGTCAAGGGGGGCAGGGCTTTCATTGTTCTCATAGGAAGAAGATTGTCCCCTTCTGTTATCTGTCTGGTCTTACAACCAGATTCCACATCTGAGAAGAGATGGCTTACACTAGGTAAAAGGGGCGGGAGGGGGAAACTTTGCTTGTGAATATCTCTCAAACCATAAATGTTTGAGAGATAAGACTTATATCGTTCTTCATGTTTTTTTAATGCCTGCAAAATAAAATAAAGATAAAACGAAGTATTACTATCCCTTTAACCTGACAGGACATACAGTAAGTTGTGAGGTTTATCTGCCCATAAAACTGAAGTAACAGCCTTCATTTCTTCCATGTTTATATATTTCATAAACTTTGTGTCTTCTTCTAAGCTCACTGAATAATTACAGTGAGTACTTGCAAGTAGAGTGACCATATTCCATTCTGTTATTCAGGGACACTGCAGAGACTAGAGCTGCAGAGTACTTGTCCTTGGATCTAGTGCAGCTATGTGGGAGGGGTCACTATACATAACAAACATGCTCTTTCTCCGGTGCACCACAGACTTCTAAACAGAGTTCAACTGTCCATTGACTGCTGTGACAGAAAGTGATGCCTGTGGTGGGCAACAAGATAATGTACATCACTCCCAAACCCTTAGACTAGAATTACACTACAACAAATTGCAATGCACTCCTGTTTGATGTCAAGATCCAGGCTCAGTTCTCTGTCTGGAAGCCAATTTTTATAGCCCAGCAGAGGCCTCACTGTCAAAGTAGACAATGAGCGGTTCTTTTAGGGTTTAGAACTCTGTGTTCTAGAGTCTTATTCTGGGACTTTTATTGTCTGAGAAGGGGTCTGCCTGGGACACGTGGCACACATTTAAAATTCACGACTGTCCTGGGCAATCTGGGATTCCCTTAATGCAAGAAATTCCACCTTGGTCCAGTCCAAGGCTAGGTGTGTTTCCATTGATGGTCTAAATGTGTCTGGAGATAATGTTATAATTATAGCTTCTTTTTGCTATAGACAGAACCATTTTAATAATAGGACAAAGAAGGCAGCTGCCCAGGGCCCACTGATGGACTGCCGCCCATATTGTTACCCATTGTAGAAACAATATCACAGCTCAAAGTTGTTTATATTCAAAATGTAATTTTATAAA
The DNA here is from genome assembly GCA_037306005.1 of Rhinophrynus dorsalis. Taxonomy (NCBI): domain Eukaryota; kingdom Metazoa; phylum Chordata; class Amphibia; order Anura; family Rhinophrynidae; genus Rhinophrynus; species Rhinophrynus dorsalis. The sequence goes on along the minus strand of CM074720.1, from coordinate 410,022,764 downwards.
AACCAACCATACTGTTCCAATAATGCTTTTGCTGTTATTGATAGCTCACCATAGGCAGCAATAGCGTCAGTTCCACTTGCTGGTCAATTTTCATATAATTGCATTTTGATTTAAAAGCAGGTTTGAGTTATAACAACCTTGGAATAGGGCTTCTTCCAGCAGTGGGTGTAGCCCTGTTATACAAAGCTGTCCCTTAATTATCATGTGATATACAAATGTATGAATGCTAAACAAATGAGGACTACTTGCCTTATTAATGTGCCCGCAGACATCTTTTTTTATCTAAATTATCCACTTTATCAGTAGCGTATCTCATGGGAACCAATGTATTACAGAAGAATCTAGCATTTAAGGGGTTTAAAAAAGACTCTCTCAGTAAGGACTTTCAGTTGTAACCTAATGTTATGTCTCATCACTTGATGTGGACAATGAACATGCAATTCAAATATGATCAATCAGTGTCTAAACTGGCAGAAATAGGCCTCCATTATCTCCATTATTTTTTCATAATTTTCCATTGTACTTGTACTGTACTAGGTTGGACTTGTTTTTTTTTTGTTTTGTTTTTAATTTGAAAAATCTTCATGTCAATGATTATCATCATTTCAGATTAGCTAATGGATATAAAAAGCTCATTAACCCTTTCATTGCAAGAGGGGTAAGCGACGCATTGTGAAAAGATGTGTTGTGTATCCTTCTGACACTGAAAAAGGTTAACTACTGGACCAGTGTTTCTCAGCGTGCATCCCCGGGACTCACCAACATGTCAGTATTTTAGGATACCCCTGCATAATCACAGCTGAGTAATCAGTTGCTCATTCATTGTGATGGAGCTACCTCTGCTTAATGATAAATATCCTGAAACATGACATGTTGGTGTGTCCCAAGGACTGGAGTTGTGAATCACTGGACTAGAATTTTACTGCTGGAAACCTTTTATCATTTTTTCTGTTAATACATCCATTATATTGTCCTGCTGGTGGTATAACAACATACCTGGATTCTGATTAATGCTTTGAATGATACATACATCTCCAAAACATTTTGAAGCAATGCTCTCAAGATGTCACTAACATTCAAAGTGTTTCAGATGCACACTGTTCTAAGTATTGTTCTGATGTACCTGTTTTATTATTTTTTGGAAACCCCTCTCTTTAAATCCTATGTTTGCCCCTGTACATAACCTGCCAACATTTCAAAAACAGACTTAGAACTGCATCTGTCCAACAGAACAGACATTACCCAAATCAAAATACTAACACATGCTGGGAAGTTCTTGGCCTATCAAGTTTGTTTGTATGTATAAGAGCACATTATGCTGTTTCAATGACAGGTAAAAACTTTTATGCTTTATACCTTTACCCCTTGAAAATGTGTTGGAGTTGTCTCCATCATCCAAGAGTGTAAAAAACACATCTGTCTACCTTGTATATCAGACAAATGATACACCAACTCAGGTTTGAAGAGATAACTATGACCCAGATTTACAATTATGCAAGATGCCAAAAAATGGAGGATGTGAAAGGCATAATTCTTACCCATTTTCTTTCTCAATGCATATACTTAGATTGATTTCACCACTGGATAGAGATACTTTTGCTGTATAATGCTGGTGTCTATGTTCCCTGGTGAAAATCATGTTATTGGATGGAAAAGAGCTCCACTGACTCAGCTTTCACCAGGTTTCTGCAATTTCTGAGCAGTTCATTGCAGAGTATAATTAAGGTAACTACCTTACCTGGGAAAAATATTGGTCTTGGCAGCTCGATTTACAATTTTTACTCACCTGCCAGTTAGGTGGCAATCCTAAGTATAATGCAAAAGATGACTGACTGCTTCCATCATTGGTGATGTGTGTACCCTCATAGTGGCATCTACATTACTGCAATATATAATAAATCTGAATGAAAACAATTGCTCCATATTTATCAAAGAAATAATTCCACTGATCTGAATAGGCTCTTTTGTTACTAAGGGCTTTATTCACTAAGCTAAAGGAGAGCAATTATTGAACAAACTAGCTGAACCATAGGACCAAAATGAAGATTCCACAATTTCCATAGTGTTAAATGGGACTTTTAACCCCTTAAATCCTAGTGAGGTGCCCAATGAATTTCTTCAGAATGCATTGGAGATTTATCTTACTTTTAGAGGGTTAAAAGCCCTACTTGAAGCAATGGGTATTTTCATTTTGCCCCTTGGTGCATCTGTTTGTCCCAAATTGCATCTCTCAAGCTAAAGATGTGCAATTCTGGAGTAAACCAACGTCACCATAGAGGGAAAAATCAAAAATTCCCATTAATTTAAAATGGGCTTTAAAGCCACTCAATACTAGAGAGATCCCAAACATATTGAGAGTTAAAAGCACCATTTAAATAACTGTGACATTTGGGAATTTTCATTTCACCCCTATGGTGTACTTGGTTTGCCCCAGAATTGTGCCTTTTCTTTATAAACATGAAGTCTCAGAAATTATTTGGTTCAGTCAAGTGACATCTTCCTGTAGCATAAACAATTGGTCGGCCCAACTTGATTAAAATTGGAAGTGAAAGTCTAATCATTCACACTCACTACAACAGCTGTAAGGCCTTGAATATTTCTGCTTTATCTTTTCTTAATGACCTGTGCTGTCACAGCGCAGAAAAGAGAGGGGCCAGTAACCAGCATGCCTGGATCTTAACCGCAGGAACAGCAGAAGGCAATTGTTGGAATTCCAGCTGTGGAGAACTGCAGCTCCTATCATCTCCAATGAGCTGTTGGCTGGTTGGGGATGGTGAAAATTGTAGTCCCTGACATCTGAAGGTTCAACAACTGACTACTCTACCTTAGATACCAGAAAGATTCCCAATGGACTGCAAAGCATTGTGTTGGATGATACATGCATTTTCCATAATATACCCAATGTTCACATGTATCCTAACTATGTAATATCTACTTGCTTTCATCTGTTTATGCTATTGTTAAAATGATATTAGTTTAGAAAGCATTAATTGAAATATCTGCTCCTATTTTTTCCATTTTTAACTAAGATTATGTGATAGACCAGAATCTGTAAAATATTAAGCATATTTTTTATTTTTCTATTTTTAGGACCTCTTCACATGGGTGATTTTAATGCAGTACTACCAATGTTGTACTATCCACACTAACGCAAAACATATTGACCCCAATGGTGTAGTTCACATAGCCGCACTTTCTCTCGCGTGACAAACTAGAATGTAGCTTATTGCTACTTGCATGTGTTCTACACTGAATGTATGCAAGTTGCAGCATGTCTAATGTGCACTACATCATCTGAGGTTGGTGTGCAGCTTGTTTATGGAGTCAACATTGGAGGATGTGATGCTGCCATTAACTTCTAAAAACTGGCCAACCTATGTGGATATCATTGATTATTCTGCTTGCCAGGATCTTAAGACAGAATCTTTCAGAGATATTGGGGCAGACAAGTCTTATGATTGATAAGGGTCAGCAAAATATTATTCAGTGACCTGGCACTCAAAGGGTTTTCGGAGCCCTGTTTAGCATTCCTCGTATTATCTGCTCTGTGGGCCTCCGGCCAGAGGGGGCACTGTGATGAATGGATACACGTAACAAGGCAGTGTGCATAGGGAGTGAAGACATCCTATAGGAGACAGGGCTCTGATAACCATTTGAGAGCCAGGTCACTCAGTAATATTTTGTTTACCCCAATATCTGTTGAAGGTCCTAGCTGAAGACCCTGGCAAGCAGAATAATAACCAGATCATTTACCAAAGAGGTAGCCAAGCATATTAATTATGTGAGAGGGCATGGGGGCAGTGATGTATGGGAGAGGGCTTGGGGGGCAATAATGTATACAGGAGAGGGCAGTGATATATAAGAGGGGGCATGGGGGTCAGTGATATACAGGAGAGGGCAAGGGGGCAGAGATATGTACCATAGAGGCAGTAATATACAGATGGGGGCAATGATATACAGGAGAGGTCGTGAGGTTGGGGGGGGACATGGCAATTTTCGCACCAGGGCCCGGTGATTTCTAGTTATGCCTCTGAACAAAACAGTGCAAAGTTTGCCTTCCACCTGTCTGGGACAGTAGAATGCAATAGAGAGTTACTGGAAAAATGGGAACCTCATTTCAGTTTTCCTTTGATTTAAGTGACTGAAAATGAATGAACTAGATCAAGGCTGGTATTATTTATTGGCTTTTAGATAGTGTTTCCATCAAAGACATGATCATATCTCCCTCCCATGATTGTGACTATCCAATAAAATATATATGTTAGAAGTGTGGCATTAGCAGGATGAAGCAATTCAAGGCATTATAAATTCTTTCTTCTGCAGATCTCATGCGGTTTCTATTTTCGTTATATCTTATTTTGTGTATTTGCTATTTTCTTTTTAAAATTTGCATTGGTTTTTATAGAGTATGTACCTGCCTATGTGTCATAAGGTAGTGTACATACTCTGAGACAATACGGAGATGCACTAAAGCGTAATAAAGAGGGGATAAAGCGGAGATGACTTCTACAGTGATGTCACTTCTCCAGTTCGAATGTTATTCTATGGAGCCAATACAATAAGATTTCTCTAACTTTGGAGATCTTAGTGCATAGGCTGTATAGAATAATATATGAACTGAAGAAGTGATATCACTGGACACCTCTTTATCATGCCTTAGTGCATAACCCCAATTTGATTTTATACATTTGCTTAATGTTTGTATTTTTACAGCTATAACATGATCACTTCTACTACAAAGTCAACACATCTGTTAACATGTCACTATTCAGGCATGAAATTGAAATTTGTACGACATACATTGTTATACTAGAGGGCGTTTAGATGTAGCCTGCACATTGAGATTTATGCCATTGGTACTCATTTGATCTACCTCAGAGGGGTCAAAGGCAAATTTGACCTTGCCAGAACTATAACCTGCAACCCCGATGTTTGAACAGATTCTACAGCTGGTACAGTAAAGGGATAATAATATTTAAAAAGTAAAAAAAATATATGTGTTGTAGGGTTTATCCCCCTGAGTAAAACAAGGGTACTTCCACTGCTGGGAGTGGTTTTATTCAAAAGTTATTACAGCTCAAAGTTTTAGGTTCAATATCACAGTGGCGTGAAACTGTACAGTGGCACTGTTGCTACACCATCCTATGGTGATTTATGGTCCCAGGACCACAGCTGTTCATAGCATGGTGTAGCAACAGTGCAACTGTACAATTTCAGGCCACTGTGATACTGCACCTAAAAAATTCTACTTTGAGCTGTAATAACTTTTGAATAAAACACCTTTCAGCAGTGGGAGTACCCTTGTTTTACTCAGGGGGATAAACCCTACAACATATTTTTTTTACATTTTAAGTATTACTATCCCTTTAACCGAATGAGCTATTTTGCACCATTTTATATAAGGATCAGGGCTTCATCTAGATAAAATACAATGCCATGTCTAAGACATTAGCCTACAAAAGAATGAATAGATGTGCTTAGTGTAAACATATGGGTTATTGCCATTTTAATACACCTGGATGCTAGAGACTTCAACAACAAATATCGTTATTCAGTAAAAGTAAACAATTCGTTCTGAAAAAAACAATATGTAGTTTTCCATATTTAACTAAAATGTACTCCAGCAAACTGCTATAATGACATGAAATGCATTAGACATTTTTCTACTTGCCTCACAATATGCCCTGTACAGTGAATGAATATGTTTATTTAAATAGCACCACAACTGTATGCAACACGTTACAATTTAAGCGTTTAGACAATACAGGGTTACAAGTGCTTTACAGAGTGAAACACTGGAAGTGAGGTCTCTGCCCGAAAGGTTACAATTTAAAGTGGCAATGGGAGCCATACAGAGTACATAAGGGTCAAGTGGCAAATAAAGTGCTAGAGTTCTGTTTAGGATAGGGGACATAAATAAATAATTTATAAAGAGCCTAAGTTGTACAAAATCCATTCCTTTTAGCATGTTTAAGTTTTGTTAAGGAGGTGTAGTTTCAAACGTGACTTGAAGACCATAAGAGAGGTGCAGTGGCGCAGGGTGGGAGGACGAGCATTCCATAGAAAAGGAACAATGAAAGAAAAAAAGGTTTTATACGTGAGAGGGCTGTAGGCACAAAAGGCACTGAGAGAAGACTGTCATTAGCTGATCATAAGTAGCGGGATGGGTTTTAGCGGGATATCAGAGTTGAAATGTAGGAAAGGGCAGAGAAGAAAAGGGTCTTGAATGAGAGAAGCAAAATTTTGTAAAAGATCCGAAGTTTGATAGGCAGCTGTTGGAGTGATTTAAAGGGATAGTAATACTTCATTTTAACTTTATTTTATTGTGTAGGCATTAAAAAAACATGAAGAATGATATAAGTCTTATCTCTGAAACATTTATGGTTTAAGAGATATTCACAAACAAAGTATCCCCCCCTGTTCAACCAGATAAGAAGGGAGATGCCCAGGTAGACTGCAGAGAGGGACAATCTTCAATTAAGATAATGGAAAAAGCTGAAAAACTTTTCAAGGGGGGAAGGGCTTTCATTGTTTTCATACAAAGAAAATTGTCCCCTTCTGTTATCTGTACTGTCATACAACCTGATCCACATCTGAGAAGAGATGGCTTACACTAGGAAAAAGGGGCGGGGAGGGGAACTTTGCTTGTGAATATCTCATAAACCATAAAGGTTTGAGAGATAAGACTTATATCATTCTTCATGTTTTTTTAATGCCTACAAAATAAAATAAAGTTAAAACGAAGTGTTACTATCCCTTTAAGGAGGAGGGGGGCAGGTATAAACCTAGGTGACGATAGGGTAATTCCTGCTGCAGCATTCTGTATGGATTGAAGAGAATATAGTTGGGAGGAAGGAAGGACAGGAATTAGAAGGTTACAGTAGTCCATGCGGAAAATGATGAGTACTTGTGTAAGAATGTTGGCTGTGGAGGAACAGAGGAAGGGATGGATTTTAGCTATGTTATACAAGAGAAAGCAGCAATATTTAGAAATGGTGTTAATATGAGGTGAGAATGAGAGAGCAGTGTCAATTATCATGCCTAGGCACCATGCTTCTGATACTGGATTTATGGAGGTGTCATTTACAGTTACCTGGAAGGTCACTACTGTGCCAGACCCAGTGTGCATTAACCCCTAGAGTGTCCCCCCTGTTATTGATCTCCCAGCCAATCACGCAAGTGACCCCTCACTTGATGCGGGAGAATGTCTACTTTCCAAAATGGTATACCTTTTATACCTTTCCTTCATGACTCTAACAGTTATGAACATTTTAATACAAGCAGGCATTTTCGAAGAAACAAACAGGTAGGTGTAGTTATGTGCTTCTGGCACCCCTTAGGTAGGTCGACTCATTCCAGTGGGGTATCATTTTTCTCCTAAGAGCACTAGCTAATGAATACAGGTGGAAATTCCATGGTTTTCACAGATTTCCATACAGCTGAAGGGGCAGAAATGTAAGAAAATACCATTTTTTCCTATAGTGCCAACTTCTGGAAGCATTTGGACACAACAGGCTTGAGGTAAGAAGGCAATTCACCCCTCATTTGATGCAGCAGGTTGTCTTCTTTCCAAAATGGTATGGTTTGTGTAGCCTTTCTTCACTTCTCTAGTTGTTATAACCATTTTTGTACAGACAAGTAATGTTTGAGAAAATGTTAGAAAAATTAGAGGTTGCAATAGGTGTAGTTTGGTACTTGTAGCACCCCCTAAGGTAGGTGAACTCATACCATTGAGGTGTCATTTTTCTCCTAAGAGCACTAGCTAATGAATACAGTTGGAAATTCCATGGGTTTCATAGATTTCTGTACAGATGAAAGGGCAGAAATGTAAGATAATGCCATTTTTCCTATAGTGCCACCTTCTGGAAGCATTTGGACACAACAGGCTTGGGGTAAGAAGGTAATTCACCCCTCATTTGATGCAGCAGGTTGTCTTCTTTCCAAAATGGTATGGTTTGTGTAGCCTTTCTTCACTTCTCTAGTTGTTATAACTATTTTTGTACAGACAAATAATGTTTGAGAAAATGTTAGAAAAATTAGAGGTTGCAATAGGTGTAGTTTGGTACTTGTAGCACCCCCTAAGGTAGGTGAACTCATACCATTGAGGTGTCATTTTTCTCCTAAGAGCACTAGCTAATGAATACAGTTGGAAATTCCATGGGTTTCATAGATTTCTGTACAGATGAAAGGGCAGAAATGTAAGAAAATGCCATTTTTCCTATAGTGCCACCTTCTGGAAGCATTTGGACACAACAGGCTTGGGGTAAGAAGGCAATTCACCCCTCATTTGATGCAGCAGGTTGTCTTCTTTCCAAAATGGTATGGTTTGTGTAGCCTTTCTTCACTTCTCTAGTTGTTATAACCATTTTTGTATAGACAAGTAATGTTTGAGAAAATGTTAGAAAATTTACAGGTTGTAGTTGGTGTCTTTTTGCACTTCTAGCATCCCCTGAGGTAGGTCAACCCATACCAATGGGGTGTCATTTTTCTCCTAAGTGCACTAGCTAATGAATATAGTTTGAAATGCCATGGTTTTCTCAGATTTCAGTACAGTTGAAGTGGCAGAAATGTAAGAAAATGCCATTTTTTTCCTATAGTGCCATTTTCTGGAAGCATTTGGGCACAACAGGCTCAGGGCAAGAAGGCAAGTTACCCCTCATTAGATGCGGCAGGTTGTCTACTTTTCAGAAATATATAGTTTTATATAGTTATTCCACTGTTTTAGGGCAGTTTTACCACAAAAACCCTAGAATGCGCATATTAGTTTATAAAGTTGAAAATGTCATTTTGCACTGCTGGTGATTGGGGCTCTACGCTAGCCGTGGACGTAGGTAAAACTATACAAATTTGGTATTTTTTTACTCTGGGGACTCGGGGCTTTTTCAAATAATTGAAACTTTTTCAATCAAGGTAAATGTTTTTGATACATAGTTTGTGATTTTAGCAAAATGAGTACATTTTCACTTTTTTTGTCATTATGACATCATAGCTTTTTGCACAATATAAAATTCTCTTCATGTAAGGTAGCACGAGAAAGCTCAATTCGTTCTGAAAAAAACAATATGTAGTTTTCCATATTTAACTAAAAATCCCCAGAGGAAATCAAGCCTAAACAGAAGGATAGCAAAAATGTTGAAAAAGTGTCTGGCCTGCAGGGTAAAGGAAATGGCCCGAGCCTCTGGCACTGAAGGGGTTAAAATATCCCACCTACAGATATGGAACAAAGAATAGCGTATTCAATTTATGAAAGAGAAACAATGTTCTGCATTCAACTGTTTTCTCATTCTGAATATAAATATGTTGGTATTCCTACTGCAGTTATCTGAATCAGTTTTGCTGAGACTTAATATGGTGGCTAGGTTACCTACTATAAATAATATCCCTCTACCTTCCCCATCTGCTGTATTGCATAGAATTGCAAGCTCTGATGCACTGAGAAAATGTATAGTTCATGTTATAATAAATCTATTTTAACCCCCTGAGAACCAGAATGATTTGCAATGCGTTGCAAAGTATGAGTTGTAAACCCCTTAGGTCCTCAAGGGGTTTATCAAATTGTTGGATACATGAGAGGTCACCAGTACAAACAGTCCTTTCTAGCATCCAAGAGGTTAACCATCTGATTTCCTGAGGGTTCTGCAATACAAATGTTTAATTATTCAGCTTCCTCTTTTCCAGCTATAACTAATCTCTACTTGGCAATGCTCCAGTAATTCTAACACTCAGGCTACAATATAATGAAGTTGATTTACTACAAATAAATGCAGAAATTCTGGGGCAAACCAAGTGTACCACAGGGGGGGCAAAAAAATTTCCATTGATATACACAGGACCTTTAACCCTTTGAGTACCACAGGGGTATCCAACGCTTTGCAAAGCAATGCGTTGGATACCCCTCTGGCACTCAAAGGGTTAAACTCTGGAGAACTTTCTCATGATCCTGGTAATTTTGTGTTCTGCGTAGCAGCTGATTTGTCATTTTTTTTGGGGGACAAACAGAGATGCCATTTTGGAGCAAACCAAATGCACCATGAAGGCAAATGAAAATTCTCCAAATCCGTATTGATTAAATGGCAGTGTAAAACGGAACTACCACGCCACAAAAAGTTTCTCCCAAAGAATTACCCATCTGGCGACTAGCTGCTCAATAGTCGCCAGAATAATTACCTCCTTATAGAGAAATTCTGCTGCTCCCGTGACTGACAGCCAGGAAACACCGCAGACATCTTTGCATAGTGAATTCTGCGCTGGAATTTGTTGGTGTTCCCCAAAATTGAACCATTCCACTTTTATACATAACTCTCAGTGGGTCCACACATATAGAGTTTGATGTCATAAGAAGTATTGGAGCAATTTTGGGTCAAACCAAATCCATCACTGGGCACAAATCACTGAATGGGAATTATGGAAATGTTTATTTGTATTTTTTAAGTCCTTGAATCTTTATGAGATCTCTAACACATTGATCTGCTTGGCAACCTATCTAGCAATCAAGTATAAAAAATCAGCCATTTAAATCAACGGAAATGTTCTTTTGTCCCCTATGGCATCTGGTTTGCTCCAAACCTGGAATACCTGGGTTTTGATCTAAATATCAAGATATGAGGGTGAAGGTTTAAATTCTCAGAGTGAGAGAGTCTGCTGTTATCTACTATACCATCTATCTCAATTGGCTGCTTCTTTAGTTTCTTAAATGGAACATTGCCTAAAATAATTATGGTTCATACCATTTTAATTATCATGTAGCCCTTGCCAGCATTACTTTATAATATGTGCTTCGCCTATTCATCTGGAGGCAGCTTTGCATGACCATGTGACCCCTCTGTTAATGTAAGGGTAATGTAAGGCATGATTTAAGTAAGAGATAAGAGTTTCTGTGAATTGAACTGGGTGGGTTATTTTCTCAAAATATTTATTGCTGTATACATGATAAGCGATAGATATGTAAATGGAATCAAACCCCCAAAAAACAAGGTAGCTTAGCTGGTTAATGCACCAACAGGAGAATCTGTTCAAACCTCAGGATTGCAGGTTCTTAGTCCTTCTAAGGTCAAAAAATGATTACACACGACGTACTTGAAAGGGAGAGACAATCTCAATGTTTATAAAGCGTCGCAGAACAGGTTAAGTCTGTGAATGTGAGCTTACTGGAACTTACTCTGAGAAAAGATGGCTTTACAGAATTATAGCAGAAAGTTTCTATAGTCTGGAAATGGTGTACAGATAACGGAACCCAATGGCAGGGTACAAATCCAGAGAGACAGCAGTAGAAGTGGATAGATACAAAGTAATACTGAGCAACTGATGATGGCAGGAAGCAGAGATACACCTGGTATATAGCTTATACAGGTGTAAGACTTGTAGAGGGTTATGCTGAACAGACTGCTGAAGGCAGGATACAGAGGTATACAGGCAAATAGCTTGTGCAGGGTTAAGATAAAAAGTCTGTTAAAGGTAGTGGACAGAAGTACACAGGCATACAACTTGTAAAGGATTAAAGCTGAACAGTCTGCTGAAGGCAGTGGTACACAGATGTACAGGGTTAAAGATGAACAGTCTGCCGAAGGCAGTAGGCAGCGGTACACAGGTGTATAGCTTGTACATTTTTAAAGCTGAACAGTCTGCTGAAGACAGTAGGCAAAGTTACACAGGTATAAAGCTTGTACAGGGTTAAAGCTGAACAGTCTGCTGAAGGAAGTAGGCAGAGGTGCACAGGTGTATAGCTGTATGGCTAGATGAGACTTGCTCAAAAGAAAGCAGACACAGGAAAAAGTCCAGCAAACAAAGCTAAGGGGGGAAATCCAAGAGAGTGGTCAGGCAGTCAAAGGTCAGATGCAGGCAGCACAGAATAAAAGTCAAAATGGAAGCCAAGGATCAGGAGCCAGGAACAGAGAAGAGTCATCACTGTAAACTCCACTAAAGGACCAGTAAAACTGATCTCTAGAGTACTGGCAGCTTCATCTATAAAAAGGTATGGTGCGTCATATCCTCATGCGTGCAGCGTGATTGACGTTGTGTTATGTCATCATGTGTGGGATGTGATCGACACTAAGATAGCTATATATTTACAAGCATGGCTTTACTTCTTTATAAATATGAGCCGTTTCTGTTGCCATTTGTACATTTTAGTATGGATACGTGAAAAGTCAAATTTTTTCCTGCAGGAATTTTGGCAACAAACAGGAAATGTGCTGCTTTTTGAGAAAATTCCCACCTAGAAAAACCCATCAAAATATTCTCCTTTTCTCTAACCCCAAGAAGTTACCTGTTAGAACTTGTCCAGTTCCTGCAAGTGGGTGGGTGGGGGGCTCAATGTACAAGGAAAGGGATGTACAAGGATGGAGGCTGATATGTGTGGTTCTTTGGATACCAGCACAGTGGCACTAGGCTGGGAGGATAGTATGGTTCTATGGCTACTGGGGGACAAGCTGGATGTCAGCATTTAGGTGTATGGCTACAGTGGGATAAGGCTGGGAGGGGGCATAGTTTGTGTGGATCTATGGATACCATGGGACAAGGCTGGGGCAGTCAGTGTGCAAGGGTCGGTGGTACTGTGAGACAGGGCTTTGAGGGTTAGTATGGGTGATTCTATGACTACTGTATGGCAAGGCTGGGGGTAGTGTGTGTGGTTCTATGGCTACCATGTGACTAGGGTTCACAGAAGTTGTGGGCAACAAGTATTGTGGCAGCAGCTGGCCTTTGGTTGGTAGGAAACGACTGGAGTTGTAGTCTGGGAGCTTCTGGAGGTCCTCCCATTACCCATCTCTGCAGCTACCAGGCAGCAGGACAAGGCTGGGTAATCAGTATATGAAGTTATATTTCTACTGTGGGACAAGGCTGGGAGGTCAGTATGTGATTGTATGGCTAACATGGGACAAGGCTAGTATAGATGGAAAGAGGCAGAAGAACTGCACTTTTTGCAGGAATTACTGAAAGAGAGAAGTGATGTTTTTCTCACTTTTTGCTTATTGGCCCAAAAGCCTCATGCGTTTTAGAGACAATTCTTAAGAATGCAACTAATAACGTTTTTTTTTTTTTTTTTTACTCCCCTCCCATGTTCATAGCTTGGAACTCCCTAGATTTGCCCTGGAGACTCTGGTTTCTGCAGCTAGTTACCGGGTCTCCGAGGCAGAGGCTGATTCGTCAGATGCGGGGCGTTTCCAATGAAACTCTGCCCACTTCTGCTCCTTCCCAGTCTGTTCCTCCCACTCTCTGCCCACTTCTCCTCCTTCCCCAGCCTATTCCCCAAACATTTTTTAATGTTTTCTAAGTCCTGCCCCACTTGTGATCAAGCCCCACCCCTTTTTGACACAAATCGCATCATTGATCTCCATCAGCGACACCACAGGACTCCCCTCTCTGAGGAGTCCACAACAAACCGTTCCCAGGTATGCCTGTGTCCTTTTAATTAGTGGCATCTCTTCCAAGGAAAGGGAAATGTCTTGCTTGTTTTATGAAGCAGTGATATTAAGTCATAACATGGTAATGGTTCCTTGGTAGGGTGGAGCAACACGCACCATTCCAGCCAGCCAATGAAATGTATTTGCTATATGGTCCTCATTGGCTGGGAACTTTTACTGTGTGTCAGCCTCAGAAAGATGGTCAGCGCCGACGGGAGCCTCAGCCGCGGGACTAGGGTGACCACATGTCCCGGAATGGCAGAATGGAAATGTGGTCACCCTATTCCTTGGGAACTGATTGGTGCACCTGTGGTTTAGAACAAGCAGGGATGTATTGGCAAGAATCTCAATTTTGGAGAATATTAAGGGCTGATATTTCAAAGATCACATCCTTAACTTATTTTGAACAATGACAAGAACTAGAATTGGTCCATCTCCTCTTAGTACATCAGCCTCAGTGTGATAAATCCAGCACTTTGTATGATATGTACAAAGCTTTGAATCCTCTATCTGAGTTAACCCTTTGAGTGCAACACAATGCATTGAATACCTCTTTGGCACCTTATTTACTTGTATGACAGAATGTTGACACTAAGCTATAAAACATTTCTAAATAGAAAATAAATCATTACATACTGCTCAGGCTGTTTTGCTGATTAAAAAAAATAAGACCATGAATTCCTGTTACCCCACAATGTGTTTTTTCATGTGACTATATGCGGCATATATTTCCTTTAGCTCAGTTTCTAAAACCTACTAAGAAAAATTGCATTATAATGAATCCCTGATGAGAGAGAGTAAATCTTCACATATTTCTTTAATCGATATGCCAGTCTTGCTCTCTGCAAAAAATTAAATAAATGCTTCTTTACTCTCTCCATGTGAGACAGCCTTGTTTTATTATATACATCATGCTCACCACTGGGAATTTACTATAAGTATGCTTACAGCATATTCAATGGAAGAAAAAAAGTTTTGAATTAGGTCATTTAGAATTTTCAGGTCTGTGGCATCAAGTAAATTTTCACAAGCCAAACATATACATTGCTCTTTTTATCCTTTCCATAGTGTTTAGCTAAAAATACCAATGTATGTCCCATATAACAGTTTTATCTAATATGCCTTATTGTTTTTTCATTTACGTTAGCCTTTCAACTCTTTTTCATGCTGTCTGAAAGGTCCTCTGGAAGTTACAATTTTGTAAGTCTGGTTGAAACAAACAAGAATTTTTAACAATACGACTTTCTAAACTAGCTTATTCATCAAATGAATTTGAGACTTCTCTAGCATCCACTGGGGTAAGTAATGACTAAAAGCACCTGTGAACTCCCTGAGAGTATGTTGACCAAGTGTCCTAGATTGCTAGAGACAGACTCATATTTTAAAGGTTTCTCATGTTTCAGGTAGCCCCTTTCACGGTCAATACACAGACCCAGAATAAAGACTTCAAAGCATGGAGCTGACGGTTGTGACAGAAAGTGTCTCTTCTGCTGTGTTACAAAAAAAAAAGTCACCAAAACTTAGTGTAGCCTTATGCTACAAGAAATTGTGCTGCAGCTCCTGTTTTGTATCATGAAGTAGAGCACAGTTTTCATTCTAATAGTTAGATCTCTTTGCAGAGGCCATTTTGTTGTAGCTCAACACAGGCATAACAGTGTCACAGCGGTCAATTCCTCTAGTTTTTAAAACTTTGAGTTACTCCAGTGAACATGTGGATTGCACACTGATGTCCAGGGGTCATGTGACTTGGAAAACTGTCACAATAGAGCCAAGTAGAATTGCTCTGCCTTTCTTGTCTCTTCAGTGTCCCTGAATGACTGAAAGGAAAAGTGACTACTCTATCGTGTATTTATTATTAAGTACCAGGGAAAAGACTCGTTATTTGGCTCTGCCCATTTTCTGCCTCTTCCCAACCTATTGCCTCTTCAAGATGAAGTCCCACCAAATATGATGTAAGTAACTGAACATTTACCTTTCTATCTCAAGGGGTTTTGAATTCTGATGGACACTGATCTATCACCTAAAATGAATTGATGTTATTCAATTCTAATATAGTTGTACTTTTTCTGAGTCCTGATTAATTGAGATTGCAGTGCAATATACAGATTCCACTGACTTGCACAATATTTTGTGAATCGTTACCACTTTTTTTGTGACACAGACAGTTTTATCTTCTGGCGCTGGGGCATAGTTGGTTAAAGCACCTATCTGGTAAACAGGAGATCCTGAGTTCCAATACTAGGAGTGCCTGATGCTATTATTCCACCTAACTAGAAAAGATTGTTTGCAAAATGACGAGCAGCAATTCCCAAGTTAAATGATTATACACAATGTCAAACGATTTTGCTCTTCAGTTTGAAAGACACCTGGCAATATGGCAGACTGTGAAAAATATGCAAAGCTTTTAAGGAGACAGGAAATTTAACAAAGCAGCAGGGAATTCAAGCAGGATGCTGCATCGTACAGCTACAGGAATTAGTAGCAAAAAAGATGGAGGAGGTCATGCCACTCTACGGATCTGTGGATAGACCTAACCTAGAGTATTGCATAGGATACTGGAAACCCCATCTGCAGAAAAATTAGATATTCTGGAAAGAGTACAGAGAAGATGGTGAAAGGTATACAGGATAAAAATGATCAGAATAAAGGATCCGAATGTGTATAGCTTGATGGAGAGAAGAGAAAGGCGATATGATAGAAACATTCAGATACATAAAGGGATTCAACAAAGTACAGGAGGGAAATACATTTCAGTGGAAATTTTAGGACAAGAGATCATAGTCTAAAACTAGAGGGATAGTGGCTTAGATGTAATGTAAGAAAATTTGACTTCACTATGAAGGTGGTAGATAAGAGGAAAACTTACCAGCAGAAGTTGTAGAGGTTAATACAGTGAGGAAAATCAAGCATGAATGGATAGATATAACACTATACTAAACATGAGACAAGACCAAGAACCAAGTAATGTTTGAGGTTTTTACAGTAGGAAAAATGGACAAACTAGACGGGCTGAATGGTTCTAATCTGTTGTAAAATTCTATGTTTCTGTGTTCCATGTAACATAAACAGTAGTATGTTTTTCTAATTCTGCTTTAACCCCTTAAGGACCGGCCACTTGAGCTCACAGCTGGAACGTAAGAACCATGGAGCATTTTTTTTTCTTCGATTCGATTCAGGGCTCCCCGAACAGAGTGCAGCCACGTGTGGAGCCCTGAATTCCATGACGTGCCAGGATGTCATGGGTCTTTTTGGCAAACTTTCCCATGATGGTCCTAGGGTTGATGTCATGCAGTGCTTTTTAATTAGTGAATGCATTGCAAATACATGACAACTTAACAAACTGATACTAATGATGAAGAAGGCCCTGCTTACGAGAGCTACAATCTAGCAGGAGAAGGGGAACAAGTAGAACACAAGATATATTCAAAAGGGATTCCAATTCATTAGAGATGAAGGAAAGGTTTGGGTCACCTGCAGAGATGGTCCCTTAGGTTGGAAAGAGCCAGGTCAATGTAAATTTGTTATAGTGACAGTTTTAGCACAGGTTGCGGTATTTGGTATAAGCTTCTTTGAATAAATGTGTTTTGATGTAGTGATTGAATAAGTGAAAACTTGGGGAGACTTTAAGCTGAAAGAATGTAGAATAAATGTATAATGGATGAAGAGAAAAATGGCATTCAGCACTTTTGAAGATATCTAGTTTATGTGGTATGCCAGGGCAAAAAGCTGCCTTATCAAGGAAAGAAATGAAGTGTATACTAAATGTTCAGGGCAGAAAAAGGTGGAGATGAGGGATGGAGTCTGTAGAACAGGCATGTCAAACTCAGAAACATTCAAGGGCCGCATAGTCACCATTTCCCTTTTAAGAGAGAGCTTCAACATTAGCTGCTAGGGTTTGAATATGTGTGTGTGTGCATATACTTATACACACATTTTATATATATATATATATATATATATATATATAGAGAGAGAGAGAGAGAGAGAGAGAGAGAGAGAGAGAGAGAGAGAGAGAGAGAGAGACTGTAGAATCATCAATCATGACTTTTCCAGTTGCTACTGATTTAGAAAAGGTCAAAGTTTTGATACTTCCTGTATCTATATCAAGAAGACCATCTCACGGTGTACATCACTCCCCATAAATACCCAACATAAGTCAAAACAGAATAAAAAAACTTTCAAAAAAAGTGTTTACAGAAAGCTAAAAAAAAGAAAAAAGGCCCATTATCAAAGTATATAATTTCTTATCTAACTACCTTTGTAAAAATAAGGCAAAGCAAATGAATGCATAGCAAATCTAAAATTAATAAGTGAAACAATCACCATACGCAAAGTGTCCACACTCTACTTACATTTATCCAACAAAGGGCCATGTAACAAACCACTGGTATATGTATGTACATTTGACTTTGCATAATCACGTTTGTTACATTTGCTTATATACATTGCTACTGGGGTTGCAACCTCAGTAGCATTGTACACGGAGTTTGCTGTAACACTACAGCACAGAAACCCAGCGTTGAAGGGGAGCCTGAAAGCGCTCCCTGGGGCAGGTGGGAAGTCAAGCGGGACGTACAGTCCTGCAGAATGCGGAAGTGCCCGATTTTGATGGGCTAATATCTGGACTCGTAAGCAATTTTTTTAAAAAAATACACCCAGCTCTAATCTAAGGTTAACTATTGAAACTCGCTCAAAAAGTTTGAAAGTTCCGCTTTAAGTCATTGATTTTTTTATTCAGTTTTGAGTTTTACTTTGTTTTTTTTAGATGTTTTATATTTTGGATTATGTCAATATAAAAATCATCCATTAGGAAATTATTAAAAATATACCAAGTGTAATCAGATTACGATATAGTTTTACGAAGATAGCAAATGTATACCGTTGGATTTGTATTTGCAATATATATTTAAATGGATGATGCACTTAGAGGGATGATATTATCAATGCATATGGGGTTAATCATTATAATATCAGCTGAGAATACTTAGGAGATCATAAGATATAGGTAACATGATATAATATAGCTCAACGAGATCAAAATATTGCATTGATTAGATTTGTGATTATTTGAGCATTTGGTATATATATGGAGATGAAGCTCCAGACAATTTTATATACATTTCAAGTATGTTTTTAATTATGTATTTAGTTTATTGATTGGTATATATATGTTAAACCATACATAGGTTGAGACAGTGACACAGATTGTCGTCTGATTTAGGTCACACGGTGGTCACATACATCCACACACTAGATGGTTACATATATAATGTTTTGGATCAGATGTTGTCTATACAGTCGTGTGAAAAAGAAAGTGCAACCTGTTTGAATTCTATGTTTTTACATATCAGGACATAATAACAATAATCGGCTCTAAAAATTAGGTAAATACAACCTCAGATGAACAACAGCGCATGACATATTACACTGTGTCATGATTTATTTAACAAAATTAAAGCCAAAATGGAGAAGCCGTGTGTGAAAAACTAAGTACACCTTATGATTCAATAGCTTGAAGAACCATCTTTAGCAGCAATAACTTGAAGTAATAATTTTCTGTATGACTTTATCAGTCTCTCACATTGTTGTGGAATTTTGGCCCACTCTTCTTTACAACTTTACTTCACTTCATTGAGGTTTTTGACCATTTGCTTATGCACAGCTCTCTTAAGGTCCCACCACAGCATTTCAGTTGGGTTGAGGTCTGGACTTTGACTGGTCCATTGCAACACCTTGATTCTTTTCTTTCTCAGCTGTTGTAGATTTGCTTGTGTGCTTGGGATCATTGTCCTATCGCATGACCCACTTTCATCCAAGCTTTAGCTGTCATGGCCTCACATTTCACCCTAGAATACTTTGGTATACAGAGGAGTTCATGGTCGACCCAATGACTACAAGGTTCCCAGGTCCTGTGGCTGCAAAACAAGCCCAAATCATCACCCCTCCACCACCTTACTTGACAGTTGGTATGAGGTATTTGTGCTGATATGCTGTGTTTGGTTTTCACCAAATGTGGCGCTGTGCATTATGGCCAAACTTATCCAATTTGATCTCGTCTGTCCAAATGACGTTCCAGAAGACTTATGGTTTGTTCAGATGCAACTTTGCAAACCTATGCCGTTCTGCCATGTTCTACTGGCTATAGTGGTGCTGTTGCTACACCATCCTATAGAGATTTATGATCTACAGATCTCAGCAGTCCATAGGATGGTGTAGCAACAGCGCCACTATACATTTTCAGGCCACTGTGATATTGCACCTAAAAAATTCAAGTTTGAGCTGTTATAATTTTTTAATAAAATGTCTCTCAGCAGTGGGAGTACCCTTGTTTTACTCAGGGGGATAAATCCTACAACATATATTTTTTTTACATTTTAAGTATTACTATCCCTTTAAGCAATACTGGAGGGAAATATATAGATACACCAATGCAGCTCTGATTTTATTTAGAGAAATGTTTTACCAGGAAGAATACATAAAGATTTCTCTCGTTTTCAAATATGTCCTGGAGTGTTTACAGCAAAGAGTTGCATATTATCGCAAATACAGAGACATACACACACACACACACGCATACTAAATGGTGTTAACTTCCAACAGTAGTAGCTGCACAAGAGCATATGATCTCTTTTTGTGCATATGAGTGCACACACAGCTGTTGATAAGACCTTAATGCCACCAAGCCATAAATGCCTCCCGTATAGCATGCACACAGAAATGGAGTAGTTATGTCAAGTTGCTCTGTGCTTTGTATCATACATCCTGTAAAACAATGGTTTAAGGGAAGAAAAACCCATATTGATCATGTACTTCCCCACTCTCCTCCCACTGGCAAAAGTAGCATTATCAAAGGGATAGTAATACATACAATGTGAAAAAGAATATTCTGTAGGGTATATTCCCCTGACTAAAACAAGGGTACCCCCTACTGCTGACAGGTATTTTATTCAAAAGTTATTACAGCTCAAACTTAATTTTTTAGGTGCAGTATCACAGTGGCCTGAGATTATACAGTAGAGCTGTTGCTACACCATCTTATGGAGATGTATGCTCAACTGACCAGAGCTGTTCATAGGATGGTATAGCAGCTGTACAATTTCAGGCTCTTGAGATACTATACCTAGAAAAATCAAGTTCGAGCTGTAATAACTTTTGAATAAAACACCTCTCAGCAATAAGGGTGCACTTGTTTTACTCAGAAGAATAAACCCTACAATATATATTTTTTACATGTTAAGTATTACTAGCCCTTCAAGAGAAAAATGTAGGCATATGTAGTTTAGTAAACTGGAGTTAGTCAGGTGTAGGGCAAATAAATCTGTTCATTGCTGGGTGTAGAGCAGAACCATATTAGTACATCCCCTATAGTAAATAGGAAAAGGCCATGGATCAAGAAGAGGCTGAGATTTTGCAGCAAGCAACAAAAGATGTGGCCAGGTGTGTCGAGAGCTTATAATCTGCCAACAAGTTCTTTGTCTCAGATTTCAAATTTGGGTTGCCATTATTCCTGTGTTTCTCATTTATGTTTCAAGCCTCTTTTGGCTTTCAAATGTATTCTAATATTATTCCAAGGGATTTGTCATTATCCTTAAGATGAAAAGCAAGACGAGAGGTGCCGAACGCTGTTCACAGTACTGTCTGAATCTTCAGACTGCTCGACTTTCTTCTGATTTGTAATGCATGAAGACACAGAGAAATATCAGGTTTTCAACCCAGAGATAAAGATTTCTAACTTCCTGCTGTGCCTCTCAGCTACAACATGTACTTTCTAAAGAGGTGGCAAAATCAGACAAGGTAAGCAATTATTGGATGGGTAGAGGGAACAGATAGATGAATTGGGGCTGCAGACAGTAATGTGCTGTGAGGTGCAGGCAGATTTTTGTTTGCTAGATGAGGCTCAAAAGAAAAATGGAGTATTTCTGGAGTAAATCAACTCCACCATAAGGGACAAATACACATTCCCAAATTTTCCATTAATCTAAATGGGGTTTTAAAGGGATAGTAATAGATGAAAATAAACAGAGCTCTGATTCATCAGTATAGTTTTGTCATCATGTAGAGCAGTATGTCAGTCCTATCTGAGTTGTAGTTCAAGAGTTATTAAGCTGGGTGTCAGAAAACAAAATTATATTAAAAATGATTGAGCCATGGACTAATTTTGGTTTATATTGTGGTACAAAGCTGGATAATTTTTTATTATTTCCTGAAAATCCAAAATGTAGGGTTACACTAGTTCCTGTGCAGCACAGCGGAATGAAATGTTAATAAGTGTCCAGTCCTCCAATGACTGACGACCCATGTGAGCACTGACTAATGTCTGCTGTACAAGAAAATTGCCAGGCTAATGTAAGACATTGGAGTAAGTAAAGACAGAGGCTTGGCATGATCTGAAATAGGCACAGACAAGTCACACATGTGAACATGCCCTTACCCCTACACTAAATGACAACTGATAATTCTTAAACTGAATGTTTTACTCAATGTTAGGTCATAAAAACCCATTAAATCTCTTTAAGCTGACCCTATAGTTCAAATGTATAATGCCAATAGCCTTTGCCATATAAAAATACTGGTGCTCATATGCTCATAGCCCATCTTCAACCTCCCCTGCTAGCAATTGCTCCCAGTATGACTGAATTGAAGGCTTGGATAGATGAGAATTTCAGATCTGTATGCAGATGCGAAATATAAACAGACATTATTTCACTTCAGTAGACAGAATGTATTTCATCTCAAATAATATGTTCTAACCCCTAATAATACTTATGATAATTTCATTTGATGCCATGAGTAGTTATTCATGCTAATAATTATAAAAGAAACGAGAGAGTGATAAAATAAGAAAGAAGCTTCAGAAGTTTTTCACTTCCAGTAACACTAATATGTCTTGCTCTAGTTATAGATACACATTTAGTTGATGTGTACACAACAACCCAGTTAAAACTGGAATACAGATGGATCATGGGTAAAAGTACTGAAAGCATATTTGGATGGGCAGATTTCTTCAATATCTGTGCAGAATGGGTCAGACAATGGTACAGACTGGATGAAATGTGTTGAGAAGGGGCTGAAGGTGTCAGGTTTGAAAAGTTGGAAGGATCATATAAGGATGTCCCGCAGTCAGATCTGCATTGTTCTCTGCTATGAAAAGAACAATATGCATTCTTGCAAACTATACATTTGAGCCTTCTGCAAAAAGAAAAAGATGAGCAATTCTGGAGCAAAGTAACTTACCACAAGGGGGAAATGCAAATTCCCATTGATTTAAATGGGCCTTTGGCCTCTCAAATGCTAAAGAGGTCCCCATGAATTGCCAATCAATGTATTGGAGACATAGCTAAAAATTAAATTAGTAAAAATCACTAAAGCGGACCTGTCATCTTGAATTTTTGAAAACTCCTTTTGAAATTTCCCACGTGTTATGATACCACATTTGAATGACCTGTGTTTAATCAGGGAAATCCTTAAAGGGATAGTAATGCCTAATTTTTTTCAAGATACCAAGGAAATCTTGATGACGGTGGTCTACTGCCTCAAACCATGGCCACTTTTGTCGTCATGAAGATTTCCTTGGTATCCACTCCTATTTTGTCCTTCCAGACGATTCGTCCAGTCCACAGAGCAGAATCAAAGTATGTCAGCTTGAGTGGTGATGTACATAAAAGGGGTGGTAGGGGTAAACTTTAGAACGCAATTACTCCAAAACTATGCAAGGTATGGGAAAAATACATAGATGGTTTTGTTTACTTCTTTAATACATTCAATATCATATCCTGAAAAAATTGGACAGCTCTGGTTTAGAAGATAGTCATACTTATTTCTTGAAATAGAGAAAATCTCCTGGTGCCGCATACCTCTTCATGAGCGTATGAAACATTACTGAAAACTTTCATTAGCATATGGATATGGGCATGGGTACCACGATTAGCATAGTACAAAATGTGAATATCTCCTTAACTGCACATTTGCTGGTCTTTTGGCTAACAGGAGATGTTGGTGTTTTTTAATGAAGTTTTCAGATATGCAGATTTAAAATCAAGGTGGTAGCTCCACTTTAAATCAATGGGGATTTGGGGCATTTTGTTTGACTCCTGTGCATCAGTTGGTATGTTTCAGAGTTTCTCTCTGTGCTTTCCATATAGGGCCCTTTGTATTTCACCAGACTATGAGAGAAATGTGTCCATGCTCCTTTAGTGACAGAACACAAAACATTGAGTGCACATAGAGTGATATTATTACTCATATTATAAAGCCGCTACTTCATCTGTGGCAGGAAATGCTTGTGTGGGATATTATTTTTCCGCCACTTAGATCACTCAGTTTTGCTGCTTCCCATCACCAGAATGCCTTCCGGATCTTGACAAAATCAAGAGAAAAGAGAACACAGGAGTTGCTGTATAGGTGTATATGTCAGTATAGAAGGGCTAAGTGCTATAAACAACCCAATAATACACTCTCCTTATAGTTAGACTCTGCTGGAATGAAAACCAACTAAAATAACTTGCATCATCACATAACAAAGCATCAAAGGCATCTCTAGCATTTAAGGAGTTAATGTGAACAATCTTTCTTTCTGACCCCTTTTAAGTACAAGTTAGAAGTTTATTATATTTTATTCTAACGGGGAAAAATGTAAGTCACTGTGTATAAGCTATAAACGTGTGTGCATGTGTATGGTGTGCAGGCATGTGTATGTGTGTGTGTCTGTGCATGTGTGAGTACACGTGTATGTGTCATTTGTGTATATATCCATGTGGTTGTATAGGCTTGTATGTATATGTGCGTGTGTGTGTGTGCACATATTCATTTGTGCATATATCCATGTGGTTGTGTAGGATTGTGTGTATGTGTGTGTGTGTGTGTGTGTGCACATATTCATTTGTGCATATATCCATGTGGTTGTGCAGGCACGTGTGGTAGTGTGTGTGCATACATGGGTGTATATACGTGTGTGTATGTGCTGCTGTGTGCATGGGGGTGTACAGGTTGATTATATGTGAAATATTGCTTTCTTGAATAAGGTTCAGATAAACTGATATTTTTCCAGAGGATTTAGTTTATCCAGTAGGAAGATCTCTTGGAAGTAAAATGGCAGGGGGATATGTGTTTGTACTGGGAACACTAGGGACCGCATGGATAAGATGAATTTTACCATAAAGCAATAAGCAGATTCTCTTTGTGATCCACACAAGAGCAGATACAAATCATGTCTAGTTAAAATGTCTCCAAACAGAGGGAGAATACGTAATAAAAAAGGCGAATACATTTTTCTTTTTATAGCACTACACTAATTCAAAATTACAAGTAAAGTCTTATTTGTTTTTTGTTGTGTTTGATAAATGCTAATTGCAGCAGGTTAAAGGACTTAACACTTTGAGAGCCAGAGTGGTGTGAAACACAGATGGCAATGTATGAAGATGGCCTGGAGCAATTCTGGAAAAAACCAATGGCACCATAGGGAACAAGTACAAAGTCCCATTCACACACACACGCACACACACACACACACATATATAAATAATTAAAAAAAATATATATATATATATGTACACACACACATATAGTACAGTAATGTGCAAAAGTCTTAGGCAGGTGTGAAAAAATGCTGTTAAATAAGAATGCTTTAAAAAATAGATATGTTAATCATTTATTTTTTATCAATTAACTAAATGCATAGTGAAAAAATCTGAAATCAGTATTTGGTGTGCCCACCCTTTTCCTTCAAACAGCATCAATTCTTCTAGTTACACTTGTACAAAGTCAGGGATTTTGTAGGCATATAGTTAGGTGTATGATTACAAATTATATCAAACAGGTGCTAATGATCATCAATTTAATATGTAGGCTGAAACACAATCATAAACTGAAACAGAGACAGCTGTGTAGGAGGAATAAAACTGGGTGAGGAACAGCCAAACTCAGTTAACAAGGTGAGATTACTGAAGACAGCTTAATGTCAAAAGTCATACATCATGGCAAGACTGAGCACAGCATCAAGACACAGGGTAGTTATACTGCATCAGCAAGGTCTC
Organism: Rhinophrynus dorsalis; assembly: GCA_037306005.1. Taxonomy (NCBI): domain Eukaryota; kingdom Metazoa; phylum Chordata; class Amphibia; order Anura; family Rhinophrynidae; genus Rhinophrynus; species Rhinophrynus dorsalis. The sequence continues at coordinate 409,997,332 of CM074720.1, read as the reverse complement.
TCCCAGGCAGAAATGTCAAGGCAGGTGGGTTTCCTAATGGGCTTGAAGAAGCACAAAGAAATGGTCAATGTTGAGGACCGTAGACACAATGGTCGGCCAAGGAAACTTAGTGCAGCAGATGAAAGGCACATCATGCTTACTTCCCTTTGCAATCAGAAGATGTCCAGCAGAATTGGCAGAAAACAGTGGGGTCCTGGTACACCCATCTACTGTCCAGAGAAGTCTGGCCAAAAACCTAGCAACTCAACTATGCGTCAAAACACTGGAACTTGGGTGCAGAAAAATGGCAACAGGTTCTCTGGACTGATGAGTCAAAATTTGAAATTGGCTGCAGCAGAAGGCAGTTTGTTCGACGAAGGGCTGTAGATTGGTACAAGAATGAGTGAAGCATGGTGGAGATTCCTTGCAAGTTTGGAGCTTCATTTCTGCAAATGGAGTTGGGGATTTGGTAAGAATTAATGGTCTCCTTGATGCTGAGAAGTACAGGTAGATACTTATACATCATGCAATTCCATCAGGGAGACATCCGATTGGCCCCAAATTTATTCTGCAGCATGACAACAACCCCAAACATACAGCCAAAGTCATTAAGAACTATCTTCAGCGTAAATGAGAACAAGGCATTCTGGAAGTGATGGTATGTACCCCGCAGAGCCCTGGTCTCAACATCACCGAGTCTGTCTGGGATTACACGAAGAGCAAGAGGCAACTGAGGCTGCAAAAATCCACAGAAGAACTGTAGTTAGTTTTCCAAGATGTCTGGAACAACCTAACTGCCGAGTTCCTTAACAAACTTTGTGCAAGTGTACCTAGAAGAACTGATACTGTTTTGAAGGCAAAAAGCTGGTCACACCAAATATTGATTTGATTTAGATTTTTCTTCTGTTCACTCACTATGCATTTTTTTAATTAACATAGTTGATGAGGCTGAAAATGAAGATATGAGTCCATCAAGTCCATTTGATAAAAATAAACTAGTAACATGTCTATTTTTGAAAACATTTATACTTGACAGCAGTTTTTCTCGCCTGCCTAAAACTTTTGCACATTACTGTGTAGATAGATAGATAAATAGATAGATAGATAGATAGATAGATAGATAGCACTTGTAACCCCTTGCATTATAATGTGTTGGAGACATCATTAGCATTAAGTGGGTTAAAAACAAAATGCATCACCTTCTATAACAACGTGACTCTTCAGTGAGATCTGTTTTTTGGTTTCCTAGCATCTTTTATTTTGATGGAAATTACACTGTGCATTGTAGTTGAGTTCTAATTTCTTAGCAAGTGTTACAATACTAATTAGCTCCCTAGAGGTTTGGGATTTTGTGCTGGCTTTTGCTTTGAACAGTGATAGACTGCCTTGGTCTACCCCTTTACATTCAAAGAGAGGATTTGTTAAAACGAATAGTCTATAGCTTGAAATAGTGTTTCCTGTCTTAGGTGAATGGAGGACTTAACCCTGTGAGTGCCAGAGGGTATACAGCAATGGTCAATAAGCCTGGTCAATAAGTCCTTCAGCTCCAGTATTATATTATATTTTTTCAGTTTTAACACACTGGATCCCAGAAATGCCTCCAACAAATTACTTGTAGAATTTGATATGCATTGCATACCCCCCTCCCCCCCACTCTAATGGTTAAAGGGGAATGATACGCTAAGAATAAGTGGCTCTAAATATGTTTAACTCTTTGAGTGCCAGAGGGGTGAACAATGCATCGCTTTGCAATGTGTTGCGTACCCTTCTGGCACTCATAGAGTTAACAGAAGGATTTACCTAGATAGGTGTCTTTCATACAGCTGTCAGATGTATCTGTGTAATTTGTTACTTGTTTTGTAACTTTGCTGTAGTCCACTGATATTTGTATCAGTTTAGAATCTGATCAGGGCCGGTGCAAGGATTTTTGTCTACACAGGCAAAGGTGCATTTTGATGCCTCCCCCCCTGACCCGGCCACAGTCCCCTGCCCCCCCGACCTTGCCATAATCCCCTGCCACTGCCCACATTGTCCACCTCCACACTCTGCTGACACCGCCCACCTCCACACTGCCCACCCCATCCTCCTCCACACTGTCCACCGTCCTCTTCCTCACACTGCCCACCTCTACATTGCCCACACTGCCCTCCTCCACACACACGGTCCACACTGCCCACCTCACCCTAAGCACACACTCTCTCTCTCAGACTAAGCACACACTCTCTCTCTCAGACTAAGCACACAATCTCCCTCTCTCAGACTAAGCACACACACGCCCTCTCTCAGACTAAGCACACATACACTCTCTCTCTATCAGACTGAGTGCACACACACTCTCTTTCTCTCTCAGACTAAGCACACACTCTATCTCTCTCTGACTAAGCACACACACTCTCTAAGCACACAAACTCTCTCTCTAAGCACACACACTCTCTCTCTCTCTCAGACTAAGCACACACTTTCTCTCTCTATCAGACTGAGTACAGTCTCTCTCTCTCTAAGCACACTCTCTCTCTCTCTCTCTCTCAGACTAAGCGCACACTCTCTCTTTCAGACTAAGCACTCTGTCTCTCTCTTTCAGACTAAGGGGAGTTGACCTCACAGACTTTTACAAATAGTAAGTGGCCTCCAATCTGACTGCTTTGACAGTTCTAGTGATGACCCATTTACCCCCCGACTGGGATTGATTGACTCCTCACTGATCCAACTTCTTTGGATGATGTCCTTCCGCCCACTTTCTGGAACTTATCCACATGCAGTGGTAAATAAATACCCTTCTTTGTGTCTTGCATACATCTAATTCCAAATTCAATCAAGCCCCTTCCCTTCTCCGCTCATTTCAGTCCTATGCAACCCTGACTTCTCCCTGGTCTGTCACTAGGCTTGTTTGAAATCTGGAGTCGCTGTCAATTGCATACCCTCTCTAGTCTGTCCCACTATGGGCTTTCTATTCCCTTTCAAGACCTATGTAAAGACTTCGGCCTGCCCGTCAGCGAGGCCTGGCATTACAGACAGGTCCATCATTTCCTTTCAGGCTGTCAGAGCTTCTACAATGAAAACTTCCCCTTTGCTCTCTGAAGCCAGTGGAACAGCTGCTGACCGGGAACATGGTCACATGTAAAGGCATCTACAAAATGTATAAACTTTTCAGGATGAGATGCGAGGACCCCTGCCCTTCGTGAGTAATTAGGAAGTTGATTTGGCTATCCAAATCCCAGAAGCAGACTGGAGAAGGGCACTCTCCCTTTACAGGGATTCTATATATATACTTGCCCTTGTGTTTGTTTGGAGTGGGCCTGTTGCTTAATTGCCTGTATTCTCTATTTATTTTGTATATGTTTTATCCTTGACTCTGCCACAAAATAAATTTAACTTACCAATACTGGCGCAGTTTTTTTTTTGCTCCACCTAGCCCGTCACAGGTTCGGAGGTTCCATTTCCAGGACCTCCGCTGACCATGCTCTGCCTCCAGCCCTCCACTCACTGCCTCGAATTGTGTTGCTGCCCTGCGACGCCAATGTCCCTGTTCCTCAGCAATGCCAGCAGCAACAATTGGCTGGCTCGCATTTAGTCAGGTGACAGTGAGGGGGTCGCGTGGCCAGCGGAGGTGGCTGGTTGGATGGATACACTGTGCAGGCAAGCTGCAATGATTGGCAATAGACTAGTATGATACTACTTTAAAACATTATTAAGCATTGCATGAATGAAGTCAGCATTAATTGGTGTACCCGGAGATTTGAAGGCTTCATCAGGAGACCCAGAGTCAGAGCTCTAAATCCAGTGTCTCCCTGTGAAACCCGGCAAATTCCCAGCTATGCACCTCTCGGTCACCTCACTACCGTTTCGGCGCCCCTTCGCTGCGGCGCCCTAAGGCGGCTGCCTAAACTGCCTTATGCTAGCTCTGGCACTGAATCTGATCAAGTAGATTAGAACAATCCATTAATATCGATTGAAGCCTATTGTTTGCTGTGAGGAAGTGTGATCTAGAGGCAGACTTTGACAGAGATCACTATATACAGTAAACTGTAGATATAATTTAAAATATAATAAGATAGCTATACCTGACTGCTGTATGAAGGACACCTATCTGACTTATGTATAAAAGACGCCTACCTAGGTAAGTTAGTCTGTTAAACAAATTAAGAACCACTTGTCTTACTGTATTTATTTCCTGTATGTATATAAAAGATTATTTAATTTTCAGGTGTTTGTATTCCTTTAAGATCAAGCTATTAACATGCACATCAGACCACAAATTAAGAGCCACTTATCCCTAATATATATTCGTGATGGGGTAGAGTATTTTGTAGAGAATGATTTATAGGACTTGTTGTTAGAGGCCCAAGCCCTAAAGAAACATTGATTTGTAGGACTTACACTTGTTAGGCTCAAGCCCTGAGGAAACATTGATTTGTAGGACTTTGGCTTGCTAGAAGCACAAGCCCTGAGGAATCAGTGATTTTTTTGTACTCAGGCTTGTTAGCGTCATAAGCCCTGAGGAATCAGCAAATATTTCTTTGGACTCAGGCTTGTTAGAGTCACAACACCTGAAGAATCAGTGATTTGTAGGATTTAGGCTTGTTAGAAACATGCCCCCAAAAATGGTTTCTTGTAGGAATCTGGTTTATATGAAGAACAAGCCCTGAGGAAAAAAAATATATGCCCCACTGGCGTAGTGTCAGCAGGTATGTTATGGTGGCCACTGGCAAATGCTCTGGTTGTAATTGAGACATTTGCAACTGCAGTTGCTACTGCTGCTGCTTCAAAGTTGTTTAAGCAGCAGGATGATTTGGCAGCTCCAAGGGAATGGGATCAACAACAGTGATATGGTGTCACGGTTTATTATGACTCTCAGACACAAGTTTTAGGTAAAAAATCAATTTTATTGAAATAATAAATTGATAACTTAGGATGGCAATAACATACATATATATATATATATACAGAATATAGCACAGACAGAAGGCAGACTCTACCGGTCCTGTCAATATACCGGACAGGACAGTCTTTAGGCTCTACCGGCCTTGCCAATACCGGGTAAGGCAACCTGCAGATGGAATAGCATAACGGTTCTACCGGCCTTACCAAATTACTGGGCAAGGCAGCCTCAATAGATACACAATGTAGGCTCTACCGGCCCTGCCAATACCGGGTAAGGCAACCTCAGATGGAATGTGGCAAAAGGTTCTACCGGCCTTACCAATACCGGGCAGGGCAGCCCAGAGATAGTAGCAGCAGTCAGATGAAACTGGCAAATTAGCAGAATCGTTAAGCAGCAAGGCTTTGGAGCAAACCAGCGTCCGCATGCTGGGAACAACACTGAATAGTATAGCCGTTAGGCTTTGCGAGCAAACCAGTGACCGCACACTGGAGAAACAAGTGAGTAATATAGCCGCAGGGCTTAGGAGCAAACCAGCGTCCGCACGCTGGGACCAACACAGAATTGTATAGCCGATAGGCTTTGGAGCAAACCAGTGACCGCACACTGGTGTAACAAGCGAGCTTGTATAGCCGCAAGGCTAGGAGCAAACCAGCGTTCGCACGCTGGGACAAACACAGATTTGTATAGATGATAGGCTTTGGAGCAAACCAGTGACCGCACACTGGTGTAACAAGCGAGCTTGTATAGCCGCAAGGCTTAGGAGCAAACCAGCGTCCGCACGCTGGGACCAACACAGATTCGTACAGCTGATAGGCTTTGGAGCAAACCAGTGACCGCACACTGGTGTAACAAGAGAGCTTGTATAGCCGCAAGGCTAGGAGCAAACCAGCGTCCGCACGCTGGAACAAACACAGATTTGTATAGATGATAGGCTTTGGAGCAAACCAGTGACCGCACACTGGTGTAACAAGCGAGCTTGTATAGCCGCAAGGCTTAGGAGCAAACCAGCGTCCGCACGCTGGGACCAACACAGATTTGTATAGCTGATAGGCTTTGGAGCAAACCAGTGACCGCACACTGGTGTAACAAGCGAGTTTGTATAGCCGCAAGGCTTAGGAGCAAACCAGCGTCCGCACGCTGGGACCAACACGGAATTGTAGCAATGTCACCAACGCGACCAGGCAGAAGGTCGCCAGGATACTGAAGACAGGTGATGAGATGACAGGAACCAGCAACCATCAGTCAGGTCAGGAAACAGCAGAGAAGAAGTTCAGCAGTAACTGCAACACCAGAGACTAGGCCGGAACCAGGACTGGAGTAACTCAGCATCCAGGAAACACTGGAACAGTAGAGATCAGGAACTCAGGAACACAGGAGATCAGGAACTCAGGAACACTGGAACAGAGGCCCAGCTATCACTAGCATAGTGATAGCAAGAAGGTCAGAAACAACACGAAAGGGCCCTCAAAGGGTGCCCAATCCAGGTTTAAATAGGCAATAAGAGGCGGGCTATCTGCAGACAGCCAATAGCAGCCCCCTAGTGGTGACAGACAAGGAACTGCAGCAAATCACGGGCACCGTGATAGTACCCCCCTTTCAAAGACCCCCTCTCCCAGAATAGGGTTTAGGTTTCTGTGGGTAATTGGCATGAAAGACCCTAGTTAGCCTAGGTGCATGAAGGTCCATACTATCCACCCATGATCGATCCTCAGGACCGTACCCTTTCCAATGTACCAGGTACTGTACCTTTCCTCTAAGCCTAGTACGAAATGATTCAGCGACAAAACATTTGCCCACTGGGGTTTCATGGGGAGCGGACCCCTGAGAGGCCAGGATCTCCTCCCCTAGAGGAGAAGTGATACTCGTGCGTATAGTAGCCAGTATTCTATCAGGTTGGATGATAGGTGCTGGTGCTTCCACTCTGTCACTGTCGGCCTCAAATTGTCTTGACAGTGCATCAGCCCTGATATTTTTTGACCCTGGTAAATATGATACAATGAAATTAAATCGAGACAGGAACAGTGCCCACCTGGCCTGACGAGAGGACAATCTCTTGGCCTCCGAGAGATAGGTCAGATTCTTATGATCTGTTAGGATTAAGACAGGATTCTTAGTACCTTCAAGCAAATGACGCCATTCCTTAAGAGCGAGGATAATGGCCAATAATTCTCTGTCACCTATCTCATAGTGGCTTTGAGTGACAGTCAACTTTTTAGAGAAAAACCCACAAGGTCTGAGAGTTCCACCTTTCTCGTGTCGCTGCGAAAGTACTGCCCCGACCCCAATATCTGAGGCATCAACCTCTAATGTAAATGGAAGTAAAGGATTGGGGTGGGATAACACAGGAGCCGCAGCAAATGCCAGCTTCAACTTCTCAAAGGCTTTCTCAGCAGATACTGGCCAACAAGAAGGATTAGCACCCTTGTGCGTAAGATCGGACAGAGGTTTGACAATGGAAGAAAAGTTCTTAATAAACCTCCTATAATAATTAGCGAAACCCAGGAAACGCTGTATGGCTTTAAGACCCTTGGGTTTTGGCCATTGTAGGACAGCTGACAACTTTTCTTTGTCCATGGCAATGCCATCATTGCCAATTATGAACCCCAAGAATGGCACACTGGTTCTATGAAACTCACATTTTTCCATTTTACAAAATAATTTGTTCTCACGGAGTCGTAGCAATACTGCGGATACATCTTTGATGTGCTGTGCCATGTTTTGGGAGTAAATCAGTATATCGTCGAGGTACACCACAACACATGTCTGTAACATATCTCTCAGAACATCGTTTATCAGTTCCTGGAAAACTGCGGGTGCATTACACAGCCCAAAAGGCATTACTAGATACTCGTAGTGCCCAGCTCGAGTATTAAAGGCAGTTTTCCACTCATCACCTGCTCGAATGCGAACCAGATTGTAAGCGGCCCGTAGGTCCAATTTGGTAAATATCGAAGCGCCCTTAAGCCTGTCAAAAAGCTCGGTGATGAGTGGTATTGGGTATGCGTTTTTTGCCATTAGTTTATTCAAGCCCCGGTAGTCAATGCATGGTCTTAATTCGCCATTTTTCTTTTTTACGAAAAAGAACCCAGCCCCAGCTGGAGAGGTAGACTTTCGTATGATCCCTCTAGCAAGGGCATCAGAAATATAATCCTCCATAGCCTTATTTTCATCACAAGATAATGGATAAGTGCGTCCTTTTGAAGGTACTGCACCAGGCTGCAATTCAATGCAACAATCATAAGGTCTATGCTGGGGTAGCATACTAGCCTCTCCTTTGCTAAAAACATCGCCAAACTGTTGGTACACATCCGGTATAGCAGAGGAGGTGCACATGACCTTAATAGGCTGGATGACGCACTTGTCCATACAAAACTGGGACCAAGCAGCAATTTCACACTTTTTCCAATCGAATTGTGGGTTATGTAACTGTAACCACGGAAATCCCAATATTACCGCATGGTGCGGAGAATTAATCAGTTGAAACTGCTGCTCTTCTCTGTGAAGTGCCCCAATAGTCATAGACAATGGCATAGTTTCAAATATAACCTGAGGCGGTTCTAAGGGTCTACCATCAATCGCTTCAATAGTCAAGGGGTTTTCTCTTTCAATGCGTGGAACTCCGTGCAATTCAGCAAAGGTATTATCCATAAAATACCCTGCTGCACCAGAGTCAACCAAGGCCAAAACCTCCACAGAGCGTTGTGCCCAAGACAATACCACCTGTATGGTGGGTTTCATTATGCCCGACACTGGGGACGATTGTACACCACCTAGGGCCTGTCCCCCAAGGTACCCTAGGTGTGTGCGTTTCCCGGACGTACCGGACAGGAATTTAGCAAGTGCCCTTTTTTACCGCAGTATAAACATAACCCTTGTTTCTTGCGATATAGTCTCTCTGCCTTGGTTAGTCTAGTGAAGCCTATTTGCATAGGTTCACTTGTTTCCCGTACTGGTTCACTAGACTTCAATGCCAAGGGAGGGATGGGTGGGCAAAACATGCTACTAGGCTCATTATTTTTTTACCGTAACTTACGATCTCTGGCAATTGATCTCTCACGTATTCTGGAGTCAATTATCATAACATACTCAATGTAATCATCTAGATCAATAGGTAGATCTTTAGCAGCGATTTCGTCTTTAATGTGGTCATTCAGGCCTTGAGAAAAGGCTGCCAATAATGCCTCATTATTCCAACCTACCTCTGCTGCCAATGTGCGGAATTCGATGGCATAGTCGCCCACTGTACGCCTGCCCTGTTGTATCTCCATAAGGCGTTTGGCAGCAGAGGTGGTTCTACCAGGAGGCTCAAACACTCTTCGAAAGGAACGCACAAATTCACTAAAGTTCTTAGTACAAGGTTTAGCATTCTCCCACAAGGGGTTAGCCCAAGCCAATGCTCTGCCAGTGAGCAGTGATATCGTGAACCCCACTTTACTACGATCATTGGGAAATGCGTGTGCCGTCAATTCCATAAAGATTTCGAGTTGGTTGATGAACCCTCTGCAGAGACTAGGGTCACCATCATATCTTAGCGGCAAGGGTGCAGAAGCCGTTAACCCTTTAACAGTACCCTCTAGGGGCCTGGTATCACTTTCCGGTGTCTGACTTGGCGAGACCACCGGACTAGAGCTCGATTTGTCAGCGGGTACCGTGCGTTCAAGGATCGTTTGAATTGCAACTGCCAACTGATCCAAACGTTGCTCGAGCACATCCATCCTCCAATGGATATTCTGTGCGTTACCTTCACCCTTGCTGTCTGAGGTCATGGCCCTTTCGTACTGTCACGGTTTATTATGACTCTCAGACACAAGTTTTAGGTAAAAAATCAATTTTATTGAAATAATAAATTGATAACTTAGGATGGCAATAACATACATATATATATATATACAGAATATAGCACAGACAGAAGGCAGACTCTACCGGTCCTGTCAATATACCGGACAGGACAGTCTTTAGGCTCTACCGGCCTTGCCAATACCGGGTAAGGCAACCTGCAGATGGAATAGCATAACGGTTCTACCGGCCTTACCAAATTACCGGGCAAGGCAGCCTCAATAGATACACAATGTAGGCTCTACCGGCCCTGCCAATACCGGGTAAGGCAACCTCAGATGGAATGTGGCAAAAGGTTCTACCGGCCTTACCAATACCGGGCAGGGCAGCCCAGAGATAGTAGCAGCAGTCAGATGAAACTGGCAAATTAGCAGAATCGTTAAGCAGCAAGGCTTTGGAGCAAACCAGCGTCCGCACGCTGGGAACAACACTGAATAGTATAGCCGTTAGGCTTTGCGAGCAAACCAGTGACCGCACACTGGAGTAACAAGTGAGTAATATAGCCGCAGGGCTTAGGAGCAAACCAGCGTCCGCACGCTGGGACCAACACAGAATTGTATAGTCGATAGGCTTTGGAGCAAACCAGTGACCGCACACTGGTGTAACAAGCGAGCTTGTCTAGCCGCAAGGCTAGGAGCAAACCAGCGTCCGCACGCTGGGACAAACACAGATTTGTATAGATGATAGGCTTTGGAGCAAACCAGTGACCGCACACTGGTGTAACAAGCGAGCTTGTATAGCCGCAAGGCTTAGGAGCAAACCAGCGTCCGTACGCTGGGACCAACACAGATTTGTACAGCTGATAGGCTTTGGAGCAAACCAGTGACCGCACACTGGTGTAACAAGCGAGCTTGTATAGCCGCAAGGCTAGGAGCAAACCAGCGTCCGCACGCTGGAACAAACACAGATTTGTATAGATGATAGGCTTTGGAGCAAACCAGTGACCGCACACTGGTGTAACAAGCGAGCTTGTATAGCCGCAAGGCTTAGGAGCAAACCAGCGTCCGCACGCTGGGACCAACACAGATTTGTATAGCTGATAGGCTTTGGAGCAAACCAGTGACCGCACACTGGTGTAACAAGCGAGTTTGTATAGCCGCAAGGCTTAGGAGCAAACCAGCGTCCGCACGCTGGGACCAACACGGAATTGTAGCAATGTCACCAACGCGACCAGGCAGAAGGTCGCCAGGATACTGAAGACAGGTGATGAGATGACAGGAACCAGCAACCATCAGTCAGGTCAGGAAACAGCAGAGAAGAAGTTCAGCAGTAACTGCAACACCAGAGACTAGGCCGGAACCAGGACTGGAGTAACTCAGCATCCAGGAAACACTGAAACAGTAGAGATCAGGAACTCAGGAACACAGGAGATCAGAAACTCAGGAACACTGGAACAGAGGCCCAGCTATCACTAGCATAGTGATAGCAAGAAGGTCAGAAACAACACGAAAGGGCCCTCAAAGGGTGCCCAATCCAGGTTTAAATAGGCAATAAGAGGCGGGCTATCTGCAGACAGCCAATAGCAGCCCCCTAGTGGTGACAGACAAGGAACTGCAGCAAATCACGGGCACCGTGATATATGGGTGATGATGATCATGGTTCCACTTGCCACTATTAGCTCCAGTGATGCACCTGGGTTGTAGCAGCACCACAACTAGCCCCCACTACTTTAGCTATATGTGGAGAAAAGAAGTTGGAAAATAATGCTTCTCCTCCTGCCCATCCTCCAAAATCATGGGTGTGTTGTTAGAATAATTTTTTTCCCTTGAGAGCAGGAAGGAACTGTTCCTCTCATCAGCAACTTCAATGTGCACATTGTTTGTAGGAAATAGAGGAAAGACTGGGACCACTGGGCACATCTGTACTCACAACTGGCACAACTGTAAATAAACACCATGACGCTTAGGTCCGCAATGTTAAATCAACCCACCAGAAAGTACTGGTGGGTCAGACTTAATAATTATGGTGAATCCTCCCTGACAACAACTTAGCATATCCTGTGGGGTGGAATCTCCTCAGATGTCTCTCGATGCTTTGTTTATCCTCTACCACATTGCCATGTGTGGTCAGCACACCTCACAGTGTGCAATGGGTGGACACTAACTACCACATCCTGACATCTACATAATGGCTATCAGCTGGTGGGGGAGGTAACGATGACAGAGGTGGATTATGAGAAAATGTTGCTACATCGTCCCGCACCCAGACCCTAGCATCAGAAGGTGATGGCTTTATTGTGCTTTACATAAATGTCATGGTGTCTGTATTTCATAAGCATTATGAGGGCTATTGTGCCAAGGTGCATTCCCTCCTTTCCCTCTTTCACTGACTTCTCACAAATTGTGCACAGTGCCGTCGCTGATGACCGCACTGTGTCTGCCCCAAGAGAAAAATAGTCCCACACCCAGGACCTCAGGGGAGAGGGGAAAGTTGGAAAAGAATGGCCTCTTTCTTCTTCTCCTCCTCCACAATCCCCTTCACCGGCTGGGGCAGAGGATGATGTTACTGTTGCCTCAGAATCACCACTACAACTAGGACCAGAAAAAGTATTGCTGTGGGCAAGTGGAACCTGTCCTAGTCCCGCATCACTGGACCCCATTCCCACTGTGTCCACGGTAGTTTGTGGCACACTAGCCTGCTCATAATCACCCTGCTGTCCTTGCAACTGAGCAGCAGCAGGAATTACAGGATCAAACTCCACAAATTCCGCAATCTCACTGCTTCTAGTGGTGGTGATGCCCATCCCCATTTGTATCTCGGTCTCCCATTCCTTCTTGCTTTGGGCTAAAAAGTTATTCATGTCTCTTCCACCCCAGCTGATCCACAATCACCCCCACCATGAATCCCTCCTTGCTGCTATGAGACTCTCACTAGTTGCCGATTTTGACAAATGTGACAGAGGATCCCCTACTGTCACACTTGCCATCTGTTGAGGTGAAGAAGGCAGACTGGCAGCACTAGCAGAAGGCACAGGCAGCTGATCTGTGATGATGATATTACTGCTGCTAGCCAGTTCTGCCATCTTCGGCATCATGTCCCAGAGCCACAATACTGGGGGAAAGGGAATAACAGGGTCAGGGGGATGTTGTGGGCTCCCTTGACTGCTAGTCATGTCCCAGAACCACAATACTGGGGGGAGGCGAATAACAGGGTCAGGGGGATGTTGTGGGCTCCCATGACTGCTAGTCTGGCTGCTTATCTTCACTTGCTCTTCCACCTCAGAAGTAGGATCTACGGTGGTCACTCTAGTCCCACCATCTGCTTCTATAACAACATCAATTTCATCACCATCACCCCCTCCCTCACCCACAAAACTAAGTCTCTAGCTGTTTGGTAGTAGTAGTGGGACTGTTTGGGGATGGCAAGTGTGACTTATGGTCCCCTGTTGTCATGCTTGCCATCATCTCTTCCTTCTAATCAGAAGGCACACTGGCAGCAGTACCAGCAGGCACATGTAGCTGACCTGTCGTGCTCACACTGTTATCCAGTTCTTCATGTTCCTATGCTAGTGTGCTAATAATTTTACCCTAGAACTGTAGAGATGATGTAGGGTGACTGGGCTTCATTGGGTCTGGGGAATGAGGGTTTCCAGAGCCTTGTATGCTGTTAGTGGTCACTTCCTCCTCCTCAGACTCACTGGATGCATCATGGTCCTTCCAGCTCTTCCTTTTCTTTTTAATCCAGGTGCTTATAGTGCTAATACACACTGTGAGCCTCTGCTGCCTTCATTTTGCTAAATAACTCACTGCAAAACAGCCTAGCACCCTCTCTCGCTCACACTAGCTATTTTAGTTGTGTTTCACTTTCTGGAAACGTAACGTTTTTGGTGTTACAATGTGAAGTAAGCATAAACAGAGAGGAGGGAAGTTTGTAGCCATTGGAAAAAATAGCAAAAACATTTTGGTAGTAGGTGAAAACGGCAAAGATTTTAAGGGCTTTATTTATAGTAGATTTTCCCACAAAAAAATGGCCAACCACATGGTTTTCGCTAATTTTTTTTCTCGGGAATACAACCGGACCTTTCACCCACCCATAATACCCACACTTTACATGTCCTTTCCCCTGTCCTTCCCGCACAGGCCGGGGATCTGTGCTACACACCTGTGGAAACAATAAAGCTTAGTAGATTTTTAACCCTTTGAGTGCACTCAAAGGGTTAACAAATGTCAGAATACTTATTTTGATACAGTTGGGGACATTTGAATCACTGGAGGCATGTTATACAATGTTTATCCGCACACTAATACATGTTTAACCCTTTGAGTCCCAGAGAGGTGCGCAACATGTACCCCTCTGGCACTCAAGGAGTTAAACTATGTATATATGGCGGCTTATTTGATGCAAAATTGTACTCATAGAAAAAGAAAGAAGACGGACAGTAGATGACCAGGATGCTGAGGACTCCACTGGACGTCAGGATTAATGGTAAGTGTTACTTTTTATGTGATGTAGGTTTATAACTTAGTTGGGTTAACTCTGTGAGTGCCGGCAGGATATTTACACACCACTGCCACTCACAGGGTTAATTCTACTAACTATGAACACTTTTTAGGTACTTTGGATGTATTATTATGGGCTTAGGGCCCCACATCAGTACATCCACTGGGGAAAAACAAAAAACAAAAAAACAAAACAAAACTGGGTCTTAAATTTCATGCTCCAAAGTGAGTCCCTTATCATATCTTTAGGGCTAATGCAGTTTATTAAATGGCAACTTTTGGAGTTTTTTTTTTTTCAATGGACCAAAACTCATCTAAATTTAGCCGCCGGCAGGGTTTTTTTCTTTTTGCCAGTATTTTTTCATAGTACTGGCCATTTAAGTGTTAGTAATGTCCAAAAAAAAGTGTTTTTGCATTTAGAAGAGCTTAAAAAGCTGAGCTAAATGCAAAAAAATGTATCTCTCAAACCGCTATGGTTTAAGAGATACAGGAGTTTAAAGTTCTCTGTTTCCTACTGACAGCTGTAAAGCTGTCAGCAGGAGATTCGTGTCAGTCAACACGGAGGCGCGTTACTTACAAGGAATCCCTTCAATGGAATGGTCTAAAACGTGTGCCTGGTGTTCTCAAGCGCCTCCGTGTCGACTGACACGAATCTCCTGCTGACAGCTTTACAGCTGTCAGTAGGAAACAGCGAACTTTAAACGCCTGTATCTCTTAAACCATAGCGGTTTGAGAGATAGGTTTTTTTGCATTTAGCTCAGCTTTTTAAGCTCCTCTAAATGCAAAAAAAACTTTTTTTGGACATTACTAACACTTTAAATTGCTTCTCGTGCTTGAATAAATGCCACCACCTGTTTTTTGTGTGTGTCAGCTGCCTTTAAATCGAGCCCTATAAGACCAAAGTTATGCACGCTGCATTCATCTTATAACATACATTAAAAAGAAGGCATGTGTGAGCAACCCAGTCCTGAAAGTGATACCAAACTCACTATGTAAATATTTCTTGTGTGAATAGGGACTTAGTCTAAACTACATTTGCAGGCTAAGCCAATCAGACATCTGATCATACAGCACTTTAACCCCTTCGCGACACAGGACGTACATGTACGTCCTGTGTGGCTGTCACTTAGTGACAGAGGACGTACATGTACGTCCCGGAAATCCGGCTCCCCGCGCGGCTGCACGCCGTTCGGGGACGCTGGATTCTTTTAGAAAAAAAAAAAAAAAAGTTAGACGGACGTTAAGTGACGGCCGCGTCTGCACGCGGCCGTCACTAAGGGGTTAAAGTGGATCTGTCACATATAGATATCTAATGCTCATTAGATAGAGCATTTAGCGAAAAAGTTTAATATGTTAGTCATTTTTGAAAAAAAAACAAAAAAACGTTATCTACGCAAAAATTAAAGTTTAAAAGGTGCCCAGCAGCCAACTTCCGCTTGCCACTGCGGCAAACTGCTTGCTGCACAGAGGCTGCTCCCGTCCCACTACCCAGCATCCTCTGATGATGGAGGATGTCTGTCTCTAGGCTTGAGCGATCTCATTGGCTAGATGTCGATCTCTGCCAATGAGATCGCTCCAGCTTAGAGAAAGAAAGCCACCGTCCTTGGAAGATGCTGGGTAGTGGGACATGAGCAGAGGCAGTGCTGCAAGCAGGAAGTAGGCTGCTGGGCACGTTTTAAACTTGAATTTTTGTGCAGATAACGGGTTTTTTCAAAAATTACTAACATATTAAACTTTTTTGCTAAATGTTCTATCTAATGCGCATTAGATATCTATATGTGATAGATCCACTTTAAGGGCTTGCATATGAAATATCTGTCAAGAGCATCATGGAGGTGCAAGAGGCAGTACAATACCATCAGGTTTAAGCTTTTTATTTTTAGTGGCCAATTAGTTATAGACTTAGGATACAAGGGTGTTGGCTGCCCATCACTGAATCCAGGACCTTGTGAACAATATTTGAAAAAAAACACCATCTAAGTATCCAAGGATATTTGAGTGAGAAGCAATGCATAGCTCTTAAAGCCCATTACATATGGTAGGGGTATTCAAACCAGTCCTTAGGCCCCACCCCCTCGATGGTTTAGGCTTTCTGGATCTCCTCACATGAACACTGGTGACTCAGTGTTTCAATCGTTCAGAAGGATCAAAGTTAAGAAAACATTCCCTTTTGTTTAATTCAGGAAATTCAGAAAATATGTTCTGTTGGGGGCTTGAGGACAGGTTTTAGCAAACCTTACATAGGGATAGGGAAAGCCAGGGACTGCTAATCCAGTTCCAATAAATTGGTTCATAGATGAGTATTGTTGACCCTGGTCAAGGTATGTTTTCATTACCCCACAGTCCTGGTGAGGAGAAATAGAGCTAAAGACCCCCATTCATCTTTAACCCCTTCTAGGACCATCATGGCTTGTTTTCCGTTAAGGACCCATGATGGTGCTGGACCATCATGAAATTCTGGGCTCCCCGCGCGGCTGCATGCCGATTGGGGAGTCTGGAATCGGATTCAAGAAAAAAAAAGAAGGTCCATGGTAAAGGGTTGGGAGGAAGCAATCCATAATGATGACTGGACTAATCCATAATATATCCGAGGCACTGCAGTGTACTAGGGACCCTCTAAGGAGGAACAGGAGAGAGGACCAAAGGTGTTGCCTATATCTAAATATCTTAGCAAATTTCATATACTTAACAATACCAATACATAATTTACATTATCACTTGCATGTCCAGTGAAGCTGGAGAATGAAAATACTGTCTAAAGACTGCTCACTGAGATCTGGTCAGTAAAAGGAAGCACAACCCATTATAAACATTAATACGTTCCTTGTTTATGAAACCTAATGGGGTAATGTATGAGTATGATTATGCACAAAAACTGGTTCAGGGATCCATTTTCTAGCCCTACACCTGCCTGCCACTGACTTACTGGGCTACATATGCCAAACAAAGTCCCTTTAATACTACTTTAACAAGAAGAGGGTGATAAGGCTGTCTATGGGTGTTTTGGGGGCATTGCTTTGCTCTTCTCCTTGTTTAAGGTCATATATTAACCCTCTGAAAGCCAGAAAGGTACCCAACGCATTGCAACGCACTCGTAACTCTTTGCAATGCATTGCATACCCCTCTAGCACTCAAAGGGTTTAGGAACTTGCTGACATTAACCTGTTACTTACCAGTGACATGCAAGGACTGTTACATGTGTCCAGACGTTAAAAAACGGTGATGGTCCTGGCACATCATTACTTTCTTTTATCACAGCGCTCCTGCAGGCTTGCTGTGATCACTACGGTAGTCTGAAACTGACTGTTCCAAGACTGCAGCAGGCAGTTTCAGCCTCTCTTTTGGCAAGATGGTACACATGATTGCTCTCATGTAGTGACTCCCTGAATGTGGTCTATGCAGTCCTTAAAGGGATAGTAATACCTAAAATGTAAAAAAAAATATGTTGTAGGGTTTATCCCCCTGAGTAAAACAAGAGTACTCCCACTGCTGAAAGATGTTTCATTCAAAAGTTATTAATTTTCAAAGTTGAATTTTTTAGGTGCAATATCACAGTGGCCTGAAATTGTAGAGTGGCGCTGTTGCTACACCATCCTATGGAGATTTATGGTCCTGAGACCAGAGCTGTCCATAGGATCGTGTAGCAACAGCGCCACTCTACAATTTCAGGCCACTGTGATATTGCACCTAAAAAATTCAACTTTGAAAATTAATAACTTTTGAATGAAACATCTTTCAGCAGTGGGAGTACTCTTGTTTTACTCAGGGGGATAAACCCTACAACATATTTTTTTTTACATTTTAGGTATTACTATCCCTTTAAAGGTAAAAGTGCCACAGGACCAGCAAATCTTAAGGGGTTAAAGGGGATCTCTCAGCTATATATAAGTAATGCTCATTAGTTAGAGCATTTAGCCAAAACATTTAAAACATTGTTCATTTAAAAAAAAACAAAAAAAACATTATGAGCACAAAACTTAATGTGTCCGGCAGTCTACTTCCTGCTTGCAGCACAGCCTCTGCTCCCGTCCCACTACCCAGCATCCTCTGATGACGGAGGCTTTCTTTCTCTAAACTGGAGCGATATCATTGGCAGAGATTGATATCTAGCCAATGTGATCGCTCCAGCTTAGTGACAGACAGCCTCCGTCATTGGAGGATGATGGGTAGTGGGACGGGAGCAGCATCTGTTCGGCAAGCTTTGGCAAACTGGAAGTAGGCTGCACTTTTTAAATATAAATTTTTGCGCTGATAATGTTTTTTATTTTAAAAAATGAACAACGTTTTAAATGTTTTGGATACATGCTCTAATGAACATTACTTAAATATAGGCAAGAGATTTAAAGTCTTAATGATGGCAGAGTGTGAATACACTAAAGTGATCACATGCTGTAGCACAAGTGCAGCCACTGGTTTTGGATCCCAATATCTGAGAAGGTGCACTGGGGAATCCGTGCATTCACCCCACTGTAATACCTAGGAACTCTGACCCAGAGATTCCAGTTTGTATACTTAATTATGGGGTTCCAGGGACAGAAGCTCATTCTTGGGGATCAGTGAGTTTACTTGTAACTCCGCCCACTTCACTGTTAGTTCTGGTCATGCTCCTCCCTGCTCTTCCCACTCTCCAGTTTAAGGACAGACTGCCCCACCTCCCACACTCCCTCCTCCAGACCTTAGTGGGAATCCAATGGCTTGGGACAGAAAGGTTTCCAGGTATGCCTATTAGCTCAGTAGGTGATTGAAACCTTAACCCCTTCGATTCTAGAGAGGTCTCAACACATTACAAAGCAATGTACTGGAAATTTCTCTAGAATCCAAGAGGTTAATTTAAAACATAAAATTACAGTGGGCTGCAGATATTAAGCTAATGTAAATAATTGTAAGAGGGTGAAATACACTGTATGCTGCTTCCCTACAAACTATACATGATGTTACTTACTGATTCTTTTTAGCTGACTCCTAATCTGTGCACTGTACTTTTTCCTTTGACTTGACAGCTATTACTGTGATTCCTGCTGGATCTCATTTATTAGGCTAATTAAACTCATGCCCTTTGTTACTCTTGCAGTGACTTGTTTATAATGAACAAGCTGAGTCATGTACTGACTGTGGTGTAGTTGGTGGATGATGTCACAAGTGCAAATTAGGGTCTAAAATGCCTCTGTATTCACACTGTTGTTTTAGCTTTTGCATTTTCTGAATAAAGCCCAGAAACCTATAATGAATAGATACACACTTATTTAGCAATTGCAAAACATATACATTTGGGAACATTTGTGTTCTAATGGCATAATTTGCATTTCTAAATTATGCTCTTTGTGTCATAATGTGGATGGGGCTTTATTGGGGCGGATGGGATAGGGAGGAGAGTAGGTGGGTTTTGTCCTTAAAATGGGCAGAGAGTAGGAAAAACACATTAGACAGTGACCGGACCTGAAGTCGCAGAGTTACAAGGCACTCACTGAGCCCTGTATTTAAGTATAAAAATCAGAGTCTCTGGGTCACATCCGGAGAGTTCCCAGGCATGGACTTGTATCACTCAGGGATATGTGCCACTTCTCATGCACAGCAGCATGTTTACAATGCTTTCATACTTAAAGGGATAGTACTTTATTATTATTATCCACCATATTGTCGATATTTGCAAAATAATTTAATAACCCCCAGGCTCATCTCTCAAACCTTTATGGTTTGAGAGATAACCGAAGGCAAAGTTCCCCACTCCCTCCCCCTTCCCTGAAGTCAGTGTTGTACTGACTGCAGGGATATCCGCATAGCTGGGAACTCTCCGGTTTTGCCCCTGAGACTCCGGATTTCAAACTGAATTACCGGGTCTCCGGGGCAGTGTGTGAATCACCGGGTGGGCAGAGTTTAAGTAGAAACTCTGCCCACTTGTGCTCTATCCCGCCTGGTTCCTCCCACTCCCACCCTCTTACCTCCATTTTGCAGGGTTTTTTTGTCCCGCCCCCGCAACTAAGCCCCACCCCTTTTATTACACGAATTGCATCATTTTCCTCCCCGGTCGGCACTGACAGGGTTACCCTCCAGGTAGCCCTGCTTCAAAAGTTCCCAGGTATGGATATCCGGTCCGACTTTCATCAGGCGGCTTTGCAGCAGAGCCACGATCGCGTTAGTGAAAAAGAATTATTTCACTGAAACGGTCTTCTACTTGTGCTTGCAAACCAAGCACATGTAGAAGACCATTTCAATTAAATAATTATTTTTCACTAACGCGATTGTGGCTCTGCTGCAGAGCCGCCTGATGAAAGTCAGACCGGATATCCCTGCAGTCAGTACAACGCTGATTTCAGGGAAGGGGGAGGGAGGGGGAACCTTGTGCCGCAAGCACACAAAACTAGATTGTAAGCTCTATGGGGCAAAAATTTCAGTGTTCAGCTATGTGTAAAAAGCAGTAGCACTATATAAAGCATAAATATATTATTTTTATTATATATGTATATTTATTTGGCTAACTCTAAGGCACTCAAAGGGTTAAATAGTGCTTTTAATAAGGGATGTGTAGAAGGGAAGATATTCAGAGGAGTATATGTCCCTTTGTATAAAGGTAAAGTGGAGCTAATCTAGGACAAATCAGCTGCACAGTAGGGGAAAAATAAAAATGAACAATTCATTTGAAACCTCTCTAGCATTCAAGGGGTTAAAGTCTCATTTAAATCAATTAGAATTTTGGGAGATTTTGTTAGTCCCCTAGAGTGCAGATGGTTTCCACTGAATAGTTCCACTTTACCTTTATAAATGAGACCCAGAGTGCCATCCAAGGGAATTCCAGGGAAAAGGCCATTTTCATTGACCTCTTTAGGGTAAAGAACAGAGGTGTGTGTGAGTATGTGTTAACATATGTGTGTGTGATGCATGTGAACATCAGAAACTCAACACAAGGAATTTTTTGAATTTCAAACTTGCATTTTTGGGTGCAATACCTCTAGGATCTTAATTTTACAGTGGCACACTTACTACAGCAGTCTATTGTTCTTTATTGAAGTCCATAAAAACAGGAATTATGCCAACATGCAAGTGAGTCAAAGAGGTACGAGGCAAGGAAAAATTGGGTGATTACTTTGGCTGCATGCAACAAGCGGATCTGTTACAACACACCTCTCCCAGTGTCTTCTCGTCTGTTGAAACCTTCTTGCCAGAGGTTGGGGAAGTGCTCCGGATTTGCAAAGCCTTTGGGCTTTGGTGAGTTCACTACTCATGCTTTGTGAATTAGAGCCATTTGTAGCAGTATTTAATTGTCTGTGTGAAATATAACACTGATCTTATGCAGGTTTCACATGATGCAGACAGAGAAGGATCTAGTGTTCTCCATCTTTGTTATTCTTGTACTAGGTAGAGACCAACTATTCTCCAAATACCCAAAGTAAAAGCACAACCAATTCAGTGATTTCTATTCAGCGGTTTTACTCAGCCGTTTTGATAATTTTTACGAAATTTAAATAATAACTTTTGCATTTTTCTTGCAATAAAGTTTTTGACTTTGCTCTTCCTGGCTATGCTGCATTGTGATCATGTTTGGCTAAATCACTGGTTCTCAAACTTTTTAGTGTAGTGGACAATATCTCTGTTGAACCCTAGCAATCAAACTCTAACCCCTTGAACACTAGGGAAGTCTTCAACACCTTGCAAAGCAATATGTTGGAGACCTCTCTAGAATGTGGTTGGCAAACTTAGCATTCATTACTAATGTATTTCAAAGACTGGTACTAGTTACTTAAGATTTCATTATAAGGCTGAAAGCAATGCCAGGTTACTATGTTATGAAGCTATAATGCCTTTTATAAGACAACTCATGAAAAAAGAAATCTGCACCTTTTGTGTATTTTAACCTTCAGCATAGCCATTGCTAGTCAAAGCCACTCACACTGTCTGACTAACTTAGTAACATTTTAGATGAGGCTGAAAAAATAGATGCGTCCATCAAGTTCAGCCCATGCTACATTCCCCCTGTTGATCCAGAGGAAGGAAAAAAAAATCATTTAAGACATTTCAAGTTAAACCCCAAATGACAGTCAGATTGTTCCATCTGCTTTGAAGCCAAATTTTCAGTATTGTTCTGTGCTAGACAGGTATCCATTTTTTTAAGTAATTACAGTACCTGTAAGCACAACATCCCAAAGCAAGGAATTGTATAACTTACTGCCCTTACTGTAAAATATATCTCCTTAATGAATGGACATCTTGTTCTTTGCACAGCTCTTTGAGTAAATAGTTCCTTGGAACGTTTTTTGAAATTACCTTGAATATATTTGTAAATGGTAATCATATCACCCCTTAGACATCCCTTCTCTAATGTAAACAAACCCGGATTGGCTAGTCTCTCTTTATAACTCAGATCCTCCAATCCCTTTATCAGTTTTGTTTCATGACTCTGCACTTTTTCCAGTTCAATAACATATAGAGCCCAACACTGTACTCCATATTCTAGATGAGGCCTTACCAAGGATTTATATAGATGTGGATTTATATTTGCATCCCATGCATCTCTACCCCTTTTTATGCAGGATAGTATTCTAATTGCTCTTACAGCAGCTGAGTGACATTGCACACTGCTTTGAAGTCTATAATCTATCAGTATTCCTAAATCTTTCTTGAATGAGGATTTCACAAATAGTTTCCCACTTAGTGTATATGTAGCAAGTTTGTTTCTACAACCCAAATGCATAACCTTACATTTATCTACATTAAATGGCATCTGCCACTTTTCTGCCAATTCACTCAGTTTATCTAAATCTTTGTGCAAAGAAAAAACATCCTGCACTGCATGTATTTCCTTACACAGCTTAGTGTCATCAGCAAAGATTAAGACATTACTTTCAATTCCCACTTCTAGATCATTAATAAACAAATTAAAAAGCATTGGACCAAGACCTGAACCCTAGGCACCCCACTTACAACTTAGGCTAACTTGAAAAGGTTTCATTTATAACAACACTGCTATCTGTCATTAAAACAGTTTTCTATTCATGCACGGATATCTCCTCCCAAACCAAAGTCTTTTAAAGCGGAACTTTCAGATAGTACTAAGTCGCCATGCATTCATTAAGCTCATGTCGACTAGCTTGGAAATCAAAGTGTTACCTTTAAAAAATAGCACATTCTAAAGAAATCCTTGCCTTTTGGAGACTGGAACCCAGGCTACAGTGCAGACATCTTGTCTGCGTGCCTGCGCTGTCAGTCCCGGTCTCCTTTGAGTAGCACTGCCGTGCCCACATGGTAGCCGGAAGGGACTGACAGCACAGGTGCGCAGACCGCACTAACCTACCCTTCAGTCTCCAAACGGCAAGGATTTCTTTAGAATGTGCTGTTTTTTAAAGGCAAGACGTTGATTTCCAAGCTAGTTGTCATGCTCTTAATGAATGCATGGCTACTATCTGAAAGTTCCACTTTAATTTATGCAGTAATCTGCTGTGATGCACTGTATCAAAGGCTTTTGCAAAATCCAAGTATACTGCATCAACAGCAATTCCCCTGTCCAAATGACTACTTACGTTTTTGTAAAATTCAATTAAATTAGTCTGACTTGATCTATTCTTCATAAAACCATGATGGCTACTACTAATAATATTGCAGGTCTGACTTCACATAGTTCTGAATACTATCAGTTAGTAACACTTCTAATGTATTACCCACTGTGGAAGCCAAGCTCAAAAGTCTATAAATTTCCTGGTTTGGATCTTGCCCCCTTTATGAACATTAGTACTATATGAGCTTTCCTTCAGTCATAGGGCACTATGTCTGATGAAAGAGAATCAGTAAATATTAAGTATAATGGTTTTGCTAGTACTGAACTAATTTTATTAAGCACCTTTCAGTGTATACCATCAAGTCAAGGTGCCTTATTCACCATAACCTTTTCAAGCCTCTTTTGAAATTTGTCCTCAGAAAGCCATGTACATGATGGGGAAATTCTAAAATTGTTGTCTGTTAGCCCGTGGCCTGCCATTGTTGCTTCTTATGCATTTACAGAAGAAACACTGTTCCTGCCATTATTGAAATTACAACATATGTCTATTTACCTTTTTTAAAGTATGTCTTGCCTTTAAAAAATACACTGCACTGGGCTAATCCCTAGATCACAATACTATTTCCAGATACTTTCCAGGTTGAGCCACAAACTAATTTGTTGTCTATTGGGTGAAATTATATTGCAGGATCAAACCTGACCTCTGTTAGTGGCAAAAAGCTGCAATTCATTACAGACACCACTGTATAAAGTAGAGGTACACAATTGTTGGCTCTCCAGATGTTAGGAACTACAACTCCCATCCCCATGCAGTTGTTAGTTTCTGTTCTGGGCCACTGTGCTACAAATTAATCTAGACTTAGCCCACACACTGGGGGTATTTCTAATAACACAGCGGGCGATAAGTTTGGCCTAGAACAGAACTAATTAGCACACTGTGAAGGGAACTAGCCTGAAGTGCAACACTGTGCCAATAATAGATAAAGGATCATTTCTCAAAAAACATTTATTTTACAGAATATTTTATAGTACAACATAGAGGTAAATGTACATTCTCTGTAAAAGAAACTTGTCTTAAGGTGACAAGTACAGTTTAAATGTATAGTTATCTATTTCCAGATAGGACACATGTTAAAATGCTATAGTAATATGATCACAAAAGGCTAGATTTCTGTCTAAATGGCCACCCATCCATAGTCATCATGAAATAGTAGTGATCAGAGAATTTGATTCTCTAGATTCTGTTGATATTTGCTGATGCATTAAATACAGGGAGAATGACCTTGAAGTATCTTAAGCTTAAAAATCAGATATAATGAAGCATTTCTGTGAATCAATAACCGTAATTCTTGTTGTTTTCGGATTATAATAATCCTTGGTGTCATTATCCTTTCCAACAACACTCCTGCCTGACATCAATGTAAACCTAGATATCTGTGTATATATATATATATCTATATATATAGATATATATATTTATATATTGCAAGATGTTGAGATATTGATATATCCTGTAACATTTTCATTGCAAGATTATTAACCTCTTCGAAGCTTCAACTTATCCCCTTAAGGGCCATTTGACTGTGCAAAGCATTGATCTGCAATGTGTTGCACACCATCTGGTCCTTAACCCCTTATGGACCAATGACGTGCAAGAACCGTCACAGTTGTCCTACACATAAGGACCACTGATGGTCCTGTCACGTCATGGAATTCAGGGGTTCCCATGCGGCTGCACACCACTCGGGACCTCTGAATCGAATGGTGAAAACATTTTTTCCTGTGGTCCTTAACTGCCAGCAACACACCCGGTCCTGAAGGGGTTAAACAGTTAAGAATCATTTTCTCTCAATAAATAGCCACATTCTTGATATTTAACTCCAGGTATAAACAATATTTTAGGGGATAAACTATCATAATCCATAATCAGTGTAGTGATAGATATCACACATATTATAGTGCTAGTAATGAAGAAGGTTTATTTTTTTACATACAGTAATGTGCAAAGGTTTTAGGCAGGTGTAAAAAAAATGCTGTAAAGTAAGAATGCTTTCAAAAATAGATTAAAAAGTAATAATTTATTTTATATATATATATATATATATATATATATATATACATGCCATAAATTATAGTTCTACTCCTGGGATTCCAAGCATCTGTAGTCCCAAAATCAAAATGAGGAATGAATTTTAATAGAGACCAAACAAAGGCTTAATATAGCAGCACCTTCAAGTCTCGGTATTACAACGAGGCTTCAACTGATGCTAGCGGACCAGGCCTCGCCCTGACACTATTGCGGGAAATTCAATTAAATAACACCTGAGATCATGTACATTATGGTTCTCTCCTTGTGCATTTAAGGCCAACATTCTTTGTTTATACATGAATCCCTTTTTACTCCCTGAAGAAATGGGCAGTAGTCCCGCAAAACACGCTGGAGAAATAAAATAAATATATCTTTCTAGACGACATCTCCTTGTGTGGCACACCAGGGTTACAGACATATATTTGTTGCTCACTTTTCATCACATCTGATGAGTGTTTTCTATTGGGGCCTCACTCAGGGTATGTTCCTCATACAGTGATACTCTTAGACTATTTTTCATTCTTGCAGTGCCAAGGAATATACACGTAGGACACCTGGAAGGTTGCCCTTTCTTTACATTGAAACGCTGATTGCATAAGTACACAGCTTGATAAGCAGTATCCCCTGCAGATGGAAAGCCATATCTGAGTAGCGTAGCTATTGAATAAGTCATCTACTAGAATGCCTAATGAGCATAGGCCCAAAAAATCCACTTAGCTTCAAAACGTGCGCCGCATCTTTTTTGACCTCACCGTGGGTTCATTTCAGTCTCTGAACAACGACAGAAACATCAACTTCAAAGGAAAAAAGATAGCAGTCTGCGTTATCTAACAACAGTAAACGTTATCAAGACAAGTTCATATTTACAGCCAATCACAGCAAAGTATCAAGTACATTCAATGAAATCTATATATACTCTGAAATAACTGACACTTTGCCTGTTTGGAGTTTTTGCAAACTAGAGCACAGGGCCCAGGAGTGGAGGTTAGTGAGAGAGAGAGAGAGAGAGAGAGAGAGAGAGAGATAGATAGATAGAGTGAACATTTGAGGAGGTAGACAGAGTTGTACTAAAATTAACATATAATACACCTTGGCACATCTTGCATACACACATAAAATACACACACACACACACATCTTTTTTTTTCCTCATACATAAAAACTCTTTATCTTTATTTCTACAGTGTGACTCAGTGAGTGCAAGGGAGTGACAGAGAGTGAGTGTGATCTAGTGTGCCTGTGAGGACATGTGTGAGTGTCTGAGGGTGAGTGGGTGTGAGATGGTGAGGATAGGAGGCTAGAGGGATCGGGAGAGGTGCAGGAAGGTGAGCAGGGCATCCTTGGTCAGGGAAGGAGAAGGAAACCAGATGGAAGGATAGGTGCGTGAGTATGGAGAGGTACACAGTGCACAGGGGAAGAACTGCGAGTGGGAAAGGGGTGGATGTAGGGGAGCACCTTACACAGCCAGGGACAGTGCACACAGGGCCTGAAACACAAACTGACCTGTCCCACTCTGGTATTAATGATGAAAGACTGAGTGACATTTGCAATCTGTATTTTGAATGTGAAAACAACTAGCAGATAAATTAGCACATTGTTGAATTGCTTGGGAGTAGTCATATGGGCATGTCAGGGCATGGATGTGGTCATATGGGCATATCAGGATTAACAAATCTTCCTTTTTGGAGTATTGTCATAAAAGCTAATTTTTTATGTGCAATTGAAGAAGCTTTTGGTATACAGTTCCCTGGATTAGAACATATGCAATATCTGTTTGCTCAGGAAAAATGCCTTTAACACATGTACATGTTTCTTGCATTCTGCCATTTATCTCAGCGGACTTAGGTAGGGCCTCTTTTCCAATCTAAAGCAGGTAGATATCAAATGAAAGATCTCAGGGGGCTAGAGTGAGTTAAAATGATCTGTCTAGTTCAGCTTTGAGGCATGTAATATTTATATTTCAATATTCTTTGAAAGTTTTGATTTCCTAAAACGAAGTATGGAAAGGGAAGCTGATTTTCGTAAAAGATGTATGCACACTTTTGCTATAGTTAAACATACAGATCATAATTTGTGAAGATGTTTACACTTGGGGGAGTTGGCGAAAGAACATTTACTGGGGTCCATGGAATATTACTATTATCCTTATTTACCCTTTGCAATGCATTAAGTACCACCTGAATGCCCCTGTAAACATTTCTAAAGAGCTTTAAAATATGGATATGGAGTAGGGTGCCTATGTCAGCATTGTGCCTTGAACAGAGACTGGTACAGAATGACTGCATGCAGGAAAGTGTGAGGCAGTCTATATACCAACATGTCATCATCTTATAATTTCTCTCCCTTAAACAAATATCAGACATTAAAGAAAATAAATGAAAAAATCATGTAACTTGTTGGACGTTTCTTGCTGAATACAATAAAGGTACGATAATTACTGGGAGATGCTTCATTCAAACTATACTGAAGCTGATATAGTAAACACCAAGTGTACTGTAGGGGAGAAATAAAAA
Source organism: Rhinophrynus dorsalis (assembly GCA_037306005.1). Classification (NCBI taxonomy): domain Eukaryota; kingdom Metazoa; phylum Chordata; class Amphibia; order Anura; family Rhinophrynidae; genus Rhinophrynus; species Rhinophrynus dorsalis. The sequence goes on along the minus strand of CM074720.1, from coordinate 409,969,107 downwards.
TTCCAATTGATGTAAATTGAGTTTATATTGGTCTAGGTCTCCCTAGCATTCAATTGGTTCAAATCTCATAATAAATCAGTAATACTTCAGCCTCAGTATAATTTAAAACCAGACCACAAAAGTATTATATTATAGCTATATCTGGAGAAATTTTGGTCTCTAAGTGTAGCTCTCCATAGAATAACAACAACATTACCTAGGGCTTGATCCAATTGTCCCCAGTAAAACTATCAGTAGGGCAAAAATGGACACCGATGGTACACATACACAGTGTTACTGTAGAAATCCAATTGCCCTACAAACAGGAACCATGATGAATGCTGGGACACAGAACTGGAGTTTTAGCTCAAAGTTTGTCATGGGTTTTTTTGTTCCCAAACCCATGCTAAATAGCGTGAGAAATGGGAACATCAAAGGAAAAAACCCACGCTTAGTGTTTGACAGTGGCCCTCCCAAACATTACCACTCCCCTTGGCCATATACTACCCCTAGCATGAACAATAAAGTGTACCAATACTATCCCTAACACTAACCTATCAACCATAGTTACAACACATACCTGTAATCATGATATTCAGCAGGGGTCATCAGCATCCTGCTTTTCTTCTTTAGTTCTTCTTCTGTAGGCTTCTATACTCTTCTTCTTTCTTCATCTGTTTTCTTTATCAGTCATCTCCATCTGTCATTTTCTTTCTTCATCTGCGCTCCTCTTCTTTCTTCATCTTCACAATTAGTGTTAAACCTGAAAAAGATAAAATACAGTTATTAAACATAATCTACAGGACAAACCAGCAGAAAACCCCTTCCTCATTCCTTTTGGGCCGTTACCAATGCCAACTGAGGGGAATTCGGACAGGGACAGTCCTTTATATGGCCAGTCCCTGTTCAAATTGCCCCTCATGCTCCCATTGGCTGGGATGTGAACTTACACAGCTCACGGAATGTGCCATGCAGTAACCAAACCTCCCAGCCAATCAGCTTCTAGCTGCAGGGATGACAACGCATTGGAAACTGATTGGCTGAGAGGTGTGGTTACTGCTGGGCACGTTACGTGCCCTTTGTAACACTGCATCCCAGCCAATGGGAGTGTTTGAACTGGGACTGGCCATATAAAAGGCAGTCCCTATTCAAATGTCCCTCAGTGCGAACGGGCAGCAGCCCTAAAGGTATGAGGAGGAGAGGATTTTTGCTATTGTTTCCTGTCTCCGGCAGCAGCAGTGATGGCAGCATATGATTAATGTTAGATTATGTTTAATAACTGTATTTTTTATTTTTCGGGTTTCACACTAAGATTAAAGATGAAGAAAGAAGAGGAGCACAGATAAAGAAAAAAGATGACAGATGAAGGAGAAGATAGAAGAAGAAGAAAGAAGCTTACAGAAGAAGAATTGAAGAAGAAAACCAGGATGCAGAAGACCACGCTGGACATCAGGATGACTGGTAAGTGTTGTTTTTTGTTTTGGGTGTTATTTTTTGCCTGTTTAACCCTTTGAGTACCAGTGGAGTGTGCATCACATTGCATACTCTACTGGCACTCAAAAGGTTTTTTTTTTTTTCTTACATTCACACAAATTTTTGGTACGCTTTCAGTGCCAGAGAGGTACGCAACACATTGTGGAACTGAAAGGGGAATTTTACATTACACAAATTTTTTCAGTAGTTTGAATATATTGATATGGGGATTAGGGGCCCATATAATTACATCCAAGGGTCACTTAGCTTTTTTACACTTCACTTCCATGTTGGTGGTTTTTACCATGCATTTGGGGACTCAGAAGCAACTTTTAGAGGCTCAGATTTTTGGCTTTAAAGTAGGGTCCCTTAATGTATGTTACTACCCAACACATGGAATTGAATCACAAATTCAACTTCTTTTACTTTGCTTTCAAAGTGGTGTGGTGTGTCACAGTGCAGGTAATGGCAAACCTGACTGTGTCTTTTTTTAACAGGAATCAATCAGATCGAGCCCCTAGTTATGACTTTTCATAAACTGAATTTAGATTTTAAAAAAAATTCAAAAATGTTTGGGCAAGGGACATAACTACGGAGGGGGGGAGTGCAGAGAGTTCAGTTGTAATAGGGACCAGCATACAAGGGGGCCTATTTGCTCCATCGATTCTCAACCAGGGTGCTGTGGCACTTTGGTGTGCTGCTGGCATCAATTTGAGGTGTCTCATGTTTTCTATGAAGACTTTGACAAAAATTGTAATACTGTCTTTTAAATGCAGAAATATGGAAATTGTTATTCACAAAGTGTTTATTTTTATGATTTTGATTGTGAGTCCTAATAATATCTGTATATTGATGAATCATACCCTTTATTATGCAATTGATAAATTACAATAAATGTTAGGGGTGCCCCAAAAGTTCCAAAATGCATATTAGGGGTGCCTTGAGCAATAAAAGGCTGAGAACCACTGTTCTACACTATTCTGCAACCTATCATACTAATCTCCTATTTTGGAGCTGCTAACACCTGGTAACATAAGAATAGCATTAATTAGTCCTTTCTTTAACCCCTTAGTGACAGCCGCGTTCGTACGCGGCTGTCACCTTAACGCCAGAGGAACATTTTTTTTTTTTTGCAAACGAGTCCGGAGTCTCCGAGCGGCGTGCAGCCGCACGGAGACCCGGACTTCCGTGACTTACCATGTACGTCCTCTGTCACTAAGTGACAGTTTCTGTGGGACGTACCTGGTAAGTCATCTGTCATTAAGGGGTTAAAGCACTGAGTACCAGAGGTGTCCCACAAATTTCAAAGCAATGTTTTGGACATCCTTCTCACACTAAAGAGTTACTTATCGGCACTTGGAGCAAGAATCATGATGTAACAGCTTCCTGGCACTGTGGGACAAATAAATGTATCTTTGCATATTATACAAACATACTGCAGACAATGGGGGAGAGCCTCAGCACCCGGTAGCTTCTAGTCATGTCCCTGCTTTGAGTTGCAATAGCTTTTGAATAAAGAATTTCATAGCAGTGGGAATCTTATTGTTTTAATCAGCATGAAAAACACTATAATATCTTCCTTTAGCATCAGACAATTATGGATATTGAAATGCAATTAAGATTTACATTTTGGAAAATATATAATTTTTTATTTTCCATTGTGATTGTTCTAGTTATTTATCATTCTACTACATATATGTGCAGTTATATGCACCACTAACCTTTATTCTTTATTAGATTTCTTATGCTATATATGTCAATATTCTTAATACCACCCTGAAGCAAGAGATCCTTTTTTGGAGATAAAACAGCTTTACCAGCTCAGGACATAAGCGCTTAATAATGAGATAAGTGTGAATGGGAATTACATCACTCACAGTATATTTAGCAGCTCATGAATTTGTAATCTGTTCATTTGCATATTTGTTTGAACAACCAAGGACAGTTTTATTGTCTCTCAATTACTTGGAAATATGACTACATTACAATACATATCTTTACGTGGGCTGTCAGTTGTTGAACCTAAAAATTGTTGAGGACTACAACTCCCATCATTCTCAACCAGCTGTTGACTAGTTGGCGATGATGGGAGTTGTATGATAGGGGACAAATAAAAATTCTAATTTATTAAAAGAGCAGTAAACTTTTTTTATGAAAAAATAAATATTATAGGGATTTTCCTATTGAGTAAAATAAGAGTATTCCCACTGCCAAGAGATTCATATTTCCAGAGTTATTACAGTTTAAGCCCATGGTTTTTTTTCATTATGTCAATGAAATCCCAATCTCAGCTCACTCAAGAACTTTCCCTTCTGCTAACTCCAGTCCTTACTCACTTATTCAACCTCTCTCTGTCAACTGGCACCTTTCCATCCTCTTTCAAACATACACTAATCATACCCTCCTAAGAAACCCTCCCTGGATCCAAACTCACTGTCAAATTACCGGCCAATTTCTCTACTCCCGTTCGCCTCCAAGCTCCTTGAGCATCTGGCATACAACCAGCTCACTAAATTCCTCTGCTCCCATTCCCTGCTAGACCCCTTACAATCTGGATTCCACCCTCATCACTCCACTGAGACTGCCCTCACTAAAGTGGCAAATGACTTGCTCTCTGCCAAGTCAAAAGGCCTCTACTCCATACTCATTCTCTTGAACTTGTCAGCCGCCTTTGGCACATTAGTTCATCCATTCCTCCTCCAAGCCCTCCACTCCCTAGGTCTCTGTAACACTGCACTCTCCTGGTTTTCACCTTATCTCTGCAACCACTCCTTCAGCGTTTCTTACTCTGGCTCCACTTCCCAACCCATCCCACTGTCTATTGGAGTGCCTCAACGGTCAGTCCTGGGACATTTTCTCTTCTCAATTTACACTGCATCCCTTGGAAAACTTATTAACTCCTTTGGGTATCACCACCATCTCTATGCTGATGACACTCAAATATATCTTTCCTCCCCTGGCCTCTCCCCTTCGCTCCTGTCCCGAATATCTGACTGTCTGTCTGCTGTGTCTTCCTGGATATCCTCCCGTCAACTCAAACTTAACCTTGGCAAAACTGAACTAATTATCTTCCCTCCCTCTACAACCAGCCTTACCCCAGAAATTACCCTCACCATTAACAACGCTACCATCACACCAACCCCTACAGCTCATTGCCTGGGGGTCACATTTGATTCTGCCCTCTCCTTCATTCCTCACATGCAGTCAATTTCCAAATCATGCTGCTTCCACCTCCACAGCATCTCTAGAATCCGACCCTTTCTCACACAAGTCACTACCAAAATTCTAATCCAAACACTCATCATGTCCCGTCTTGACCACTGTAACTCACAACTAACCTTCCTCTCATCCGACTAACCCCACTACATTCCATAATGAACTCTGCTGCAAGACTAATCTACCTCACTCATCGCTTCTCTGACACCAAACCCCTTTGTCAGTCCCTACACTGGCTTCCATTAGCATACAGAATTAAATTCAAAATCCCGGTACTATCTTATAGAGCCCTCACTAAGATAGCACCACCCTACATTTCATCTCTCATTTCCAAATACACTCCCACTCACCATCTTCCCTCTGCACACGACCTTCTGCTCTCCACAGCTCTTATCACATCCTCCCACTCCCGCCTACAGGACTTCTCCCGTGCTGCTCCTCAACTCTGGAACTCCCTCCCCCGCCCAATCAGACTCTTCCCCAGCCTTCAAATTTTCAGACGCTCCCTGAAAACTCACCTCTTCAGGGAAGCCTATCAACTGCCTCCATAAACACTATCACCAAGAATCACCCCTTGCCTGGACCGCTGCACTCAGCAGCACTTCTCACTCCCACACAATGACTGGCTGTTCATGCAGCAGGAGGCACTTACACCCAATAGCACTTACTCCCTCTGTGTTAAACCCACCTTCCTCAAGACTGTAAGCTGTCATGAGCAGGGCCCTCTGATCCTTCTGTCTCCACATTTGATTGTACTATTTAATACCTCTGTATGTCTATTTCCATTTGGAAAGCACCGCGGAATTAGTTGGCGCTATATACATAAAGAATAATAAAAATAAAAACAGTTACATTCTAATGGAGAAAAAAGTGTCAGTGCATTTTAGACATTTACGATTTAAGAGTTTAGGAAGCTTTATTTGAATCAATGGAAATTTTTTCCCTATACTAAAGTTGGTTTGTCCTAGAATTGTACCATTTTCCTTTAAAAATAAAGCCAATTGTTGTATTTGTAGATGCTGGCTAGGCATTCATGATATTTGAATAGATATTAACCTTTTTTATTTTTTGGTGATCATGGAGTAATTTTATTCAAAGTGCTTATTTCAAAGTTCTTTTAATGCCTCTTTAACACAGGTGACACTGATACAATGATGCACACCCAGCATTTCGGACATTGCCAGTGCAATAGAACTGCAGAACTCTGCAGTTCAAACACACGGATCATAAACACACTCAAAAAATGGTACTATTGTTTCTGCTGGTGACCTGATCTGAAATATGTTCTTACTTGTCCTTATACTTCAAAAGATTTCACTTAGACCTCTTTCAAGCAATAGCATTGTCTCAGCAGGAGCAGCACCTTTTAAAGGGATAGTAATACTTCATTTTAACTTTATTTTATTTTGTAGGCATTAAAAAAACATGAAAAATGATATAAGTCTTATCTCTCAAACCTTTATGGTTTAAGAGATATTCACAAGCAAAGTTTCCCCTCCCCGCCCCTTTTACCTAGTGTAAGCCATTTCTTGTCAGATGTGCAATGCAGTCCATAGACCAGACAGATAACAACAGGGGACAATCTTCTTTATATGAAAAAATGAAAGCCCTGCCCCCCTTGACAAGCTTTTCAGGTGTTTCCCTTATCTTAATTGAAGATTGTCCCTCTCTGCAATCTACCTGGGCACCTCCCTTCTGCTCTGGCTGAGCAGTGTTACATCAGTAAAAGGGGCGGGAGGGGGACACTATGTCATTGAATTACTCCTGAACTACAACCCTGACAGAACTGAAATAACACTCTCCAACATCCAAATACTATGATGATTAATTAGAGCTGCTTTATTAGGAAACATTACTATCCCTTTAAAAAACCCCACTTGTTGCAAATCACTATTTCCTATAGGCAATTTCACACTGTAACATGCTTTGACATTGTTGAGGGAAAATACATGCTCTAAATGTCCTCTGACAGTATGATAATACAGCTACAAATTTGTGTTTTGAGTTTCAATGGAATCACATTGAAATCACACAATTAATGTTGATGAAAGCATAAAATATTTCTTCTTTTATAATGCTACGCATTTGTACACAGCGATGTACAGATAATTTTTCAGCACAGTGAATCACTGTTCTCTAGAGCTTACAATCTAAGTTTTTGGTCACAAGAAGTTATTGACATTTGGAATGGAACCAGGTCTTCAGCTTTATAGCCAATGTCCAAGTCAGTTTATTGACCATCTGAGCATTTGCTTCTCCCTAGAAATATTTTGCCTGCAGTTTTATCATTGATTGTTCCACTCAACAATAGTTAAAGTCCTTTTACAATTTCTGACTTCTTGCTCTAAAAATTAATCTCTCTCCGATTTCAACACCAGTCACTAGTTGAACCACATTGTTTTTTATTAGAGTCGACCTGTTTGGAATGTGCATAAGTATATATGTACCAGTTTCTTGGCTATCACAGTCATCTAGCTTTTCAGCAGTTATCTAGTTTTTAGACCCATCTTCTTTTGAGTTCAGAATCAGAAATGCACTTTGTATAGTTAATCAACTTAATCTGGAGAATACTTTCAATCAATTACAAGATAGGGTTTACTGATAGATCACAAATTATATCAGTTATTATGCATCTTCAATATTTGAACAGTATTTTAAAATGCTATGAAGCCCACATGCTTAAGATTTGTATTTGTGGGGGTTAGAAGATAGAGGTTAGGGGTTGTGAGAGAGATGATTGGAGAGGGTGAGATCTGAGTGAAAAGGAGTAGTAGAAAAGAGATTAGGAAAGAGGAAGGCATGCTTTGGGGGTAGAAGAGGTATTTGAAGTTTGGAGCAGAAGAAAAGGTGAATATGAGGAAAAAGAAGAGGTGAGAGCACCCAAAAAAGTGCTGCTAATTTGAAAACATCAAGGGGAATCTAATCTCAGCAGAGCTTTGTTCTCTTTCTTGGTCAGATAATGCATGCATAAGTAAATATTCATGTCCATAAATAATTTCTCTCTGTCTTCTGAGGCTGAGGAAACATGTTTCCACCAGAGAGGTGGAGTAATATATGGAGGAGTATTCATGCAAATCATTTCACGATGGAAGTTCCCACTGTGTAGAAAACTTAGAGATAGGTCCTCTTAAATACATGTATAGCAATTTCCTTTTATGTAGATTTTGACACTCTTCAGATTTCTTGTGTTCTCAAATCCTACTTTCCACACACATAAAACTAGTTTCATGACATTACTAGTATCCATATTTTCTTAGATTAATCTAATCTTCCAGCCTTCAAATCAGTTGAATTGCCTAATAAAAAGTAATAGACTTGTTCCAGTCTTTCCTAAATTGTCATTTTCTCTCAGAGAAGCTTTTCTTTTTCTCATTGAGGTTGAAGCATTTTTATCAAGTGTTGGAAAATAACTGAACACAAATTCAAAAAATTGATTGTGTGCGTATAATATTTATGTTGTAAACAATCATATTAAATAGCCCATATCAGAAAAATGTGTGATTTTATTGCTAACTCTGTTGCTAGTCATGTGTATATGGGCGATTCAGACTGCTTTTGTTTTTTCTGTTTATGCTAACTCTATTCTTTACTATTGAAAAATATGTTGGCAGTCATTAATTTGCAAATTCAGTTCTTTTATTCTTACAGGTTACTGAAATGATTTTTTCACTAGATTTCTTTGGTCAACTTGCAGTAACATTTACTATTAGTAATTTTAGGGTCTTCACCCAAAATAACTGGAGCAATTTACACAACCCACCAGTCCTTAAAGGGTTAAATTAAATAAATACAAAGGAAGTATGATATAACAAAATTAGCTCTAAGCTGTTGCCCAGTAGGAAGTTATGGACAAAAACCACAGTGATTAACCTTCCTCTACAATGTAAGCTGTCATGAGCAGGACCCTCTGATCCTTCTGTTATCCACATCTGATTGTACTATTTAATACCTCTGTATGTCTATTCCCAATTGTACAGTGCTGCGGAATTAGTTGGCGCTATATAAATAAAGAATAATAATAATAATTAACAAGATAACAAACATGGGTGTGTTAACTGTAAACAAGACCAAAATAAGTACTTCCAATAGCCACATGTGCATTAATTAGAAACAATTAATTCTTCCTGATACAAGTTTCAGAGTCTAATGTCCATGAGCAATGTAATTATAAGCCAATATCCAGTAGGATTCAAATTGTAGGACTTTGAAAATTAACTCCAGTCAGCTGCTGCTAGTTATGAACCTTATAGTATTAAACTACAGTAGGCCATATTACCAGCTATCTTTGCAATGAGACTAGGACACGTATATTTTAGAAAATTAGATAACATGCCAGACAGGGGGGAAAGCCACATGTTGGTGTAATAAATTTTGTTCAGAGTAAAAGATAGCACAAACAAAGAAATGAAACATAGCCACTATTGTTATGTGAGCTTAGTGTATGTATAAAGTTTTTTTTACTACGATTATCAAATTCCTTCCCTGACACATAGCATCATGAAGAGTTCAGAGTCCTCTCTGAAATAGTTTATCTGGGCAAGATCATGATTGCAGATAGTTTGTTTGGATGAGGCTTTTCTAGAATTAGGTGCTTGATATAATTAACTGCAATGTAACAAATAAGGCAGCCCACTGCCAATGGGAATCATCAGAAACTCTGTGTGTGATTCTTTTCAATAATTCCATTTGGAAGATAGGAGATATTTAAAACACAGCTTTTATTTAAAGCCAGAATACAAAAAAAAGGGAATTCTTGTGTGGCACTGCCCTCCACTGTATTCAGGTCATGTCCACTCTATTTACAGATTTTTATTTTTATCAGAGTGTCTTAGAGAGCCATTAGTACAGCATCCAGGATGGAGAGATTTTCTGATACACCTTGATAACATTTAAGGACAATGGAGACCTCTCTTTCCCAAAAGGTGCTTTTCTTATACATCCACCCTGACAGGAAGTGAAAGTCCTGAGACAATGTGATTGAGAGGGTTAAGGACAGGAGTTCATGCAAAACTCTCTTACAACTCAGGAATGAGCAGCCATTTTGGATGTCAGCAACCTGGAAGTGCGCTGCAGAAAGTGAAAAAAAAATATTTCAAGGATTAACAGTATGCCATACACAGTGCCATGTACACCTCTGGGCGCATATAGTGCAACGCTCCCTGAAAACACACTACTTCAGGGTGGCTTACCAACTGACTACATACTTTATAAAATTCTACAACTCTTTCTAAGAGTCATTTTTGCCTCTTCACACACACTCACAGGCCATTTTACCGTCTACATTCAAGGTAGCACACAAGTGGGTAGATGCACTAAGGTGTGATAGAGGTGATAAAGTGGAGATGGCTTTTCCAGTGTTCTTAACTGTCTGTGTCTTATGTTATTCTATGGAGCCAAAGGACAATGTATTTAGAGATCTTGAAGAAGTGATATCACTGGAGAAATCATCTCCACATTATGACCTCTTTATCACACCTTAGTGCATAAACCCAAAAATGTCTGCTGCCCTCAAAAACCATTAAGCACTTTTGCAAATCATAAAGCTCTTGCATCTTTTGGATCAGCTACTCTCATTCCCATTAGAATTTTAAAGGAGCAGTAAACTTTTTTTATGAAAAAATATATATATAATAGGGATTTTCATACTGAGTAAAATAAGGGTACTCCCACTGCCAAGAGATTCATATTTCCAGAGTTATTACAGTTTAAATCCATGTTTTTTTTTACATTAGCAGTGCCCTCTAGTGGTCAAATTGTAATTAGTTTTTCCTGTTACATTCCAATGGAGAGAAAATTTAAGAAAGACATACAGTTCTCCATAGAATGTGATAGAAACTGCCGAGCCACTTTCTGTCAGTTAGAACTATCAGGAAGTAAACACAGTAAATTCACTTTATGATTATTTGAACTTTTATAAATTTTGAATAGAACATCTGGCAGCAGTGGGAGTACCCTTGCTTTATTCAGCAATAAATAAGATCTATAAAATATGTGTTTTCATAAAAAAATTTACTGCTTCTTTAAGCTTCGCAAGCACAGCTTTGCGTCTTACTTGTGTCTTACTGTATCTTTTCTGGATTGTTATAATTAGTCTAACCTGCTCCCCATTGGAGAGTACTGCTGAATATATTGCCACGTACAAGTAAAAAATAACACAAATAATCTGTGAAGTGACTGGAGGCACTCAAATATTGTGACAACACAATGATTTTGTATTTGAACACACCTGTGCAATCTTTGTGCTTGTCTTCTCCTATGAAAGATAGTAACTGGTCATATAATTTAAATCAAGAAATATACAATTATTCCATAAAATGTTATTATATAAATATTGGCATAATAACCAGTGATATGCAAAATTCCAATGCAATGTCTAAATTAGTGAAGCAGTGGTATTCAAAGTGCAAAATGCCACTTCTTATAAGGGAAACCAGCAACCAGCTCTGCCATACATAGAATGGCACCAGCACCTAGATGGAATAACCAACACACGCACAAATTATGCTGGAATAGCTAACACAAAGCTAAAACACTGCAAAGCAATGGCTAAGACAATAGCAATGCAATTTAGGAAATCAGGTAACCTGTTTGAGGAACATAAGCATAAGTTATAGCTCCCTATAAAGAATAGTCAAACTTAATACTATTACAATGCAATTCTTTACAACTAAAACTTAGATGTGAGGAAAGATAAATATATTTTATAACATCCATTTTAGTGCTGGGAGACATGAAACAGCTGTGTAAGACCTTCTGCATCTTCTTCTGCACCAAAATTCTATTTTCCCAACAGCGTGAGATGGACTGAAAAAGACGTGCCTTCAGCTTGGAATCTGTTCAGGTTCAGCAGGAGAGCTACAGTTACTATATACTAAGAAACTAGAGTAAACCTGAACAGTGGAAATTGCTCTGCAATGCATTGTGTACCCCTCTGGCACTCAAAGGGTTAAAGGAAGAATATGATAACTTTAATTTTGTCTGAGCAAAGCGGAGAAACTAGCAGGAAATTATCCTCCACGTGCATAAATCACAACCTATCCGAAGGCCTGAGACAACATAGCTGAGATAAACAGGAATGGGTTTGGACATAAATTACATTCTCATTAAACTGGATTTCAACCACTTAGTGCAATAATTCTATACAAAGAAAGAAAGAAAAAACTTTGCATACTCTGCTCTATTACTGCCTCTAAATTGGAAAAGAAAATGTATCCAAAAAGGTGCTTACAGGGTAACAACTTTTGATATGCTGAAAAAGGCAGATATCCCTGCAGCATTAGCACTCATTAAATACATCTCCACCTTCCAAAATCAGCCACAAAATGGGAAAATAATAAAATAACCTTTATTAAAAACTTATATACATAAAATCTGGGCACATTTATAAAAGAAGTTTGCTAATATATCTGTACCGTGTGTGTGTTGCCAAGACATCAGTTTGAGAGTGACACTAATTAGCATAAGGTAAATAAGCTATATAATAATTTTAGTTCTGGTAGATCAAGTAAGGATTTTCCAATATCAGCATAATCTCAACTATACAATATTATGGATTTCAGTAGGTTCTTTATTTAGAGGGATCATTCCGAGGATTAATGATCTGCATTTTGACAGATCGTAATAAATACACCTTTGATGGAGATCAAATAAATAGTAACATTTACTAAATACTGCCTCTTGGATTAATCTATTTCTCCATTGGATAATGAGTTTGGAAAATATTGTTCTATGGACTGTGTCATGCCAAGGCATGATTTGGCCTTTGAAGGCCCTTGTATGTATAATTTGTTTATTTTGTGTATTTTATGGTACCTTTTAAAGTGTTAACTAAACTGGATGAGCAGATAAAAATCACCAGGGCAGGACATAGACTGTCATAAAAGATATTGGGCCCTCTGTGTTGATGGGGGTTATCCAGGGGACAGCCACATAATGTGAAATAGGGAGAACATGTGTATATAGAAAACTGTCAGGCCAAACCACCCAGGGGGTTTGGCCTGTTAGAAGCAACTGTGGGCTCTTATTTAATATGGGTCTTAGATTAAAAAGGGTGATTTTCTTTGTAACAACTGAAAGGAAAGCTTTTGCCATCTGAAGTTCCCACAAGGACTCTTAATATATCGGTAATTGTATATAAGGATTTCTTGTGTTTCTCCCATTTTATTTTATGGACTGTTTTGCCTATGTGTAATCTTTATTTCTGTATTTTTGTAACCAGCACTGTGAAACCTTTTTTCAGATTAAATGTTCAATTAATCAGCTCTTGTCTCTGTTCTCTAACATGATCTCACTACTCTGAAGGAAGCTCAGTTAGAACATGCTACTAAAGGGTTAATTATATGTCTAATTATTAAGGTGCTTTTATACTGTAATTATGTTGTGTTTGGGGTAACCTAAGAAGCCCAGATATAAAGTCTTGATGGTGGCAGCAAAGTGTAGTACCGGGGTGATAGTGCAGGAGGGATTTCAGGGGTTAATTTGGTGGTTGCTAGGAATGGTAACAGGGAACCAGGGATCTGGCATTGTTAACCCTTTCACTCCCCCATTCTCCCCACTGTCTCAGCAGGGCCTATAGCCCTAGTCTTGTGACAGACTGTCTTAACCGTTTATGAAAGAGCACAGTTCAAGCTGATACTTTTGTCTGTGGCCAAGCCTGTGGTGAAATACGCATCAGATTTCTTCACCTCTTGTGATTTTCAATATTTCTAACTAATGGGCTAGCCAATGATTTTTGAAGTCTGCTCTGTTTAACCCCTTTTGTTAGCCATTTTTTCCACGCATAATATTTGATGCCATCAGTAGGTTTATAACAGTCCCTTATTAGGGCTAGCATAGTTTTGGTCTTTTCTAGTACAGTTAATAGAGTTAACTCTTTAATCTCTGAATTGCTAAAATATTTTAGAACACATTTATTCTCATATAATTATTTGATGAAGATACATGAAAATCTGTCTGATTTATATACTTCATTGATTTAACATTATTGAGACTGTTATATTGTATTTTCTGTGTTGGCAAGTCGGTTATATTTGTCCCGGCAACACACATATAAGGTACAGCTGTATTAGCAAACTTCTTTAATAATTTTGTCAAGATTTTATATATAATTTCTAATAAAAGTTAACTTTTATTATTTTTCTGTATCTAATGAGTGCTGTTATTGCAGGGATATCTGTCTTCTTCTACATATAATTTTATGCAAGCAGAGTTAGTAACATCCTGCACCCAAGGTGTTCCGCACCACTCCAGCAGGTATTTAATATCACCGCAAACTGACCCACAGAGTTTACAGTACACATACAGAATGGAAGCAGTGAAGCTGGGAAACCACAATCAGGAAATATAGTAAGAATAATACATGTTTATTGGTATTGTTTAGCATTCCTCTTTCATATAGCCTTTTGCTAGCCCATCTCAATTTTCATTTCTTTCTCTCCCGTCATACAAGCATCCCACCCTACTTCCTCTCTTGCCATCCTTCCCTTGTACTCTCCCCTTTCTTATTATCTTTTCACCCCACCTTTTTCCATATGGAGGCTAAATTTTAGCCTGGCTTGACACTGCAGGCCTCCCTATTCAGTGATGTAATGCAAACATTTTGGGGCAACTTATCACAAGAATACTTTCACAAAGGCATAAGTAAAAATTATTGAACCCTAGGGTAGGTGGGACCCCCTTGGATGCTGGGTCCCTGCAAGACTGCACCTTTTGTACCCACCTGTAATTATGCTCCTGTCCCTACTACACCTGAGATATTAAAGTGGAACTACCACCCAATAAAAACATTGCCCCATATAATTGCCCATCTGGCGACTAGCTGCTCAGTAGCGCTAGTCACCAGAATTATTACCAGATTAAAAAGAATTCGCTATTCTTCCTGGACTGACAGGAGGACGGAGCATGGACATCTTGCCATAGTGACATCCACGCGTCTGCACTGTCAGTCCTGGACGGGTCTAGGAGGCATTGCTAGGAGCCTTTCGGGTCTGAAAGGAACTGACAGCGCAGGAGCGTGGACGTCACTATGGCATGATGTCCACTCTCCATCCTGCTGTCAGTATGGGAAGAATAGCAAATTCTCTTTAATCTGGTAATAATTCTGACGACTAGCACTACTGAGCAGCTAGTCGTCAGATGGCAATTATATGGGGCAATGTTTTTATTAGGTGGTAGTTCTGCTTTAACTGACTATAACATATTATAATTTATTGGGTGGTAAGGTATGTAAATTTGCTTCTCATGTAGGCATATATTAATAAAAAGATAAAGAAATCAGAATCTGACTAGAAAAATCATTTGAGAAAATGCACCTGTATTTAATTTTGAGATTATTATATACTTTGGAATCTCCATTATCCAAGGGGTTAAAAAGATATTGTCAGGTTTAGTCCTGGATTACATTGCAGAAGAAATCTTTATCTGGAATCTGCTGGATAATACTTTTCATTTGCAATGCAAACTAGGCCTTTGTACGTTAACTTTCAACAAATGTTATTGCTACACAGTAAAAAAAAAAATAAAAAAAAATATATATATATATATATGTATTTTTTCTAAAGAGATCTTGACAGTAACCAATGCAATCTTCTGAAATGCATCTCACTATGGGGATCTGTGTCTTTATATCACTGAAACACTGAAACCAGATGTTTGCTTCTGGCAATTCCTGGGGAGTTTAATGGCCATGTCTGTCATTTCTGATGATCTCTGTCAGTTACCATGCATGTTTAAATAGATGAATTACAGTATGGGAGATGCCAGGCAAGTAGTCCTGCATAATTTCCAAAACGTCTCCTATGCATAGGGCATTAATTCTGGAGCAAACAAACTGCACCATAGAGGAGAAATACCAAACCCACAATTCTCATTGATTTAAATGGTACCTTTAAACCCTTGGATTCTAGGTCTGTAGTGTATTACGAAGCAATACACTGGAGACCTCTCCAGCACTTAAGGCATTAAAATCACAACTTAAATGAATGGGAATTTTCCTTCATCCCCTTTGGTGCAGTTGGTTTGTTTCATAATTCTACAGCTTCTATATTATGTAGAGGCTCTTATGATATCTATGTAATAAGCGTGTCCTCATAAATAACAACAAACAAACTAAAATATTTGTCAAAGAATACACATTCAAATTGTTAGTAACATAAAATGTCTTTTAAGTGATAGAAATGGGACTATTAAAATAGGGGAATTTAAGGGTTTGTGGTTTGCTTGCCTACAAGATGAACACTTAGCTCCAGAGGTACACTCTCCAAGGGTCTCACAGTAGAGGCTCTAACCAACCGAGCACTCCTTTTTACAGACTAAACCAACTATTGTGCTTTACCTACCTCCTAACCATGGCTTAAGGACATTTAGCGATATGACCAGAGATACTTTCCTGAGCTACCTATAAACTTCTGGTGTGGCACAGACAGAGCGGATCCAAGATGACCGTTTCTTGCCCCCTGACTGTTCTGAGCTGTAAAACCGTGATCCTCCTTCACCTGAGAGATAAATTAATCTCAAGCTTTTATGTACTGCACTGTCTGTTGAACTTTTTGTGGTCTCTACCATGAAGGCCTTGCTGGCTGATCTGAGAGGAAGTTTGTTAAAGGACTTTTGAACTGCAATAGCCAATTTAAAAAGATGTGGGAGCAGTGGAAAAGACGGCTGATTCCTTTAAAGTTCTGGTGGACATAAAAACTGAAGGACAAAATGGCCATTCAGAGGAGCAAGGTGGCTGCTATGGAGGAACAACTTATGTTTACAGACTATACCCAAATCTGTGCCTCTGGCAGACATGTTAGCATTTGTGAAGAAGCTGTTTCAGTTCATACTTCCTGAGTCCACAAACTTGACCTTATGCTGGACAGAACTCATCATATCCCGAAGGTCTGATAGTTACCTCAGGATGCTCCTAGGGATGTCATTAACAAACTCCAAATATTAAGGACTGCAAGAACAGAATGGGACCTCCCATCTGATTTTCAATAAATTTCAATTTTTTCAAACTTATATGCACATTCTATAGTGAAGTGATGGGAATTCTCACAAATCTTGCACACCCTATAGGCAAATTATATTCCCTACAAATGGGGAGTTCCAGTAAAGTTGCTGATTACACTAAATGGTGCAACTAACCCCTAATCAATCTACCAGTGTTCTCCATGACTGGGACATGGAGAAGTGAAGTGTCCTTTGCTTAGTGAACTCCATTACCTAGTTCTGATCCACATTGGACAGCGGCAACTAAATGGTGCAGAGGTACAGATAACTAAGTGCATTGCCACAGGCTTACCTTTGCATCTCTGTGTATCTGCAACTGAATAATGAGACTTTATCTATACTCTGTAAATTTGGAGTGCTTCCCTTGTGGAAGAAGTCTACTTCTTATATGGGCAGAATTTCTCCTCCCATTCTCCACTTTCAGAATGCTGTCCCATGCCATGATACTGTTGCTGCCCTTCGGCAGGACTGTAATAATGGCATGTATTTGGACTTTCCCTGCTGTGTGAAATGAGATAGGAACCCACTTTGTTTACAGATTTTACGGATCACCATGGTTTTTTTTTAAATGTAGCTCTCCTTCCCCATATTTTTTTTTTTTATATAATTTTTTTATTCTTTTATTTTTTTTTTTAAGATGGAATCATCATATTTATTTTTTGTTGGGGGGGAATCACTTTTGTGGGCATTGCCTCTCCTCTACAGCATTGGGTGGATAGGCTCTAGAGACTTCTTTGCTTATCCCCTGTAATCTATCATGCCATCCAGGATTAATAGCCCTAATGTCAAGGACCTTAATTCTCCAACTAAATGTTAATTTTCACTTGTTTTTAGAAAAGAAGCTGCAGATAGTGTCTGCATTCATGAGATTCCCTTACTTATATTTAACCCCCCACACTTTATCCACTAATACTACCCAACTGGGTTCTCTTCCAGTGCTGGAGTCAAGCTGAGAGGAGTGTCAGTCCTGATGGGAAAAATGTTACATTTGAAAAATTATAGTTATTGCTGATCCTGATGTTTGATATATTTGATATATATCTATTAACCTATGTCCTTTGAAGCCTTTTGAACATAATTTGCCCCAATTTACTCCCCTCAGTTAGGCCTTTTTTATTATATTGTATATCTCATCATCATCAGCCATTGTTGATCCACTGCAGGATGAAGGCCTCGTCAGACAGCCTCCAATAACTTCAGTCCTGTGACTTTTGTTCAACATGTTTGGTTATTTTACCTGTCGATCTTGTCTTTGGTCTTCTTCTTGGGAATGTAGTATTGAGTGGAATCCAACAGGTTTTCTTCCTTTGTGGACTTTCCATTTTCATTTCAGGAGCTATACTGTTTCAATTATATCACAGACTTTTGTTTACTATCGAATCCACACACAAATTTTTTCTGACTCTTTTTGTTATGTTTAGAATTTGCAGCTCCATACTTGTCTGCGTAACCTTGAGTTTTTGTATGGCTTTGGCATTCAGTGTTCATGTTCCACAGGCATACACAAGGACTGGGAGGACATATTGATCAAAAACCTTTCACTTGAGGCAGAGTGGTAAATTTGTCTTAAAAACAAACTATTAAATTTTCCAAATGCTTGCCATCCCAGTTTTATTTGTTGCTCAATTTTCATCATGGTGTTTCCATTTGTTGACATTTTCTGTCGAAGGGAAACAAACATAGTTGTCAACTTCTTCTAGTTTTTGCCCATCTACTGTGATTTTCCTTGAAATGGCAAATAGCTTCAAATGTTATAAATATAAAAGTATCATAAATATGAAATAGAATGCTGGAAGTGGAACAATGTCTACGCGTTTCAGAAGACCCTGCCCAAGGGTATATTTTGGCAAGTGTATCTTTGTTTCTGCTATTTTGGGGTGTCCTCTGTGTGTGGTCCATTTGGTGTTTCTCTGTGGGTTATACACAGCATATCACCCCAGTATTTTTTACCAGTATAAAATTGATACATTTTTGCAGCATTGTTATTTGTTCCTGTATCTTTCTGTCCTTTTCCTTTCTTATTTGTTTTTTCATTGGTGCGCTTATTATCAATAAGTATTTTATATTTCATACTTTATTTGTATATAACTTTCAAGAAGTGTTACAATATACACATTTTTTTCTATTTGATTTCTTCTCTTTATGGGTCTAGATTCTGTTCCTTTACATATGAGATTCCTGCTCAAATGTATACTTTCATAATATTGTTTCATAATAAATGTTTCTGCCCATATGAAAAAAATGTCCAATCTCTCCAGACATGCTCTCCCTCTCTAAGACAAAATATGGTCCCCATGGCATAAGTTCTATGTGTGACTGACCCCTTCACAGTATAGTTATACCCTCAATACCACAAAATGATGATGAAGATGATGAAGTTGAAAAAACATATGCAAATTAAGATATGTCTATCGATATAACCTGAGTACAACTGAAGTGATAGTCTGAAACAGTAGGAAAACAGTGTAAAGGTGACAAAAAGAACATGTTAAAATATAGGAATGTATTAAAATCATAGTGAGAAAAAGAAACCATATTATATCACACAGTGGCATAACTAGTCATTGGAGGGCCATGGTGCAAATCTATTTGGGTCCCCAACAAAAAAATATTTTCTCGTATGAGAATACTGGGCCCTGGTACAACTGCACCTCCTGTAGTTACATCCATGACATTACACTCACACATGCTCTTCTTGGGCTAAATGTACTTCAGTGGTCCCTTCCGTGGTAGCCAACATACTGCTATTTTTGTAGACATCCAATATATCGAAGTTTCCCTGTCCTGCATTAGTATCCCTGCAATCTAGATGTTCTCTTATGTTATTTTGACTGATTTCAGCATCATCCATGGAGATACACAGTTCAATATAGACAAGTCCAAATATGGGTAGTAACTGTCTCGGCACTAAACCCTGAGGTCAGCATACTTAAAGATAGCTAGGGATACATGGACAGTTGTGATGTAGTCAGACATGCAGCTCGGGATGCTTGGCGGGTTGTAAAGGGGCAGGGGAGGAAAACCATAGGGAACATTGAACTGATCCAGTTAATCTCAAACTTGAGCTCTGACTGGGTCCCTTCCACACACTCTATGGTTTTCCTTCCACTCCCCTTGCAGCTTGCCACACATCCCAAGCAGCATTGCTAGCTGTATCACAACTGTTCATGCATCCCTAGATTTTATTATGCATTCTGGCCTTGGAGTTTAGTGGCAACACATTTGCTATCTACATTGAACTGTGATTTCAGCAGCAACCACAGGAATACAATAAAAAAGACAGCAACCAAAGGAATAAAATCAAAATAACATCTGGATTGCAATGAAATTACATACTACTGGAGGACTGGAAACCTTTTGTGTACTGGAAGGATACAGTGGGTGTAGTATTAGTTAGCTGTCAGGGAAGGGACCCTTGAGTTGCATTTAGCTCAAAAAGGCCCCATTTGAGTACAATGTGAAAAGGTCTCTGTTTCTTGCTATGATTTTAATAACTGCCTCAATTAGATGTTTTTCTTCTCATCTCCTTTGTGTGGTTTTCCTAGTGTTTCAGGTTAAAAGGGATTTGCTACATGCCACCTATTTGTGACTTTCATGAAACCAACTGCTACTACAAATTGAAAAGGCTTCTTGGTTAGATATATGAATTATACAGAAAATGACATATAAATGGAAATTCATTTATATGTATGATTAAAGTTAATTTCATATCCTTACTAGAAGAGTAGTCAACTAGGAAAGAAATATTGTTGAACCTAGTGATCAAGTGAATTAAACACTGTATGCAATAAGCAGGCATTTGTACAACAATGATCATATTATAGTCATGTTTGAAATTTGTTCTTATAGAACATTTTATTCATTATCAAATAAAGAATTACATTTATAAAAACAGTGTTAGACCACACTGAGTACAAGAAGGACAGAATAATGTGGCTTCACAATTAAGTTAATGGGGAAAAAGAGAGGATGGAGAATGAACATATGCATCATTTAAAAACTATAAAGGATGCAATAAAATCTGCCAAAGAGCAATTCGGTTAGCTTCAGTTACAAATGAAAAAATGCTTGAGAAAAACACTAAAGACAAATCTTAAAGAATAGTCTACAAGCACACAAATGGCAAAAAGATGAAGGAAAATACTGAGAAACTTAAAACCGAGACAGAAAAGGCAAGTGGTCACAAAAAGATGTCAGACATTTAAATTCAATTTCTTCAGAAATTACAAATTAAGCAACAATATATATTGTCAGAGAGAGAGAGAATAATAACATTGCCACCTGCATGCTCTTGGTGTGCAGAAGACAACGTACAAAAAAGTAAAAACAGAGTAGCTGATTAAAAAGCTTCTGGGCTTGATGGCCAGTGGCTCCACTGGAACTTAGTTCAGTAAAACGAAAGCCATTATTCTTAAACATTTTGTATTCACTCTGATCAAGCACAGTGCCATATGATTGGAGTAAAACAGATGTATGACCATTATTCAGAAAGATATCAAGATCAAAACATAGCAATTATATACCTGTAAGTTTGACTACCCAGTGGAATTATACCATAATGTTTGCTAAGGGTCAATAGTCAGTATTAATGTGTTAAACAATAACAATATTATTAGTAAGAGTCAGTATGGTTTATGAGAAATAGATCAAGTCATACACATCATCTTGACTTTCATGATATGTCAAGTAGTAATGTAGTCAATGGTATGTCTGTGGCAGTAATATAATTTAATTTAGCCAAAGCCTGTAATTGTCGGAGTACCTCTGCGGCGGCTGCCGAGCCGACTGCATTACTTATCCAGCGGCTCCAGCCGCATCCTGCATTGGCACTCTGCCACTTGCTGTCAGTCGCGGCTTGGCCCCTCAGCCACCTTCGAGGGTTCATGCGCAGCTTCAGCTGCTTCTGCTGTCGGCATTCCGGCATGCGGGTGACATCATCATTGGCCGCATGTCCAAGAACATGGACGTGCGCTCCATTTAAAGGGACAATCACCAGTTGGCTACTCCTCCTCTTCCTGTGACTATACTGTTTAAATTGCCTGTTCACAGGGCTCAGTCGCCCTTTTGTTGGTGTGCAGTGCAGTTCTGTATTTTGGCTTTCTGTGCATTATCTGGCTTGTCTGACTACCGGTGCTGACCTGTGGCTCTGTCTGACTATCCACTCCATGTATGACCCTTGGCTTTGTCAGACAACCATTCTGGTGCAGACCTGTGGCTCTGGCTGACTACCCGTTCTGTGTATGACTCCTGGCTTGTCTGACTATACGTTCTGGTGTTGACCTGGGGCTCTGTCCACTGCGTATCCAGCATACAAACGCTTCAGTAGATATCCTATCTGGTGCAAACTTGTGGCTCTGGCTGACTACCTGCTCCATGCATGACCCCTGGCTTGTCTGACCACCCATTCTGTCGCTGACCTGTGGCTCTATCTAACTATCCCCTGTGGGGCCTTCCGTGAAGTTAGATATGCTATCTGGTGTGGCCTTTTGGCTCTGGCAGACTTACTCCTAGTTGCCTTCCTATTGTCTCTGGCTTTTCCCAGGTGTGGACCTGTGGCATTGCAGACATCTCCTCGTCCCATCACTGGGACCTAGCTCAAGAGAATCACATGGAAGCACTCTTCTATTTCTGGTAGTTGTCGCTCGCTCCATTGTGCGCTTCTCTTTATTACCGTCTATTGTGATATTTCTGTTCCATTATTGTTGCCTAATAAAGTTGGTGTTACCTTTTAGTACTTGTCCTGAATTTTCTTGCTGAACTTAGACAGTAATACAGTACTTCACAAGAGGCTACATCATAAATTAAAAAATGTATATGTCTAAGAGAAGATTGTATTGTTTTTATTCTACATCTCCTACATGATAAATTAAAGCTTTATATGCTGGTCTAAAGTTGTAAGCAAAGTGCCAGACTATCCAAATCCAGTGATTTTTAAATTTGTTTACTAAGTTGATAGCATATATAATATCTATAAGTGAAGTTGCTGAGGACACAAAACTGCATAAGGAAATATACATTCATATTAGGATGATTGTTTTCCTCTGCAAAAAGATATTAATACATTGGAGGTCTGGTAGGATAAATGACAGAAGAGATTTATTATAGAAAAACGTAAAATTATGCATCAGGGTTGCAGAAACAAGCATGTTACATATATATCAATGGATCACTACTTTGGGCATCTTTGTTAGAGAAGAATTTTGGAGTACTTTTAGGCCATAAATTCACAACTGAGTGTAGTGTACTCAGCTGCTGCAAGTGCCAGTCAGGATGCTATCATGATTAAAAAGGGGTATATATGTAAAGGATGAGAGTATAACTATTGCGTTCTATAAATCTTTCGTACAATCTCACCTGGAATTAGGTATACAGTTTTTGGTAACTGATTCTTAAAAAACACATTATTGCACTATATAGTGGATAGAAATAAATATGATAAAGGCAATGGTAAAATGCTAGTTATGAAGAAAGATTAGTCAAATTGGGTTGTTTACATTAAAGAAGAGACATCTAAATGGCATTATAATTGCTACATGCAGATATATTCAAGGCCAATGCAAATATTTATCTAGAGAACTATCTTCACAGGGATGATAAAAAAATATGGTGTATCAGTTAAGAAAAGAAGAAAGAATAATGGTTTACATCAAGGGAAAGGATTTTTTTGCACAGTATGGGCAATAAGAATGTTGAATTCCTTGCCTCTAGTCTGTGTGCTGAAAGTTATACTGTAGATCTCAAAAACAATATGAAAATCAGAATAGCTGATTTTATCAGAGGTAAGATATTGATCCTGGGAGAAAATGAATTGCCATTTTGGTGTCAGGATGCTTTTTAAGCCGCATGAGGCAAAATTTTAACATTTGAGTGGCTTCAATTGATTTTCGTTTGCCTTCCTCTGGGTAAGCAAATAAGTCTGGGAAAAGACTGAACTTGATCTCTTGTCCTGTTTTTAACCACATCACCTCTATAAATGACCAAAAATAGATATTGACTAGAATTGCAGAAAAAACAACGCATTTGGGGCACTGTTCTTCTCTGGGGTAACAGTGGATATTCAAAGATCATCTACATTTCCCTACATTAAAAACATTTCCTGTAAATTCTACCATTACCACAAAACACATGCATATAGCATATGTGTATATATGTTTGCAACATAGACAACTAGGGAATCCACCGTCCATGACCTTCAAGGATGGATTTATGAAGTAGATGTTCTTTGATAGTCTGCCCATTAATTAATTTAGAAAATGGTGAATGCACAAATAAATCAGTATTTCCTTGCAAATTCATCTATTAACCATTTAAATTTCCCTTAACTACATGACCCTACATGTTCTGCTGGGTTACCTTTAGTTTGGCCACTGGTACTCCTAGCATGATCCGTCCCTAGGGAGGTCCTAAATCCATTCATGTTATTGCATTTTTATTAAATTTGTTGGCAACTTCTCCATCTTGTTAATGAGGCTTAAAGGCAACTATAATTGAAAATACAGTCTTCTACTTTGACAGCAAATTTAGGGCCACGTGCAAAATGAAAATCAAGAAAGTCAACAGCAAGATGGTGACAAATGAAAATTCCCCAGATTTATAATAAATGTAATGGAACCTTAAACCTCTTCAAATCTTAGAGCATACTAAAGTGCAAAGCAGTAGGCTTCAGCAGTGATTTCAACTAATACTGCAATACATATATGTTAGGGTAAGTTCACATGACAATGTTAGATCAGATTTTTGTGCAAAAGTATAGGTTGAAAATGTTCAACTAGGCTTGTGAACCTGAAAAGGTATGCAAACAGCTCACAAGGACTGATGCCCTACACCCAAGGTTCAATCTCTTTTATCTCACAAGTGTTCTTGGGGCTGGTCTCCCTATGAGTAATGGAGATTCCAGACATGAATCCCTTGCTTACAGGTGCCTATAGGGCTCAGCTGCACCTCACAGACAAGACCCAATTAGGCTGCAGGCGGAGACATTCTGATTTCCTAATTACACTACCTTGCTCTGATTGGCCAGGTATCTTTGTCACTGCCCAGTGATAGCCTTTAAAACCTCTCTCATGTCTATACTATGGTGCCCTTTTGTGGTGTACTAGTTCCTGACATTTGTTCTGTATATCGCTGATCGTGTATGACCTTGCCTGCCTGACGACGTTCCTGAGTTTTCTGTATTGCTGCTGCTCCGTTGCTGACTGTATTTGGCTGAGAACCCGCTCCGTTGCTGACTGTATCTGGCTGAGAACCTGCTCCGTTGTTGACCGTATATGGCTGAGAGCCCGCTCTGTTGCTGACTATATCTGGCTGAGAACCTGCTCCGTTGCTGACCGTATCTGGCTGAGAACCCGCTCCATTGCTGACTGTATCTGGCTGAGAACCTGCTCCTTTGCTGACCGTATCTGGCTGAGAACCCGCTCCGTTGCTGACTGTATCTGCCTGAGAACCCACTCTGTTGCTGACCGTACCTGGCTGAATACCCATTCCGTTACTGACCGTGTCAAGCTGATTACTGCTCTGTTGCCATCTGTGCCTGGCTATACCACTTGGTTGCCTCCGTTTGGTCCAGCGATACCCGCTGGGGCCTTTCTGTTATGCAAGTCAGTGTGCACCGTGTGGCGCTATTATTTTATCGACCGTAGGCTGAGCATTCGTGCTTTAGCTACTCTCTTAACCGCCTCTGGCGGTGTGCACACGTGAAGTACCGGTACAGTGTTCATAGCACTGACTGTGTATCACGGTGCCTGTGCTCCTCTTGCGACATTCTGTCAGTCTCACTCTGCTCCTCTCCTATTGGCTGTGCTGTGCTTGTCCCGCCCAGTATGGCCTTTATATGCTGGGTTCTGGCACCTCTCCTGTGCCCTTTCGTGGTGTTCCTGTACCAGTGCTTGTTCCTGCTCTCAGTATTCCCAGTGTATCAACCCAGCCTGCCTGACTACTCTGCATCTCATCTTCTGCCTGTGAACCGACCCGGATCGCCTGACCATTCTTGTTCTTCTGCTGCTATGCACCGATCCGGCTTGGCTGACGTTCCTGCTACGTGTACTGACCCGGCTTGACTGACGTTCCTGCTCCGTGAATCGACCCAGCTTGGCTGACATTCCAGCTCTGGCTGCCTCTGTGTCGCCTTGGCGACATTCCAATTGGTCAGGTCTTCGTGACACTCCCGATTGGTTGCACCTCAGGGCGAGTTGCTCAGTTGCTTAGTCAGTTCCTTTTGCGGCAGTGCTCAGTTGCGTTGTCTCCATTACTGCTATGGCAGTGTGCAAGTGGCCTAGTCTCCTTAATGCTACAGCAGTGTGCAAGTGGCCTAGTCTCCGTTACTGCTACAGCAGTGTGCAAGTGGCCTTGTCTCCGTTACTGCTACGGCAGTGTGCAAGTGGCCTTATCTCTATTTAGTGCTACGGCAGAATACAAGTTGCCTGATCTCCGCTACTGCTAAGGCAGTGTTCTATGTTGCTCTGTCTCTGATACTGCTCTGACCGTTCACGTTGGTCTGCTAACCTGCTACTGGGCGTTACTCATCGTTAAGCTCTCTATCCTAAGTGAGCTCCTCCACAGACCTCTCTTCACATAGGACTGTTTACACTTGCTGAAGGCCATTAACCCATGCTGTACAGATACCCTGGGAATCCTCTGTGTTCTGCCTGACCTGTGTCAGTATATTCTGTTATGGACTCTATGGTTATACTGGACCTGTGTAGGCATATGTATATGTAAGCTGTCTTGTGTCTGTATCATTCTGATAAAATACTACTGGACCTGTGAGGGTTATTGTTCTTTCAATAAAACTGTGTTTTATCCTAAACCACTGTCTATGTGTCGAACAAACCGTTACACTGTGTTACTCTGATCACTCTCTGTGTCCACCTCCCTTTCAGAGCTGGACTCACTCCCTTTGGGAGTTGCAGTATCTCGCTGGGCGTTACCTATAAGGGTTTGTGCTTATTCCTCACTGCAGTAACCTTGGGCACAAGAGCCAGCGTTGCGTTATACCATCCTTCAGTGTGAGGGGACACTGGTTGCCTTCTCTCTCTCTCTCTCTATATATATATATCTTACGATCCACCCCTAGCGTTCTAGGGTTTGCTTACTGAGAGTTGCCTTGGTCTCCCTGTGACCCTAACCCTAGGGTCAGTGCTGCCTACTAAGCAGTTGCCTCAGTCTATCTGTGATTCTAGTGCCAGGGTCAGTGTTGCCTCGCTCCTCTTGGGTTCTGTGCCTCCCAGGCATCTGGGTTTGTGCCAGTCATCTACTCCGGGACTACCTGTCACCAAAGTCCTGTTGTCAGTTCCTGGACTACGTTGCCTTCAGCCTTTGCGGTTCAAGCCAGAACCTTTGTTGCCAGTGATTGTTTCCATTCCATCATAAATATTACTAATACTGGCTTACTATTGCTGTACATATCTGTATATATTTATGTTCTGTTTGCGTGGGTCTATGGACCTAACTACGTGTATGTACTTTATCATGATAAAGTCATTTTAACCTTACCGATCTGGTCTGAGTGTTCACCAAAAACCGTGACACCAATAAGGCTGAAACATACACCTGAATTTGGCTGCTTTTCTCATTCAGAGAGGAATTGTCTGGCATTTTGTAGCTGGACTGGGCTGGACCAGTGTGATATGATTCAAAATATTTCTTCTCTGTGTATGGCACTTGTGTGCTAATAGAGAGTGCACCGTGGTTGTAGGACACCAGCCTAATGAGATGTTTACATACCCTTGCAGGTTCATAATCCTGACTTATACTTTTGCACATGTAAATAGACCCGGGTTTTATGGGTTATCACCCATAAATTTAACATCTTGTCCCCAATGGAATCATTCACAAAGGTCTTGCAGAACTTACCCAAATGCAGCATTCTGGAACTTTGAGAGCTTCCTAGGTGCAACATTCTTGAGATGTTCACAGTGAGGTCTAAGGGCTGTCATTCTGATCTTCCACATAAGTGATATTGGACTGATTCACATGAGGTGTCATCCAGTCATATATGGTTGACACCCATGTTGTCACTGATGTGCAAGCAAGACAGGAGTCAGACAGTATAGTAAAATTCACCTTTATTAGAATGACACAAAAAGAGAAATCACACAAGCAGATGGTGACAGAGAGGCTAGAACTCTATTAGCAATAGGAACCGACTAAAGTCAACCACAACTGTGAGAGACTAGGCCGGAGCCAACTGGTAGTCTCACTCACCCTAAGGAGTATCCAGACTAGACCCTATGGTCTCCAGAAAAGGATAGCAACAAGGGAGACTACTGACTCATGCCTGCAGTCAGTAGGTTGGAGTCTACTAAAGCCACCGGTCTGCACCAGATAGGATGGCCACTAATCAGAAGGCAACACTGAGGAGAAAGATGGACAAAGCCCCAGGTCAGCACAAGAATGGATAGTCAGACAGGCCAGGGTCATACACAGAGTGTTAGTCAGCCAGATCCACAGGTCTGCACCAGATAGGATGTCCACTAGTTGGAAGACAATACTGAGGAGATAGAGGGACAGAGCCCCAGGTCAGCACCAGAATGGATAGTCAGGCAGGCTAGGGTCATACATGGAGCGGGTAGTCAGTCAGAGCCACAGGTCTGCACCAGATAGAATGTCCACTAGTTGGAAGGCAATACTGAGGAGATAGATGGACAGAGCCCCAGGTCAGCACCAGAATGGATAGTCAGGCAGGCCAGGGTCATACACGGAGCGGGTAGTCAGTCAGAGCCACAGGTCTGCACCAGATAGGATGTCCACTAGTTGGAAGGCAATACTGAGGAGATAGATGGACAGAGCCCCAGGTCAGCACCAGAATGGATTGTTAGACAGGCCAGGGTCATGAACAGGAGCTCAGGAACCAGCAAACACAATAACACTGGACAAAATGTAAGGAAGTAGTAAGTAGATAGGTGGAGACTGGCAAGGCTACCTGCATAAAGTGAGGCCTGCGTCAAAAACGTAACCACGCACCCGAAAATGATGCATCTCGTTGAGATGTGCCAAACACCTGCAACTTTCCTGCGTCACCTAGAGCCACTAACCCACCTAGCCAGAGGACACAGGCGGCTGCTACGGATGCCAAGCACACCCAGACAGGGCTGACGCTACCTATAGGCGGGGTAGGCGCCGGCCTAGGGAGCACTTTTACTGGAGGCGCAAAGCAGAGTAGAGCCGCATGCACCTCGGCCGCTGGGCACTTCCGATCTCACAGCACAACGACACGCATTGTATATGTTTTACATGCATGGGCACTAGTCTGGAGTCAACGTGTGAGCGGTGTGGGTCTGATGAGCGGTTGATTGTTCGGGGACTGCTGGGAGGGAGTGGAGCTGGAACAGGCAGAGTCCCAGGGAGGAGAAAGATTTCCCAGGAGCACTGGGCTCAGGATAGAGGCTCCCCGTAGGTGTGATCTTATAGCCTGCTCAGGCTCCCTTGTGTACAGATAAATGCACAGCATAATGACCCCTATGGACAGAGACAAACGCTAATGTACAGCTGGATTAACCCCTTGAGTGCAAGAGTACTGTTTAGTATTGCGTTGCCTACCCCTTTGGCACTCAAGGGGTTAAAACAACTGCCCCAAAGGGGGCAAATACAAGTCCCAAATTATTGCAATGGAGTTTTAGCCTCTTGGATCCTACAAAGGTCTCACAATCCGTTGGAAACCTTTCTAACTCTCTAGGGGTTAAGAACACCATTTAACTCTTTAAGTGCCAGAGGGATATCCAACACATTGTGTTGCAATGTGTTGAATGCCTCTTTGGCACTTATGAATGGTATTTTATTTATTTATTTATTTTAAATAAAGAGAGAATACAGATAGCCCTGCTGTATCAGCACTCAATACTGTACCAATAACCAGGTCCCATTTTAACCCTTTGAGTGCCAGAGGGTACGCTGGGTACCTCCTGACTTTTAGTGGACAGATTTTTTATCTATTTTAGAAGTGCGTGCATATGCATATTGAAATAAAATAATAATCACTTTTAGAATGCAAAATTAGAGCTCTGTATTACTCAACGCTGCCGACACTGATACACATAGAGGTAAGTACACACACAAGCATACAAATTGACACACTTATACACATATAGAGAACACACACTCTGACACACTGATACACAGATAGAGAAGCACACACACACTAACACTGATATCCCTACAGAGGCTCACACACATTTACACATATACACATATAGGTAACGCACACACTGACACACTTATACACATATAAGGAACACATGCAATGACACAATGATACACATACAGAGAAACACACACACACTCTGACACACTGATACACAGATAGAGAAGCACACACACACTAACACTGATATCCCTACAGAGGCTCACACACATTTACACATATACACATATAGGGAACACACACACAGTGACACACTTATACACATATAAGGAACACATGCAATGACACAATGATACACATACAGAGAAACACACACACACACACACACTGATACACAAATAGAGATTACACACTGACACACTTATACACATATAAGAAACACACACATTGACAGCTATACACATATTGGGAACGCACACACTGACACCTACACATATAGGAAACACACACACACATTGACACTTATACACATATAGGGAACATACAATCTGACACTTATATACATATAAGGAATACACAAACACACTGACACTTATACACATACAGGGGTGGGGCAAAAAGGATGGAGCACAAGGGGCGGAGCCAAGGAGCAGCAAAATGAAGTTTTGCCTATGGTTGCAGAAATCCTTGCACCAACCCTGTGCCCAGACCCAGTCCCCAGAGTGACGCGTGGGGTGACACCGAGGCGTCATTTAGAGTGATACAAGGTAACTGTTATACATGTGGGCCAGCCATCCATCATATCTCTACCACCCCATGTGGGAGAGGATTATCAAAAGAATACAGGACATCAAAAGTGATTACAAAGACAAAAGACAATACTGCTCTGCTTCATACAAATTGAATGGGAACCCTGTGAGCGTTTTGTTGCATAGTTTGGCCTAAATCTGTTTAAGCTCTCTTACCTCACCAAGGTATCCCGTTTTAACAGAGTCCTATCTAATACATGTTTCCATCATTATGGCTTATGGAAAGTTTTATATTAAACCTTAATCTATCTAAATCCCTTGTGGCTGAACTGAGTTTCCGTTAAACCCACTCACTGCAAGTGACCTCAAGAACTGGAACATTTCCACCAGTCCTTTTATATAGAAGTCTGTCCAACCCACTACTATAAACTGCATGGATCCTGTACAGGCAAGCATAAGCTAAGCAAGTTAATTAAAATAATGTACTATGCCTATCTTGCAATAATCAACGACAGTGCATATTTAAAAAAATGTTGAGTTCACTTCATTATATACCATCATTGTCATTTGTACCTGTGAAATTCACTGAGATATGGTAAAAAAAGCAGCTAGAATGAGAGAGAACATTTTGGGGACTGTGGAGGGTCCTCTCATTCTTTGTTGTGCTTCATTTTTTTTCTGGCTCCTTTTCTTGTTCCAAAACAAACCAAGTCACCCGTGTAAACATAGCCTTAAAAAGTAGCATAACTTGATGTACATCATCTGTATTTACTTGAAACATCTCTGTACTTGATTCAGGCAGACTGGAGTCACAAGAATCAGAATTGCTTCTTCCTTGTTGCAGAAGAGGTCACATTCTTTATTTCATTTTGCAAAAGTAAAATTGCAGACCAGTCTGTGTACAGAGATCCAATAGCACATTCATGTCAATGTAGTAGATGCTTTATGCACTGTAATATCAGTCATCAAGATTAATTACTATGAGTACATCATGTACACAATGTGTATAACTAAGTTCACAAATAAAAATATACAATACTATTACAATGAAACATCCGCATCACATATACCTCAGACACCTGCACTGCAAAATATCTGATGACAAAAATGCCAAGTTGCTTCAAATGTTTGTTGAATTGAAATTCCAAATGTGTTTTACTGCACCTGCAAGGCAATTAAAAATGCTATGCACTTGCGTAGGAACATAGGATTTGACAGCAGATAACAGCTAATTTACCCATTTTTTTGGTGTATTTTCTTATCCACTTTAAAATCTCAGACCTTTTAATCCTTGTCTTAAATATTCTTATGTTTTTCACATATTTTGAAATGTCCTTACTACATTTTCCTGTAGGACTTGTGTTGTGAAGCTAACCTATGTCTCCACTGCCTTTTATTAGAACTTCTATCTAAAATTATCCCTTTGTCTTATATTACAAGAAAGTGACCTGCAGCTCTCCATTTGTCATTGGTCTACAGCTTCCATCATCTTCAATTAACAGAGAAGCAGGCAACCTGTTCCTTTCCAGCCATTGGTGACTACAGCTCCCACAATAAGCTATTGAGAATTGTAGTCATCAACAGTTGGAAAACCAAAGATTGCCTGCCTCTGAGCTTACCAGTGGCTGACTGAGGATGACAGAAGCTGTAGTCCAAAAATAGTAGGAGAGTCACAACCCCCTACACCTCTAGGATTCTTCCAGCTTTCACAATTTATATAAATACCATTCCATCCTAACCTCTTTTGAACACTTATGGGTACGCTAACATCTTATACTAATAATAGCCCATTATTATAATCTGGGCAGAAAATTCTAATGGCCACTATGTAACAATTCTGCATGGACTGGTTCTGCAAAATAAAGCTTTAATAGTTCTAGATATCATAAATATGGAGGCAGACACAATTCTTTTCTCATGATTTCAATCTCCTCCATTAAAGTCTTCTTAGGAGGTCTTCAGAAGGAGGAGTCTGGAGTCATAGACGTTTGCAACAAAGAATCATGACAGCCTCTGTGGATATAATGCAAATGTAGTCAATTGTTGTCCCTCCATTTGATAGGGACTACATCTTTAATCATCCCTAACCCTCTAACAGGTTGCGGATGATGGGAGTTGTAGAGCCCAACAGCGATAAGTCCAACAATTGACTATCCCTATTTTAATGGATGCAGAAGCTTAAAGGGATAGTAATGTTTCATAATAAAAACAGCTCTAATTAATCATCAGAGTATTTGGACTTTGGAGAGTGTTATTTCAATTCTGTCAGTGTTGTAGTTCAAGAGTAATTCAATGACAAAGTATCCCCCTCCTGTCCCTTTTACTGATGTAACACTGTTCAGCCAGAGCAGAAGGGAGGTGCCCAGGTAGATTGCAGAGAGGGACAATCTTCAATTAAGATAAGGGAAAAACCTGAAAAACTTGTCAAGGGGGGCAGGGCTTTCATTGTTCTCATAGGAAGAAGATTGTCCTCTTCTGTTATCTGTCTGGTCTATGGACTGGATTCCACATCTGAGAAGAGATGGCTTACACTAGGTAAAAGGGGCGGGAGGGGAAACTTTGCTTGTGGATATCTCTCAAACCATAAAGGTTTGAGAGATAAGACTTTTATCGTTCTTCATTTTTTTTAATACTACAAAATAACATAAAGATAAAACTAAGTATTACTGTCCCTTTAAATCACCTTTCCTTGACACCTTCAAGTAATGCATATTAAGGAAGTGGTGGGCACAATGAAGCCCTCCAGATGCTGCAAGACTACAACTCATATAATTTCCTGCCAGTTGTTGGTTCTTTTATTTTCTAGCCAAGGAACAGTTTTAGCATACTTTATTTTATTTGTCTTTAATATATTAATGTTATACTGGCATTGTGGTGTACTGCCTTCTGGCATTAGAATACATCAGCTGTAGCCATGATATAAATTTGCAGCAATCCTATTTTTTATATTTGTTTTTAGGACAGAGAAGAGATAGATTTGACTGACTTTGTCAAGAGGCTTTTCTTGGTCAAGAAATTCTTATTGTCTATAGTCTGTAATATTTCATTGACTTGTACCAGGTCATTCAAAATATTATTGCCGGAAATACCACAATACTGGTGGGGGCTAATTACATGCCTAACAAACTTTCCAAGCTGCTTACTCAGGACGTTAGCCAATATTTTATACTCTAGATTTATTAGTGCTATGGGCTGCCATTTCTTAATATCAGTGCCATTTTGTTTTTGTTTTGCTTTTGTTAAGTAAGGTTAATAGACTGGGAGGCGGAAATACTTTTTTTCTAAAGCCTCAGGATGTCAGACATAAGCTTGTAAGATTCTGCTATCTGACCATCAAAACCTGGGGGGGGGGATACACTAAAGTTTGATGCTGACACGCAATAACCATAAGCACTAAGAATTAGTGATGCAGGGGGAGAATTTCCCCATTAGCATACAGGGTTGTCAAACTACTGGCTATGTGGAAGGAATGCCCTCCCTTTACCTTCCTCCCTTTTGTAAGTTAATGGCTTCTCTTTCAAGAAGTGGCCTGCCAATAGCTAGATAAAATTATTTTCCCCCTTACAGATTGTTTAGTGACTCATCTCTTGTTGTCCAGTTCTGCACCTGCAGGTGGGGACTCGTATAAGAGGTAATGAAGTCTCATTTGAAACATTCTCCATTTTTAAAGATGAATGGTCTTGAGTATCAGATTCTTCAGTATTAGATGGATTTCCTTTCCTTGCACCTCACACCAGGCATGTAATGTCTCCTGTATCTCTTTTTTGATCAAATGTCACCATATTGACAGGACCTTTTAGGGTCAGTTTTAGGGACAATAACAGTGCATGGAGTTCTGCTTCTTTGAACTCGGGGTGGAGGGGGGGGGATGAATACTTCAGGAGTTTTGCAGCTCTTGTATTTACTAGATTTGCATGTCCCTCCAAAGGCTTAGAAGACATAGAGTACTCTCTTAATAAAACATTTGTTAACCTGGAAATTTCTGGGTGCCCAATCTGTATGAGACCTGCTGTAGTTCCAGGCTGCTGAGTGGATGTAGTCTGGGTGAGAGACTGACTGTAGTTCCAGGCTGCTCAGTGGCTGTAGTCTGTGTGAGACCGGCTGTAGTTTCAAACTGCTTAGTAGTTGTAATCTATGTGAGACCTGATGTAATTCCAGGCTGCTCAGTGGCTGTAGTCCATGTGGAACCTGCTGCAATTCCAGGCTGCTCAGTGGACGTAGTCCATGTGAGACCGGCTGTAATGCCAGGCTGCTCAGTTGCTGTAGTACATGTGAGACTGGCTGTAATTCCAGGCTGCTTAGTGGCTGTAGTCCATGTGAGACCAGCTGTAATTCCAGGCTGCTCAGTGGCTGTAGTCCGTGTGAGAACGGCATTCCAGGCTGCTCAGTGGCTGTAGTCCGTGTGAGACCAGAATTCCAGGCTGCTCAGTGGCTGTAGTCCGTGTGAGAGATGTTGTAATTCCAGGCTGCTCAGTGGCTGTAGTCCGTGCGAGACCAGCATTCCAGTCTGCTCAGTGGCTGTAGTCCATGTGAGACCAGCATTCCAGGCTGCTCAGTGGCTGTAGTCCGTGTGAGACCGGCATTCCAGGATGCTCAGTGGCTGTAGTCCGTGTGAGAGATGCTGTAATTCCAGGCTGCTCAGTGGATGTAGTCTGTGCGAGACCAGCATTCCAGGCTGCTCAGTGGCTGTAGCCTGTGTGTGACCTGTTGCAGTGCTTTTGTCTGTGAAAAAAGCACTTTTCTAAGGCTCTTCTTTGCTCTGGGATTTTCTCCCTAATTCAGCTCCAACGGATCTCAAATATTCTCAGCAGTGAGCTGTGGGTGAGAATTTGCCTGAATTATCATTGTGGCATTTTCTCTTCCACTGCAAATTTGTCTTCCAGGAGTAAAGAAGCAGCCTCCCTAGCCTCACACTGAGCCTCCATCTGTTCAGAGTCAGAATAATTCATCTGATCTTTTACACTGCAACTTGCTGAAAAGTTTGCTGTTCTGCCTGGCCTCTTCACTAGAAGGTTTAGTGCTCTGATTGGTCTCCTTAGCTGCCTTTCATCTCTTCTAGCTCTGTTTATCTCTGTTTTTATTTTCTGCTCAAGTGGAGGTAGCTTTTTTGGTACTGTCCACTCTGTAGCTCAAATTTACTTGCTTTCTTTACAAGTTTCATATCCACATTTAACTCACTATGCATTACTTCATGCTGTTCTTTTTCATTCTCTAATCATATCAAATATTCACATTTATAGGTTTTCACTTTATCTCCAGTGCCAGGACAGATCCAAAGATTATCTGTATATTTTCACCTCAGCTTCAATCACCTCCTCCTGGGTCAGCAGCCATACTAATCCCCTTAGTGGGATCTCAGTAGATTATAACCTCCCTCTATAGTCTGACTGTAGAAATACAAATACTTGCTTTGGAGAACTCACATTCAAGAGGTTAAGATACCAGTTTAAATCAACTGAGATCTTTTATTTCTCTCCTTTGGTGCAGTTGCATTACTCCTATTTCTTTGTGTAAATGGCCCTTATCTAATTTGATCTGCATTTTAATACAGGACTTGTTAAATAATTATTCTGCAAGACCAATAAGAAGCAGACAATTCTGCAGTGAGTGTATTTCATTAGTATCCAGCATTAAATGGGGATCCAGTCACATTACACTTATGTAGTGGTTCCCAACTCTATTCTGAGGGGTGCCGAACACGCCATGTGCTTAGGATGAGTTAATCAGAGGTTCAATTATTTAGTTAACTCACCTGTGCACAAGCAGGGAAATCCTAAACATATGACCTGTTACGCACCCCTGAGAAGAGGGAAGTGGAATCACTGCCCTTATGGTATGAAGTTAGGAAACTTCTAATTCATTCTATTCTTATCCTGACAGTTTTTATACTCTTCTCCATCTCTTCATGGTCTGCGTGTCTGAAACTGGGTCTTCCTAGACCATGGGTCTTGAGCTACTTTTCTCAGGGGATAGCCCTTATTTTTCAGATTTAATTCCAAATCCCTGGGCAAGTGATTAACACCTTTATAAAATCAGAGTTGTCCCAATAAGGTGCGCTGTCGCTGTCCTTTAGAGATATATTGTGAGACCACTGTCCTACATTATTAGAAGCAGAATCCACACACACAGTTCTAAGTCCTCCCCTCCCCCTGTACTGACCATCTCCTCCACTGCTGTGAATTCAGCTCAACATTGATTAACAACCTTCACACATAATGTTACATAGAAATCTATGCATGTGAGCAGTTGCAGATAAACTGTGTTTTAGATGTACTGCTCTTTGATAAATCTCGCTTTTAGATGTATAGCACATTGCAGCCCAGTAATAATCATTGTAGCTTCATTTTTCACATGTCAATTTTAAGGAAATAATCTGGCAACCCTAATTTTTAATGTAAAATATACAGGTTTCTGACAAGCTTAAAATAGATTTTATTAACCCTTTCAGTGCCAGAGGGGTAAGCAACGCATTGCAGAGCAATGCGTTGCGTACCCCTCTGGCAGTGAAAGGGTTAATAGTGTTAAATGCTTTATTTGTATTAAGTCATAGGTTGTTTATTTGTAAAAGTCAGAATCTGAAGCACAAACTTTCCTTTTGTCTAATTTTAATAACAAACAAATAAGTTTGATCCCAATATTCTTGCTCTTCTCCCCAAAATGCATCCACTTGAGCAGTGGTGAAACTAGCTGTCTGGTTGGTGATGATGGGAGTTGTAGTTACCAACGTCTGGAGGTCCAACAACTGACTAGTCTCACAGTAAGATCTGTTGGAGCACCACAAAGTTTAGTCCTGGGACCCTTCTTATTTTTTCAGTTTACACCTCTTTCCTTGTCAAACTAATACACTCTTGTGGGTTTCTTTATTGTCTCTATGCTGATGACACCCAAATCTAATCTTTCCTTCCCAGACCTCCACCCTTCTCTCCTGTCCTATGTATCTAATTGTTTCTCTGCTGTGTCTTCCTGTATGTCCTCCCATCACCTAAAACACAACCTAATTAAAACAAAACTTATAGTATTCCCTCACTGTCCAACCAGCCTTTCCCTGATATTTTCTTAAGTTTTAACACCACCGTAACACCAACCTCCAAAGTACATTGGCTGGGCGTCATCTTTGAGTGTGCCCTATTCTTCATTCCCTACATTCAGTGAATCTCCAACTTGTGCCCCCTCCATCCATCTCTAGAATTTGAACTTTTCTCACTTAAGAGACTAAAAAATTCAAATCAACTTTCCTCATGTCCTGTCTCCTAATTGGCTTTCCTCTCACCTGACTAACCCTTATGTAACCCATAATGAACTCTGACTCCAGACTAATCTACTTCACACATATCTCCTCTAATAGCGCTCGTCTCTGCCTGTCCTACACTGGCTAAGTTAAAAATATTGATGCTAACTTACAGAGCCCTTACCAACATGTTTCTTATTTCCGAATACACTCTGCACAGGCTCTTCTCTCCACAACTCTTATTTCATCCTCCCATACTTCTCCCATGCTGTACCTGACCTCTGGAATTCTCTCCCTTTCCGAAAAGACTCTCGCCCAATTTTCAGATCTTCAGACGCTCCCTGAAAACTCACCTCCTCAGGGAAACCTATAAAGTACACCCATATCCATTATTAGAAAAGCCAAATCACCAGCCTGTCAATCCCCTATTCACTCTTGTTCCTTTTTACAGCCACTTTCCCACCTACAACCCCATCACAACATCATTGTTCACAAAAACACTTTTTCTCCCAAACAGACTCACTAATTGACTGGAACACTACACTGAAAAGCACTTTCTCTCACTCACTGACCAGAAGTTCATATGGGAGGATCATTATTATTATTATATTTTATTTATATAGCACCAACTTATTCTGCACCTCTGTACAATAGGGAATAGACATACATAGATATTAAACAGAACAAATAAAACATAAACAAAAGGATCAGAGTGCCATGCTTGAACTTGAACACTGCCGTAGCAGTAACGGAGACTGAGCCACTTGAGCACTGCCGTAGCAGTAACGGAAACTGATCAATGTGAGCACTGCCGTAGCAGTAAAGGTAACTGGGCAACTTGAGCACTGCCGTAGCAGTAACGGAGACTGAGCAACTGGGCACTGCCGTAGCAGTAACGGAAACTGAGCCTCTTGAACACTGCCGTAGCAGTAACGGAAACTGAGCCACTTGAGCACTGCTGTAGCAGTAACGGAAACTGAGCAACGTGAGCACTGCCGTAGCAGAAATGGTAACTGGGCAACTTGAGCACTGCCGTAGCAGATACGGAGAATGATCAACTGGGCACTGCCGTAGCAGTAATGGAGAAAGAGCAACTCGCCCTGAGAGGCACCCAACCGGGGACTGCACGGGAGGCAGATAAATAGGAATGTCGCCTGGACGACACTGAGGCAACGGAGACCAATCTGCAGCGAGCTGTCCGGAGACAGAGAAGGACTTGACACTACCCTAACCGGAGACCGGCCAAGGCGTGCAGAGGAGGCACGTCACCACAGCAGCCCAACTGGGCAGGATCCACACACACAGAGCAGGAACGTAGGCCAATCCGAGTCGGTACACCATGCAGGAACGTCAGCCAGGCCAGGTCGGTATACAGAGCAGGAACTTCAGCCAATTCGAGTCGGTACACAGAGCAGGAACATCAGCCGGGCCGGGTCGGTACACAGAGCAGGAACGTTAGCCAATCCAGGTCGGTACACGGGCAGAGACGAGAAGCAGAATGTTCAGGCAGTCCGGGTCGGTGCACAGGCAGGAAACAAGATGCAGAGTCTTCAGGCAGGCTGGGTCGATACACTGAGATCTCACAAATAACAGGAACAAGCGCTGGTACTGAAACACCATGAAAGGGCGCTGGAGAAGTGCCAGAACCCAACCTTTAAGGACAAATGCTGGTCGAGACAATAACAGAGTAGCCAATAGCGTAAGCAGGAGTGGAAACTGACAGAATGTCACCAAATAGCACTGGTACAGTGATACTGATGGGATGGGGGAGGGAATTCCAGAGCTCAAGTGCAACATGGGATTAGTGGAAAATTGTTATAAAAGCTGCAATAAGAAGAAGGTCCTGTGCAGAATGAAGATGGCAAGTAGGAGTTTATAAATGAAAGATGAAATGTAAGGAGGTTCAGTGTTAGTAAGTGAACGCCAGAATTCTGAATTTAATTGTATATGCTAATGGGAGTCAGTGTGAGGGCCAGTAGCAAATAGAAGCTATTTGTGAGGTACATTAGTCTAGAGGGAACAAAACAAGATTTAGTTTGATCCTGAGAAGGCATGGTGGTCATTCAAAATGCGTTGATCTCCATTAACTTGTCAGATTTCCTTGCTGTGTTCCCAGTGAATATCAACCTTCTCTGTTTCTGTGGATTCCACCTAAAAAGTAAAAAGTACTCTATTAATTTTTGATAATAAAGCATATGACCAAGTCCCAGATTAATATATAAAAACACACCAAAATAATAAGAAAATGGCTCATTAAGCTGCATTGCTATACATAAATGAGTAATTGTCAAAGTTGTCACTGCAAAATCATAACCCGAAGGAAGGCATGTTTATGATGGCATATTTGAGGCTGCGATGGAATAATATATTTGTGTATATGCTGAGATGCAATTGAAGCAAATACATCACCATATTGCCATCCTGGTCCCTTATCGAACCTTGCTCATTACGTGTCCACAAATGCATCTATATTGCAAAGATGTGAACATCATGTTACCACATCATCCTTGTAAAACTGGACGCATACGAACAGTGCTGGTTGCAGTGGTTATTACTGGCAGAGCTAGTTTCCATCTAGGTCTGTAACTTAAAATCTTTTTTGTTGACCCAGTACCTTTTATCAGTGACTCTGTACATTTTTTAGCACATTGTTAACCAATACTGTGACCTGGTTCCTTAATTTTAACACCCCCTCCCCCCCAATCTCTGGAATGCATTGGTTTACATATATTCATGCAGTAGGCATTTTTCATTTGTGTTCTATTTTAATGGGATGTCCTGGCAACCCAAAGCACTAAGCCTTGCTGGCCCACTGGTAATCTGAGAGTGGCACTTATTGTGCCATACTTCCTAGTATCACAGGGTGCCTCAGGAATTAGGACTTTTTTTAAAGATGTATCCAGCTGAGGTTTTCTCTTTAACCCTTTAAAAACCAGAAAGGTGTACAACATCAATGCACTGTTCCCTGGTACTTAACCCCTTAATGACCCTTGATGGTCATAGTACGTCATGGGTCGATCTGAGTTAACGACCCATGACATACTATGACCGTCATGGAATTCCGGGCTCCCCCTGCAGCTGCACGCCGTTCGGGGGGTCCGTAATCGAAAAAAAAAAGATCCGTGGTCCTTTAGTGACTGCTGCGTGCCTGCGCGGTCGGTCGTTAAGGGGTTAAATAGTTGATACATGGGTGACGAAGTCAAATCCTTACATTGTGCAAGTACAAATTAATTCTAATTGATTAAGAATGTATTGGTTAAAGAAATGTGCCAAATCTGGCCTGTTTGTCACATTGTCATAGGAATTAATGACTCCCAGATCCCTCATTTCCATATTCTGTTATCAGTCCTAGACATTTATTTAACCCTTTGAGTACCAGAGAGGTAAGTAACACTCTGCTTAGCAGTGTACTGGATTGAGAAGCAATACCCTCTGGTCCTCAAGGGGTTAAAAAAAAATGAGCTGATCTACCAACTTACCTAATTCAAAGAATTCACAGGGAAACGCTAAACAAATGAGGTGGAAATGTCCTAATAATAGTACGCTATACAATAAATATGTATTACATACTCTAGTTTCTAAAATAGTACATTAACTGTTTGTGGTGAGAAGTCTTTAGCAGAAGATAGAGGATCAACCAGAGAGGTTTGCAATGACACTCAGAGGGTAAAACCCCCCAACAAAAAAACCCAAAACACATCAGTAGCCATTTTAATTTGAGGACCTGGGGGTGTACAGTGCATTGCTTTACAATGCGTTGCCCATCCTTCTGGTCTTCAAGGGGTTAATTTTGATGATATTACTATGCATTTTAAAAGGAGCAGTATGATTTCTTTCTTGTTATGTAGTTGCTGTGCCTTGCTACACTGTAGTAGAAGTGCATCATAAGTTGCTCAGGGAATGAATAGGTTAAACATGAGCTCAGAGCTGCTCAATTCTGAAAAAGCCACTAGAAGGACTAGCTTCAGTGTGAGCAGACCTCCAGGTTCTCTTCCCAATCACTGCACACTTCTCAGTAACACAGTCTTTAGTGCTGAGCTGGAGGAGTGCCAGGGAGTCTCTTATTTAGCTGTATATGGGCTGTTTATTTCCCTCCTGTGCTCTCTGATGCCTTGAATGTGCTCCAGTTCTACATCTGCTGCCTCACACTCACCAGCAAGACACAAAACCCAGTGGTCCTAAGGAATAGCAGCAACATCAGCTCCGTCTTGCATCCCAGGAATTTCAATATGCGCCTGGTAATGTATTTCATTTCCTAAACACTTGTGTGATTTTCTTGTAATGCCCCTGTGCTTTTCTGCCTTGTCTTTGGAGCTAATTGAATGAGGAATGTCGGGGAGTCTGCTGGGACTTGGCTGCTGTTTATTTTAGTTGTCAGCATAAGATGTATAGTTCTATTTCCTTCAGGGGCTTATCTAGCAACTATCACTTTACTGGAGGCAAAAAATATTGAAGGAAAGGCAAGGCTGGGGTTTCATCTGTTTCTTAGCAAATCACTGGAGAGGAAGCAGTCAAATTGCAGAAAGCATTCCTGTTTCACAGCTGAGATGTGTTCTACCTGAAGCCTTAGTACAAACAAACAAGATCAGTGTCCAAGCCTTATAGAAGAGGAGCACAAACCTAACCTCGGGCTTCCCCAGCAATGCAAGTTTCTAGGATCTCTTTACACGAGCACAGGTGAATGTCAATAACACAGGCATGCATAAGCTACAGCTTGACCCACCTATTTTATATCAGGAGATCCTAAAAGACTGCACTGTTGGGATAGGGGCATGATTGAGCACATATTCCTTATATCAGCTGTGGACAACGACCCCCATAATCCCCAGCCAAGCTGGCTGAATATGATGGGAGATGTAGTTCAGAACACCAGGAGGGCCTCAGGTTTCCCATCCCTGACTTATATGTGTCATGCTGTCCATTGCTTTCACTGGGGCAAAAGCGTCTCAGGTTGACCATGAATCAGACAAGTCTAGCATTTTGTGCCTAGATGCCTTCACTAGGCGGCAAGTGTGAAAATATACTAGCTATGCATGACAGGGCTGGTGTGTGAATGGTTCTCTCTGGGGTAAAAGCTGCTAAAATGTCTTTTGAACTTTGTTTTGATCAGCCCTTTGCATTAGAAAGGGAATGAGCAACCCAGTGTCACTTGAGGTTAACATTTCCTTTCTCATTTGATCATTAAAGTAAACCAGTGGTTCTCAACCAGGGTGTCATGGAACTTAGGTCTGCCATGGACGTGTATTTAGGGTGCCCCTTTTTATCTATAAAGACTATGACTCAAATGGGAATGCTGAGTTTCAGTATAACCATATATTTATGCCTTTGTACCCTTCATCATGCCCTTGACAAATGACAAAAATATTAGGAATATGAAAAAATTCCAGACCAAAAACAATAAAAAATTTTTTAGCACCATGGAATTAACCCCTTGCATGCCAAGAGGTATTGCAATGTGTTAGATATCTCTCTGGCACTCAAATGGTTAAACAATTGGGATTGCATTTTCTGTTGCTAGTAAAATGTATATTTTACCCGTTGAGTGCCAGAGAGGAGACCAACACATTGTGAAGCAATGCACTGGACACCACTCTGGTACTCGAAAGGTTAAATATAAAAGCATTGCAAGTCTAATTATTTAAGACTAGATTTAGCCCAATTG
The DNA here is from genome assembly GCA_037306005.1 of Rhinophrynus dorsalis. Classification (NCBI taxonomy): domain Eukaryota; kingdom Metazoa; phylum Chordata; class Amphibia; order Anura; family Rhinophrynidae; genus Rhinophrynus; species Rhinophrynus dorsalis. The sequence continues at coordinate 409,925,728 of CM074720.1, read as the reverse complement.
ATACAATAACTGTCTTTGGCATTCAAGAGGTTAAAGCATGGCTGGTCAACCTGTGCTATCAAGATGTTGCACTACTGTTTCACAAAGGCCAGATGAGTGATAGCGTTTCAACATCTGCAGACAGACATTGGCTGTCCAGCTCTAGATTAGATATAAGGTTCAAGCTTTGTTTTTTTAGAAGATAAAATGGTTTCCCTGTGCCAGATTCTACACTTTATTGAAGCTTAAATTAGCAATTTTGTTCAAAGAAGAGGTAGAAGTATTTTTTTAAGACTTTGAACAATCTGATCTAGCCTTCCAGGTTTTTCTCAGCTCCATACTCCAGATTTGTTGCAGAGTGTGTTGGACATGATGCATGCTGTTATATATGAGATCATGGTCTCATTATTAGTATAAGGTGTGTGACCTAACAAGAAACAGAAGAATATGAATAGCAGTAAATTGCAAAATAATTTCCTTCATTTTTAAGCAGTATAATTAATGGAAACTCATGCGTTTGCATTTAACCCTTTGAGTGTCAGAAGGGTATGCAGTGCATTGCAGAGCAATGCGTTGTGTACCTCTCTGGCACTCAGAGGGTTAAAGGATCTTATGAAGAAAGGACAAGATGAGCATTTATGATGCAAGCAAACCGCAACTTAGGTGGAAAATGAAAGTGTGCCATTTGCTTAAATGGGGATTTTAACACCTCGAATGCTAGAGAGGTTTTGGAGATATGTCTGGCATTCAGGGGGTAAAATCTCCATTTAAATCACTGGGATTTGGGGTATTTTTCAACTCTAGAGCAGCTGGCTTGCTTCAGAATTGCTCCTCTTTTGCTTTCTACATAAAACTGAAAGTCTTGTTTTATAGCTCGAAATAGCACATAAGATGGATGCAAATAGAAATAAAGGATTAACCCTTTGAGTGCCAGAGACATGTCTGTGTTGGATACCTCTCTGGCACTCAAAGGGTTAATGGCATTGACCAATCATACACAATGTCATAAATCAGGGCTAGCAGCAGCAGCCTGTTGGGGACTACAGCTTCCATTATCCTTAACCAGCCAATAACAGGAGGTCCAACATTTAACTACTTTTGATCTATACATATCCTATATAATAATTCATTCGGATGTTTGTCACAATGGAGTCATGTGCAGTAGAGACTGCCCAGGTTCGAGCTCTCACCTTTACTTATTTTCCTCTTATTCATTAACCCTTTGAGTGCCAGAGGGGTATGCAACACATTGCTTTGCCATGTATTGCATACCTCTCTGGCACTCAAAGCGTTACTCCTTTGAGTGCCAGTGGCGTGTGCAAAAACATTTCATTGGAAACCTTGTTATCTGGAGAACAATAATGAGGCTGGAGAAAATGGAACAATCCTACATCAAATCAACCAACCAACACCATAGGGGACAAGTACTATTTCCATTTGATTTAAATGGTGCTTCTAACCCTTGACCTCTAAATAGGTCTCCAGTGAATTGATTTTCAGTGCTTTGGAGAAGTCTTTAGCATTCAAAAGGTTTAAAGCCCCATTTAAAACAATTTTGAGAATTTTGTTTCTGTTCCCTTTGGTGCAATTGGTTTTCTTTAGAACTGCTCCAGATAATTTTGAATCTGCCTCATTATGTATATTGTTTAAATAATTTGGTGTTACAGGGGTCAGAAATGTCTAACAGTTGAAATGGTCCTGTAGAGGAGGGTATATGATGCTTGATCGGATGCCATGTTGATGCACCAAGACACTGCATACAGATGGACAGCGTGCACAGCACTTTCTCATTGTCAGTGACCTCTCTTTTTCATGTCTATGAAAGCTTTAGGTTCAATGAAAGATGAACTGAAGGAGTCAATGATAACACTTTTATTAGGAGTAATGATGATTATTTGGTTGAGAATCTTTTGGGAGGAACTATTTTATTCATGTAGACTGATGCTTTAATTAACCCCATTAGGACCAGAAGGCTGTGCAATGCACTGCTTTGCAATGTGTTGTGCTCCCCTCTGGTCCTTAAGGGGTTAAAAGATGTTGTAGACTAACATAAATGCCTGGAATGTGTGTGTACATTAGAAACACCTGTCCTAGTCCACACATTTCTTCTGACAATTTCACGTTAGTACTGTTGTAAGGTTTAGTTATCCTTTTAGTTATTTAAATGCCAAGGTTAAATGAAAGCATACAAGATTCTTGAAAATAAGAACTTTAAAGGGATAGTAATACTTAAAAAGTAAAAAAAAATATGTTGTAGGGTTTATCCCCCTGAGTAAAACAAGGGTACTCCCACTGCTGAAAGGTGTTTCATTCAAAAGTTATTAATTTTCAAAGTTTAATTTTTTAGGTGCAATATCACAGTGACCTGAAATTGTACAGTGGTGCTGTTGCTATACGATCCTATGGACAGCTCTGGTCCCGGGACCATAAATCTCCATAGGATGGTGTAGCAACAGCGCCAGTGTACAATTTCAGGCCACTGTGATATTGCACCTAAAAAATTCAACTTTGAAAATTAATAACTTTTGAATGAAACACCTTTCAGCAGTGGGAGTACTCTTGTTTTACTCAGAGGGATAAACCCTACAACATATTTTTTTTTTACATTTTAAGTATTACTATCCCTATAAATATAAGTATTATCAGGTAGTGATCCCACAGAAAATGTGGCTGATAAAATGTCCTTATGATACATTTTTGAGGAGCTTAAAATGAGCATAATCTTTATTAAAAAATGCACTCCTCAACCGTGCAAGGTTAAAAAAAACAATGATGTATGTGCAAATTTATACTGAAATGGATAAATTGCCCAAATTAACTATGAGTACATGGCAATAAGTGTAAAGGGCAAGTATGCCTTAAAGGGATAGGAATAATTAAAATGTAAAAACAAATTTGTTTTAGGGCTTATCTCCCTGAGTAAAGCAAGATCACATGGTGCAGATTTGGTTAAAGGATAGTAATACTTAAAGGGACAGTAATGTCCCATAAAAACTTGTTCTAGTTTTGTAGAGCAGGAAAAAATAAGCTGAATGGCACAAATCCTATCTCTCAAACCTGCTATGGTTTAGGACAGTGGTTCTCAACTGGTGGCTCACGACCCAAAGGTGAATCGCGACCCTGTGTTCAGTGGGTCGCCGCAGGTGCCACTCATTAGGGGGGTGCAGGCTGTGCCACCACACGACACTGATTTTGCCCTTAACTTACAAAGCAGCAGCTGTACCGGCTGCTGTCTGGAAGATGTGCATGTGATGCAGCGGAGCTGTTGAGCAAGTGCCGCGTGATGAATGCAGGAGGAGTTGCCTGGTCTGGACCTGATCACGGGGGGGAGCACTGAGAGGAGATGCGTCACACAAGTGGCAGACTGTGGAGGCGGAGCGTGCTGTTGAGCGCAAACTGGTGGATGCAAGGAGAGCAACTTATGAGGATGCAGAGAAAGGCCCACTCAGTCAGTCACACGCTGCAACCACGCCACCAGGGAGGCAGTCAGGTTTCCCTGTGAGCCCTGTCCAGGCCCTTCACTCAGCTCAGCAGCACCCAAGCACTGTTAACACAGCCAGCAACAGCACTACATCACACAACTGTGAGTTGTGACTGAGACTGTGTCACTGCCTCGCCTCATCCAAGAACATATTGCATAAAAACGAGTAAACAACAATTTGCTGCTAGTGTGTAGTAATGGCTGAAAACTATTATTTCCTACTGATGTGTCAGACATAGACACACTGCAATGCTAGGTTTCAGGGGTTCCCAGTCTATGGTTCATGTACTGCCTTTTTACTTCTACAACAAAATAGCAATCACATTGCCCCCACTTTGGTATGTGCAGTCTCGCTTCCCTTTTCCTCATTAGTGTGCCTGTCAGGGTGATGTTATCTAAGAACAGTGGTGTTCAGTCTGTATAGGTACTGAGGCTGGTGGTAGGGGAGTTGAAGTGTAGATAGATAAGTAATTTATTACCTTCACATTGGTTAATATGGACTGTATTAAAAAAAGGAGGGATTCTGGGACAAACCAACTGCGTCACAGGGAATAAAATAAAAATTCCTAATGATTATTTTAAATGGAGCTTTTACCTCTTTGAAATTTAAAGAGGGCTCCAATGACTTGCAAAGCATTCAAAGTTAAAAACCCCATTTAAACCAATACAGATTTTGAGAATTTCTATTTGTCTCCTATGGTGCAGTTGGTTTGCTTCAGTATTGCTTCCTGATGTTGTCTTTGTGGTTCAGGAAAGGAGCTGCAGTGTTTTCTTCTGGGTAAAATGAAAAGAGTTATACTTTAAAATGGACCTGAGAACGTAAGACAAGTTAAATTTGTTTTATAGAAAGTTAAAATCTTCTTATATGCAGAACTAGCCATTTTTCAGTAAAATAACTTTTATGAGAATGCTCATTGGCATGATATTCCAAGTTTATGCAATTGGTTTAATGATGCAATACTATGGGGCTGGTATACAATTATTTGCAAGGCTGGTTTTTATTCCCAGTCCGGCCATGGTGGACGTGAACATCACACAACAACAATGGGTCTTGTGAACTTCTTTCAGACAGTTCCAGAGTGGAGGAGCTCATTGGGACAGTGTGCGTCTGGCGCACAGCACTGTGGGAGGATCACACGTCACTGGAGACTACCCATTACATCCAGGAATTGGAACGCTACGGAGAATATACTATCATCTGGAGGAGTAGATCAGATTGCATGCATAGGGATCTGATTAAACTGGATATCCTACACTGGAACATTACAGGATTTTATCGAACTTTGCTAAATAACTCCCAAAGTAGTGTTGCTCAGGCAACATGTCCTCAAAATGTAAATATGACACAAATTATATTAAAGATAGGCAAGATGGACAGAAATCACAGTGTGTTTTGTGTAGCGAAACACTTGCTAACGAAAGCACAAAGCCATCAAATCTAAAGCTCCATTTAGACACAAAACACTCAGCCTATGCAGAAAACCCTGTGGAGTTTTTTCAATGAAAATTACAGAGCTAAGGGCATCACAAAAGTGCCTAACATCATCTTGTTCAACGCAAGAGCAGGCACTCCGTGCATCTTACCATGTAGCTCACCCTATTGCAAAATGCAAGAAAGCCCACACTATTGCAGAAGACCTTATCTTACCTGCTGCCATTGACATGGCCAGAAAGGTCCTGGATCAATGTGCTGCTGATAAATTGAAGACAATTCCACTATCAAATGATACCATACATAGGAGGATTCAAGAAATGTCAGATGACATAAAACAGACCACAGCTCGAAAACAAATACTTTTCATTACAATTGGATGAATCCACAGATATTGTGAACCATGACATTTTGCTGGTTTATGTGAGGCATGTGTGGGAAGGAGACTGCAGTTTCTCTGCAGTAGAGAGCTTCCCACCACTACTACTGCAGAGGACATTTTCAATACTGTGGTTTCATACTTTGGTTCGGTGTGCCTGACATGGGATATATGTGTTGGATTCACAACTGATGGCGCAGCCTGCATGACCGGAAAACACTTAGGAGTGGTGAAGAGAATTCTTGAAAAGGCAGCAAATGAGATTTGGAACCATTGTTTTTTATACAGGGAGGCATTAGCATCCAAGGATATGGTGCCAGTGCTTCACAAAACTTTGAAAGATGTTGTCAAAATGGTGAACTACATTAAACGGAGTGCCAAGAATTCCAGGTGTTTTCAGAAGCTGTGCAAAGACCTGGGCAGTGAATGTGTACAGGCGCTGTATCATGCGGAGGTGTGTTGGCTTTCCAGGAGCAAAGTCCTCTCACGTTTATATGAGCTGAGAACAGAAAATGCGGCCTTTCCCTCAGAGTGCAACTCAGCTCTTGTTGATCTGTTTAACAAGAATACATGGCTTGCACAAGCTGCTTATCTCGCAGATGTGTTTGAGCAGCTGAAAACATTAAATGTGTCTATGCAAGGGAAGGGACACAATATTTTTGCACAGACTGAAAAAATTTAGGCTTTCAAAAAGAAAATGGCTTTGTGAACAAGTCATGTTTCCAAAGAGAGATTTGATATGTTCCCCAATGTTTGTCATGTTACACACCTGGACATCACAGGCAGAAATAAACTGAAGAAAACTATAATGACACATCTCCCAAAACTACAGGAACATTTCAATGACTACTTCCGAGAGCAGCACAGGGATGACTGCTGGGTATGCGATCCCTTTGGAATCGAATTGGAAAGTGTCATGTTTCCAAGCAATGAAGAGGGTCAGCTTGTAGAGCTCTAGTGTGATTGAATGCTAAAAAAAGAAATTTACTGAGGAACACTCTTTCAGTTCTGGTGTAGTGTTATGACTGGATATCCCTCCATCGCAACTCATGCTATCAAAATTATCCTACTATTCAGCACAACCTATCTTTGTGAGAGTGGCTTCTCAGTTCTGGTTCATCTGAATACAAAGCATAGGAACAGAATGGACATTGAACACAACCTCAGAGTTGCTTTGTCTACCATCACCCCAGACTTCAGAACACATATCAAGAGCAAAAAGCATCCCCAGCTTTCCCATTAGTTCTAATTAACCTCTTATGTTTCAATGAGTGATTGGGTTTTTACCTCGGTGCTTTCATTTTCACTTGCACCGTGATTACTGCACTATTCATTTTGCAAAGAAGCCCTGTTTGTTTACTGTTTAAAAAGTGCATATATACATTGTTTTGTTTTGTGGAATACATTATGTTTTGTAAATAAAATTATTTTTGGGTCGCAACTTAATGACCAAGGACAAATGTGGGTCCTGAGGTTACATGGATTGAGAAGCACTGGTTTAAGAGATATAGGCATTGAAAGTTCCCCCTCACTCCCCTTTCCCTGACATCAGAGCTGTGCTGACTGCAGGGGAATCCTGTCCGGGGACCAACCGGAGGCTCTGCAGGAGAGCCGAAATTGCTTTATTGCAAAATAATTACTTCATTGGAAAGGTCTACATAGTGTGCTTGCAAACCAGGTACACTTTGTAGACCTTTAGAGTTTGTGCCATTCAGCTTATTTTTTCCGGCTCTACAAAACTAGAACAAGTTTTTATGGGACATTACTGTCCCTTTATATGTAAAAAAATAAAAATAAATAAATATATATATATATATATATAGTTGGATAGAGCAAAACGAGGGTAACCTTACTGCTAAAGCTGTTTAATTCAAAAGTTATTTCAGCTCAAACTTGATTTTTTAGGTGCAGTATCACAGTGGCCTGAAACTGTACAGTGGTGCTGTTGCTACACCATCCTATGGAGATTTATGGTCAAGTGACCATAGCTGTCCATAGGATGGTGTCGAAACAGCACCACTGTACAATTTCAGGCCACTGAGATACCTCACCTAAAAAAGTCAAATTTGAGCTGTAATAGCTTTTGAATAAAACACCTCTCAGAAATAGGGGTCTCTTTTTTTTTACTCTACCCTACTATATATATATATATATATATATAATATATATATATATATATATATATAAATATCATATATTTATTTTAGACTCTCAGACCATGTAATGTGAAGACCTGTAGAAACCTATCTAAGACATGGTCCTATGAAACCAACAACAACAACATGGTGGAAAGGGAGCAACAAAGCCCATACACACTTTTACACCACACTAACACCACAAACCTACAGAAGACCCATGTATCTGTCCAACCTGACAGTATACTTATTAAAGTAGAAAAAGAGTGAGGTCATCAAAAAAGTCCTCAGTGTAAGAATTCAGGCATCCCTGTATATGAGTGGAACTCCACACTATTAACCCTTTGCGTGCCACAATGCATTACTTTGCAATGTGTTGGTTGTGTACCCCTCTAGCACTCAAAGGCTTAAAATAATCTGAAATGTCCCAAAAGGAACATGTAAGTATTACAACTTAAGTTACTAAATTATAAGGAATGTATCTGTAATGAAAGTTGATGAAATGGTGAGAGATGATGGTAGAAATGCCAACGGCAGATGAGTATAATGACCATGTTGAATGAAAAGTGAGTCTAGTGGATGATACAGTCCAAATGATGGAGGGTAATATTTTTACATGGAATGTTAGCGTTTGCCTCCAAATGTCCTCATAATGCAGCTACTTAGAGTGATTTATGTGCTTATATATCAGTTGGATCCCATAAGTACATATTTTTATCCTCACTTGATGGTTAATTATTAATTAACTCTGCTTTTAGATGTGCAAAGAAGCTGGTCAGAGATGCTCAAATAGAAACGAGCCTGCTCTAGGAAAAGTGTCATACTCAGGTTGCAATATGTTTTAGCTCACTAGTGCCTTTCACAGAGAGGAAATATCCTAGTGCACATCATACTGATCCTACCAGAAAGGCAGTCCAGCCAAGAAGTGCAAGGCAATTCCTGACTGAATAAGAGAAGCATCCAACCACAGACATATGTTTCTGCCTTGTTGGCCCTCGTCAGCGAGGTGCAGCTGATCTCTCTAGGCACTGTGAGCAAGGAGTCCACTTCTGGATTCCCCTGTTACCCTTAGGGTGACAAAGTCCAAGAGTAATTTGCATATGCAAAGAGCTGGTCACAAATACTCAACTAAAAACGAGCCTGCCCAAAAACTTAGCAGGCTCTATAGGAGCCTGCTTTTAGATGTATCCATCTGTTCTTGCCCCCTTGTTCTCAGGCTTTGTAAAAAGCCAAGAACTTCACTGGGCACCCCAAAATCATTTTTTTTTTTTTTAATAAATACAAGTAGAGGGAACACACCAGATTTGTAGAGCTGTTTCACTGAGTCACTGAAATGCTTAAAGGGATCATATCACCTAAAAACAAGCCATTTTTTTATTTTGAAAACAGGTTTCAGTTTAGATTTGTAGATTATGCTAATTAAATCATGCCGTGCAGGCATTTCCTGTTTTGGCTCTGCATTGCCGGCTATACTCCTTGACATTTAACTTTTTGCCCACCTCCCCTAGCAATGAAAGGATTGAGTGGCGGGAGGTAATATATGACTAAAACAGGAAGTCCTTGCATTAATAAACATAATGTGTAAATGTAGAGATACTATCAGATAACACTCACTTTGACTGATACTCCCTGCATGATCAGATTAGTATCTAAAACATTTTATTTTTACCTCTGTCGGGTTCTCATGGAAGACAATTGAATGAACATATTGATGCTGTTTTTTTTTTATTATATGTGAGAGTTTAGTGTCTGGCTGCTATATAGGTATATGTTTTCTTGCAACATTATAGGGCATGTATTATATATACTCTCAAATATTAGAGATTGTTATTAATCACTTAATTGGCCACCTTACTTGTCTTCTGTCAGTTTAACTCTTATCTATATCAAATGTTGCACTTTGCTGATACTTTTCAAGAGAATTCATGTATTTAACGTGACCTCCTTCATTGAAAAGATATTTTTATAACCAGTATTACTGATTGACATTGTGAGCACAGAGATGTATCTTTTTGCTGATGATCAACTTGTGATGAGTTTGCTATCTTGGGATAGTTCATACTTAGATTGCCTATGGAATACATTATTGTATTCAGGACTTGCGGATGCAATTTAATTTGGTGAATTCTTAGGATAACTTCATAGGTTGTTTAGTGTCTTTCATGTTGATGAGAGAGTTTTTGATTCTATAGAGACTATTGATTATCAGTGTGACACAATGGTAAAACAGAAGACATACTGGAGCATTACAACTCATGATCAAGATTACCCAGAGACAAACTGTTTACTCAGACATGTTTAATTCTTTGATCTGGTAATTAAGATCACACTGCAAACCCCACATTGTCACATCCTGACAGCTACTCAACTTACTGATTTTTGTAATTATGTATTTTTGAGATTATGTGTATATTTGCAGAGGAGTAATAGTGCGTTACTCCACACATCCTTTAGATATATTTTTGTTACTTAACATATGTTCTTTGTCCTGTTTTTTAAAACAATAGGAAATTGGATGTTACTCATTGCATTCTTGCAGAAATATTCTATTGTGTGTATTAATTGACCGATCATGATGTTGGATTGCTCTTATCACATCATTGATATTAGTTTAATACTAATTATTATCTCAGTGGACTTCCTTGTTTTGAAATCCTGTTGTGTTCTAAGTCTCTTTCACTTATTCACTGATTGGATACATCAAAGCTTCCTGTATGAGACGGATCGCTTCTCCGATATGTCAGTGGTGGGGGTGATTTCTAAATATTGTACACACACTTTTTTAAAAAAAATTATATTCAGTTTTATGTTTCACTCAACACAATGCATTGGATACCTTTTGCCTCTCAAGGGGTTAAACCACATTGGTCCTAATTTGTTCGAGCTGTGTTTGTTACAAAATGGAATATATTGATTTGTATGTTTATCCAAAAACATTTCTTGTGCATTTCTATCTTTCACAGTTACATCTAATTGAGTGTACTTTTAATACTTATTTTAGCAATGTAAACTTTGCCTTTTTAAAGGTGTATGTTTTGGTTAAACCTTTTTAATGTGTTTCTAAAAAAAATTTCAAAGATTTATAATATGATCACTGCTTCCCAAGTTCTCCCTTTCCTTTTATGTTGCATTGTTGCAGAATTGTTTGCATTCTCTAGGTCCAGCAAGGCCTCTTTTGTAGTTGGCTTCTCTGCTAACGGTAACTTGAAGTTGCCATTAAACCCCTAAACGACGTATGTCATGCCAGGACTGTCAAACATGGAATTCTGGGACAGAGTGTGAAGCTGCACACCCTTCTGCCATCCTAGAATTAATTGTGATTAAAAAAGTGCCATACTCCTCAACCGCTGCCCACCCCCGAATTGGGGGTCATTAAGGGGTTAAGCATACTTATATGCATATAAAATTATTTCCCTTTGCTGCACTGGAAGTCTAATTTCTTCAATCAGTTTCAGGCTAGTTAAAGGTATAATAATACTTAATATGTTAAAAATATATATTGTAGGGTTTATCCCCCTGTGTAAAACACGGGTACTCCCACAACTGAAAGATGTTTTATTCAAAAGTTATCGCAGCTCAAACTTGAAATTTTTTAGGTGCAATGTCACATTATCATGAAATTGTACAGTGGTGCTGTTGCTACACCATCCTATGGACAGATCTGGTCAGTTAAATATCCATAGGATGGTGAAGCAACAGTGCCACTGTACAATTTCAAGCCTCTGTAATACTTAGGGATATGCCCTACAACATTTTTTTTTTTTTTTTAATGTTAATACCCCTTTAACATTTCCTATTATGATTATATTTCCTAACTGAGAAGCATTTTCATTAGCACCATTAGGTGTCTTGTAGCAAATGCCCATCAATATATTTTTTATAAGAATTTTATTGTAAAATCCAACAAATACAAGCAGAATGTAACATAGGTCATATTACATATACATAGTATTGATACTATGCAATACAACAATCCAGACAGATAACGTCTTTGTAAGAAGGAAATAAAGCGTAATGCAAAGAGAGGAGCTGGAAGTGAGAGAGAAAGCAGTGAGCAAAAAAGGGAGAAAAAGTAAGAAAGAGAGGGTGGGAGGAGGATGGGAGGTAGAAGGGATTGATTATCACAGCATAAGAGACCAGCATATACCATCTGTCCACTGCGTTCACCCACACAACCGACCGGTAGATAAATTCGGGACCACCGTAAATTCAGGGTGAAGGGGCCCAACATATATATAGCTTAGAGGGGGAGACAGCTAATGGTCCCTCAGGACCATGGTACAATAGGCCAACTAGACATCCCAATTAGAAGCGTCCCAGGTCTGCAAAGGAGTCCATACAGCTGTGAAGCCAGGTATTGTGCCTGTGGCTAGAGCGTGAGTCTTCTCCAGGGCAGCCAAATGCCTATCCCTGGCTTTCCATTCGGACAAAGAGGGGAGTTCAGTGTCCCTCCAATGTGAGGGAATTAGAGACTTGGCAGCATTCACTAAATATGAGAAAAGTATGGAATGGGAGAGCAGACGTACCAGTGTTTTGAAGGAGTAAAAGAATAAAAATATAACCAGATCCAGAGGGAGGGACTGACCAAGTATCTCGCAGACAGCTGTGTGTACCTTAGTCCAAAAGGGTATGATCCTGGGGCAGAACCACCAAATGTGGGACATAGAGCCTGTAGTCAAGGAGCATCTCCAGCATAGAGTAGACACTGTGGGATAAGCTTGCTCCAGCAGTTGTGGGGTGTAGTATCATCTCCTGCTCACTTTGAAGTTCATTTCCTTACGTGCAACATCTAAAGTGGAGCAGAGCAAAGCAGTGTGAGCGCTACCATATGCCACTCCTCCAGAAACCAACTAAACCCCAGCTCATTCTCCCAAAGTCTGTAATACCAAGGCTTTAGAGGTGCCTTAGGAACATTAAGCAATTTGTAGAGTTTGGAGACGGTCCTGGTTCTAAAACCTCCCTTAACCAGAGAAGTCTCAAAGGTGGTAAGATCCCACATTTCAAATACAGCTGCTGCCAAAGAGTGCCCAAAATGTTGCAGCTTCCGGTATTGCCAGTGACAAGAGTCAGGAAGCTTATATGTTTGAAGCAGAGTGTCAAGAAGTAGAGAGTATTAGAGCGGTAAAGCACCTGTGGAGTGTGAACCCCAAGAATCTTCCACGTCAAAAACAGAGAGTGAAGTTCACCGGGTGATCATACACAGAGAGGCAGGGGGAAGGATGGGGGGCCAGGGACGATGGTCCACCCACACTACATCAGACCTCAAACGAATGACTCAAGATCGGGTGGGACCTATCATCTATATATTTTTATTATGTATGCCCGTAGTGTTTGTATCAACCCACTAGACCTCTACATTCTTACTGACCCCTTCACTTATATATTTCCTAATATTAGGTGATAAGGCTTTACAAACAGGCAACCACCTCCCACCTTCTTTTATTTACCTCATCCCACCTAAAATGTGAATATCCCTGTAGATTGACTGACTGGCCAGTCATGTATTATCCAAACAGGTTTCTCATTAAATGATTTATTGTTATCAGGCTGTAACATAGCTATTTATCCCTCCCTACTGTTTAGTTGACTTGCTCCATGATTGCACCTCCTTTAGTTTCCTGCACAAGGTCTCCAGTGTGTACCTTCATGATGGTCAGGAGTAAATCACATTCTACTGGAATCAGGAGATAAAACCAGAGATGACAGTCTCCCAGGTAATAGAATCAGACCCAACAGGGATGCACTGATAAGTTCCTTGCTAAAATAAGTACTGAAATACTTTTTATGCTGTTCCTAACTCTTATTTACTAAGCTACTTACTCTACAATTAGGCTTCTTAATGCCACTATCGCCAAGGGAGAGAACAGTAGAGGAGTGTGTAGGCATTTTGGGGTTTTCTGTTCCTGTGCGCCTTCTCCCCAACTTATGTGCTAGCAAGGTACAGAGGAAATAGATGTACAATTACTCCATTTTCCTGTGAATGCTATAAGGTTGATGATCCTATTGAATCTTAATTATGGTGTAGTGTGTGCATGCCAGTATGCACTAAAGTGGCCATATGCTCAAGTACATACCCTGAAATGCAGCTGTGTGGTTTTTTAGACCAACCTAAAAGCACAGCAAATTAGTCATTCTGGCAGAATCATACTTTTATGCTATTATCTGTTGGCTTTACATGAGGACTACACTTGTGGAACTATAATCTTGAATCTCCTTTACATCTCTGCCACAAGATGGGAGACATATGTTATCTAATGCTCCTCCCAAATATTGGCTTTGCTCTTCTGTATAAAAATCATCATACCAACATTTTTGTATGCACTGCAGCTTTAGCCAGGGACAGTAATCCTGAGATCACATTTACAATTCTAGCATTGGTTTGTAGTGCATCTGCTTTGTGCAAAGTGTTGAAAAATAATGATCCGACAAGATGCTCAGACAACATTGTAAACTTAATATTTTATGTTGTTGGTTTCACTGTTATCATTCCTATTTATTCATAATACATCAATATATTTTGCACAGTAGTGGTTCAGGGATGTGAACAGAGATGCATATCAACGGCAGACTGCAAGAGAAAATGGTAATTAAACTTTGATGCGGTTGGACCTCATAACATTCATGCTGTCATAAAAAGAAATGTGCTCCAGGCCTTGGTTACAGAAAAGATTTGCTCAGGCTCACAATAGGAGATTCATCAAAGTTTTATTACATTTTTGCACTGTGTCAAATAGTTTCTCATTGAAGGCAAATTGTTGCATTTGAGGTACCACAAAATAAACAGAGAAAGCCTCACTGAATGTCTAAAATGAAAGGCAAGTGTTTAACCCAGGGGTACACAACCTTTGGACTTGGTGTCTAAAACTCCCATCATCCCCATCCTGCTCCAGGGGTGAGAGAAATATCTTCAGCTCTTAATTATATGGAGCCTATGCACTGATCTGTCCGACTCGAACAAAAGACTCCATGGAAACTGGAGAGCTTTTTTTCTGACTGTAATGATGCCTGACTATAGTGATGTCCCTTAGATATCTGTCACCTTAAAGGGATAGTAATGTTTATAGATAAATTAAGTTTTGATCATACATTACAGTTTTTTTAACAACATAGAGCATTGTTACAGTCCTATAACAGGTCTAGTAGATAGATGTGTAATTATATTATAAAATGTCCTCCCTCCTACACTGTTCACATACATAACGCTGCCTGTCCTCAGAGCAGCAAGCTGGTCCAGATGGATCATGACGAGGGACAATCTTCTGTCGGCATATAGAAAAACCTGCCCTCCTTTGTCAAGGGGGCAGGGTTTTCCTTATACTGACCGTCATCTGTCCGTTCAATGACTGGATTCCAGATCTTAGGGGAGGATGCCTTATGTATGTAAAAAGGGGGGCACTTTATAATATAATTACACATGAACTAGACGAATTACAGGATTGTAATAATGCCCTGCATTGTTAAAAAACTATGATGTATTCTGCAAGGCTACAGTGATTATTACTGGGGTGCAATGGTTAACTTTGCTGATTCATCAATGAGCAGTAGATCTGAAACTCTTAGGGCCACATGTTCAAAAAGTTGTCATAATGAAAAAATTGTCAGATTGCGCGTTAGGTGCAAAAGAAAGACACTATGTACAATATTTATCCGTCATGTTTGAAATGTGTTGTAAATAATTAAAAATGTTGGTAAGAGGGGAGGGTAGTGCTTAGCACTGTGTATGTATGTGGATGTTGCTTCTAATAAACTAGGACATGGCCTTAAAGGGATAGTAACACTTCGTTTTAACTTTATTTTATTTTGTAGGCATTAAAAAAACATGAAGAATGATATAAGTCTTATCTCTCAAACCTTTATGGTTTATGAGATATTCACAAGCAAAGTTCCCCTCCCCGCCCCTTTTACCTAGTGTAAGCCATCTCTTCTCAGATGTGAGTCTGGTTGTATGACAGTACAGATAACAGAAGGGGACAGTTTTCTTTGTATGAAAACAATGAAAGCCCTTCCCCCCTTGACAAGTTTTTCAGCTTTTTCCATTATCTTAATTGAAGATTGCCCCTCTCTGCAGTCTACCTGGGCATCTCCCTTCTGATCTGGTTGAATAGGGGGGGGATACTTTGTTTGTGAATATCTCTTAAACCATAAAGGTTTCAGAGATAAGACTTATATCATTCTTCATGCTTTTTTAATGCCTACAAAATAAAATAAAGTTAAAATGAAGTATTACTATCCCTTTAAACTATATTCCTAAAGGACCGAAACAATGCAGTGCTGGTTGGGGTTGATGGGAGTTGTAGTCCACGATAGCTGTGAGAAACCAAAGGTTACCTCCACCATGTTTTAACCCACTTGGATGATAAAAGGTTATCCAACTCTTTATGAAACAATGCACTAAAGCACTCATGTAAGGTGTTGCCGATCAGTCATGAATCAACTTAGAACATGCTGTAACTTAGAGCAATCACTAGTGATGAGCGAGCACCCCAATGCTCGGGTGTTCGGGTGCTCTGACCGAGCACCCCCGGAGGCTCGAGTGCTCGGCCGAGCACCCGAGCCCCATTGAAGTCAATGGGAGGACTCGAGCATTACACCAGGCACCCCCTGCTCTGATGAGGGGAGGGTGCCTGGTCTATAGGAAAAGGGCAGAAAATGATGGAAACACCACAGAAATGGTTCAGGGACAGCATAGGGAGGATGTCTGGATGCATCTTGGACTCCAACATCGCTGCTGGGAACGATCTTTTGCCCGTAGTACGCCATGTCGGGCTATTTATATGAAGGTATCCAAAGGGTTAAACAGAGAACCACTCAGGTTGGATTTCTTCACTTAAATAGGCAAATGACAATATAAAATAATTCGAGAACTTTATCTTTAATATGTATTGACACGCTACTTCACAGTAACGAATTGATCACAAGAATCAATCCTTCATATTTGTGCAAAAATATATCTATTTTATTAAAATACAATATATACCAGTATCAGCAACAATGAAATAATTAAGTGACTAGCAATTATAATAGGTACACAGAAAATCAAACCACACTTATTATCATAAAGATTACCAGCGGTGCAAGGGTTAACCACCTATAGGTATATTCAGAGGTATAATAACAATAATTGCATTCAGCAGCATAGAATAGGTTAATTGATTGTTACAATTAATATAATACAGTTGGTTGCAGGGTTTCTTAATACCTCTGCCCCAGAAACTGTATAGACTATGCCAATTATGATGTAAGGAGTATTGTGAGATGAATTAAATAATTCCTCTAACAATTCCTTGTATCATATATAAATAATAATCAAATTTAGAGAATAACTGGAATAAAATCCCAGATTTAAATCACTATAATTTAATTATCTACTGAATTCAATATTGAATACCTCTGAATAAAATACATAAATTGCAATTAATATAGTCAAACCAAATCACACAAATAATCTACTTAGAATTACTTCATGCAACGTTTATCATAATTTTGACTACAGCAACCTATATATAAAACCTATAGGCACTCCAAGGGTTAATCCATACGTTTAAAACAGATGCCACACCCAGCAGTTATTTTGTCTATTGAGTTAATACTTTCAAATTACAAAATATAAGCCTAGCACATACACAGAGAATTCCAAAGAAAACACCACTAACAGCAGACAAATAGCGGTTAAAGGGTTAATAGCTGGATTCAAAGAATACCCTGTATCAAATATTAACTATTATAATCTTCCCAGAATCACAAAATATTACTCTAGGAATACCAAGATTAATATTAGCTAATATAAATAACCCACGCTATATACTGTATTACACTGATTGGCAATTTATAACATTTCCCAATAATTATATATAGATTCTATTATTTCCAGAATTTAATAGCTAAATCTAGCTTATTATAAATTATCCCAAATGGTTGGCCAGTCCACTTAAGACAACTATAAAACTAAGTTCTTCAAACAGAAGAAAAATTATAAAATTCTGGATTAAATGAATCTAAATGAATAAATGATATAGTTACCAATCAAAGTTTCTTTGTATTTCTCTGTGAGAGGCAGGATTAGAACTTCTCAGCAAAGCCTTCTTTTGTCAGGATTCACCCAGGATTTCTTATTCAGGAAGTCACCCAAAAGACCTTTTCTGTTTCAGTCAGTTAAGTTGAGTCCAAGACCCTCTTTTAGGAAGTCAAAAAGACCCTCAACTAACAGTATCTTGGCATTATATTGACAAATTTTGCCTTATCAATTATCCCCACCTTTTTCTAATGATTGGATAAAGATCCATCTCATTATACCGTGAAATCACCGGTCTGCCCTGATTGGATATTAATATATCCCTAATTATTCAAGGAATGCGGATATCCCAGTCATAATGCTCTCAAGACTCTGGGTGGAGCTCTTACTCTACTTTAGAATTTTACCTATAATCAGTTTTATGTCAGATCATGTGGCTTTCGTCAAGACTGAGAAAGGTCAAAAGGGTTATCAAAAACCTTATAAACATGTCATTTTGCTATGTCCTACACATAAGGGAGTCCGTCTCTCTCAGCCACATTGGCTCCAACTGACTATCAATCTGCCATTCAATTGTTTTTCCTCCCTACCTTGGACTAATGGCCCATAGTTCACATATGATGTAATTTGAACACATTTTAAACAGAATTTCAGCTAATTTTTTAGAATTAGAATTAACCCTGTATGGTCCCCCAGGACAAAGTCTCTGACAGCCATTTTTACAGACTGACCGTAAAACACACAAAAAGGCAGATAAAAACGACTTTAGGCGAAAAATTGTTACCAAACAGTATTTGCTGTATATTTACTTGTATATCATCTGCAAATTCTCCCAAAAATTTCCTCGATTTTTCTGAACTGAGGCCATGATTAAGAGGGAAACGTGCGCAAAGGCAAATTCTCCCAAAAATTTCCTCGATTTTTCTGAACTGAGGCCATGATTAAGAGGGAAACGTGCGCAAAGGCAAATTCTCCCAAAAATTTCCTCGATTTTTCTGAACTGAGGCCATGATTAAGAGGGAAACGTGCGCTGAGCCGACCATCTAAAACATTATGGGTGAGGGTCTGCTGCGGAGCTGACCATCCTAAACATTATATGCGAAGGCCCGCTAGTGAGCTGATGCTATAAAACATTATATGAGAGGGCCCGCTAGAGAGCTGACCCAATAAAACATTATATGAGAAGGCCCGCTGGTGAGCTGACCTATACAAAAATTGTCAAACTGCGCCCGCTGGTGAGCTGGCCCTATATAAAAATTATATCACAGGGCCCGCTGGTGAGCTGGCCCTATATAAAAATTATATCACTGGGCCCGCTGGTGAGCTGGCCCTATATAAAAATTATATCACTGGGCATATGGAAGAGAGTCAACCATATACCCGTTTTTTGGGTGGAAGGGGTGAATGGGAATACAGAGTATTCCCATCATTGTAAATAACATATATAAAGTCACTTTATGTTCCCCCGGGGCTTTCCTCCAGTGGAGTGGAGAAGTCAGGGGAAATCCAGGCCTTGTTCATTTTTATAAGTGTCAACCTATCAGCATTTTCGGTGGAAAGGCGGATACGCTTATCTGTTATGATGCCACCAGCAGCACTAAATACCCGCTCAGACAGAACGCTGGCGGCAGGGCAGGCCAGCACCTCCAAGGCGTAGAGTGCCAGTTCATACCACGTGTCCAGCTTGGACACCCAGTAGTTGTAAGGCACAGAGGGATCATTGAGGACGCTGACACGGTCTGCTACGTACTCCTTCACCATCTTCCAAAACTTTTCCCTCCTTGTGACACTAGGCTGCGCATCAGGGTGAGGGTGCTGGCGGGGTGTCATGAAGGTGTCCCACGCCTAGGAGAGTGTTGCCCTGCCTTTGTCGGAACTGCTGTGTGCTCCCCTTTTCTCCCCTTCTCTGTTGGCCAAGGTAGCACGTACTCTGCCGCCAGCGTTGTCAGATGGAAAATTTTGGAGCAATTTTTCAACAAGAACCTTCTGGTATTGCACCATTTTGATTGTCCTCTCCACCGGAGGAATGAGAGATGAGAAATTCTCTTTGTAGCGGGGGTCCAGAAGGGTGAACACCCAGTAATCCGTGTTGTCTAAAATGCGTATAACGCGTGGGTCACGGGAAAGGCAGCCTAACATAAAGTCAGCCATGTGTGCCAGAGTACCAACAGGCAAGATTTCGCTGTCCTCACCAGGAGGATGACTCTCAATCTCCTCATCCTCTTCCTCCTCTTCTGCCCACCCACGCTGAAGAGATGGAACTAAAGTTCCATGGCTACCATCTGTAGCGGAGGCAACCGTGTCTTCCTCCTCCTCCTCCTCCTCCTCCGCCTCCTCCAATTGTCGCTGAGAAGACGAAGTGAGGGTGCTCGGTCTGGTGACTAATCCCCTGCAACAGCTCTGAGGCCGTGTGCTGTTTGTCCCCAAGGCAGATCAGCTTCAGCACGGCCTGTTGACGCTTCCCCACTGCAGTGCTACACTGCTTCCAGCTACCGGCTGATGGGTGAGTGGCGCTGCGCGCAGAGAATTCGGAGGTGGAAACGGAGGAGGAGGAGCCAATAACGTAGGTGCTGGCGGAAACCCTGATGGAGGTAGGGCCCGCAATCCTCGGCGTGGGTAGCACCTGTGCCATCCCAGGGTCCGAGTCGCTCCCAGCCTCCACGACATTCACCCAGTGTGCCGTCAGGGAAATGTAGCGTCCCTGGCCACAATCACTTGTCCATGTGTCAGTCGTTAAGTGGACCTTCCCAGTAACTGCGTTGGTCAGGGCACGGGTGATGTTACGGGACACATGGTGGTGTAATGCGGGGATGGCACACTGGGAAAAGTAGTGGCGGCTGGGGACTGCGTACCGAGGGACAGCTGCTGCCATCAGGCTGCGGAAGGACTCAGTCTCCACAAGCCTAAATGGCAGCATTTCGATGGCCAGTAATTTGGAAAGGTGTGAGGTTAGTGCTATGGCCTGTGGGTGGGTGGCTGGGTATTTTCGCTTGCGCTCAAATGCCTGGGGTAACGACATTTGGACGCTGTGCTGGGACAGGGAAGTGGATGTGGTCGCTGATGGTGCTTCAGATGGTACAGGTGCAGGGCGGGAGGTATGCGGGCCTGCGCCTTCGACAGGCGATTGGCCGGCACCGAAAACAGGGGAAGAGGAGGCAGTGGTGTGGCCTGCAGACACAGATGGGCGATCCAGGCGTTCCTCCCACTTATTACGGTGCTTGGATGCCATGTGTCGGATCATGCTGGTGGTGGTGAGGTTTCTAGTGTTCATGCCTCGGCTCATTCTGGTGTGGCACAGGTTGCAAACTACAATTCTTTTGTCGTCCGCACTTTCCTTAAAAAAACGCCATACCGCGGAACACCTACCCCTTGGCAAGGGAGATTTACGCAACGGGGTGCTCCGTGGAACATTTGCGGGCCGGTTTGGTGCGGTCCGCCTTCTTTCTGTAGCCACACCACTGCCTCTTCCAGCCTGTTGCGGTGCTGCAGATGGCTCACCCTCAGGACTGCTGTCATCGCTCGGCTCTACACCTTCCCAGGTGGGGTCAGTCACCTCATCGTCCACCAAGTCCTCCTCCACTTCCTCACTCTGATCATCCTCCTCATGTCTTGATCCCACCACATACTCAGTCATTGACAACTGTATATCATCCTCCTCATCAAGGTCTTGAGACAGTAATAGTGGTTGATGTAATGGCAACTGTGTCTCATCATCATCATCATCATCCACTTCCTTTGACCTTAAATGCCGTTCACCTCTGTCATCTTCTTGTGATTGGGTACCCTCTAGAGGTTGTGAATCAGGGCACAAGATGTCATGTTCCTCTGCAAGCGTGCTTGGAGAGAGGTTCAAATTAAGGATTGGTGATGAGACGAGCTCCTCACTATATCCCAGTGTGGGATCACTTCTTTGACCAGATCCTCTATGGTGGGAGGAAGGATGATCAGAGTGAGGATTATGTTGACCAGACTCTTGGCTACTGAGAGTGGACTTGGTGGAAGACAGGGTGGTGCTTAACCGACTGGAAGCAGTATCAGCTGACATCCAACCGACCACCTGTTCGCAGTGGTCGGACCTCGAGAGTGATGTCCTGCGACGCCCTGTAAAATGAGACATGAAGCTAGGTATGGTGGATGTCTTTCTGTCTTGTGCTCTGGCACCAGGCGCAGTTTCTACGCGTCCTGACCCGCGCCCTGAACTATCAGGATCACGTCCACTTCCCCGTCCCTTTTTACCCGCCTTCTTCATATTACACGGAATATGTGCTGCAAATCTGCAACTTTGCACAGTAAACAGAATTTGCTTCTTAACTGCGGCGACGCACAGTGAATGGAATATGTGACTTTGATATTTTACAGTTTGAAGACTTAACAGAATTTTTTCCTATTCTGAAACTGTGCACAGTAAACAGAATTTGCTTCTTAACTGCGGCGACGCACAGTGAATGGAATATGTGACTTTGATATTTTACAGTTTGAAGACTTAACAGAATTTTTTCCTATTCTGAAACTGTGCACAGTAAACAGAATTTGCTTCTTAACTGCGGCGACGCACAGTGAATGGAATATGTGACTTTGATATTTTACAGTTTGAACACTTAACAGAATTTTTTCCTATTCTGAAACTGTGCACAGTAAACAGAATTTGCTTCTTAACTGCGGCGACGCACAGTGAATGGAATATGTGACTTTGATATTTTACAGTTTGAACACTTAACAGAATTTTTTCCTATTCTGAAACTGTGCACAGTAAACAGAATTTGCTTCTTAACTGCGGCGACGCACAGTGAATGGAATATGTGACTTTGATATTTTACAGTTTGAACACTTAACAGAATTTTTTCCTATTCTGAAACTGTGCACAGTAAACAGAATTTGCTTCTTAACTGCGGCGACGCACAGTGAATGGAATATGTGACTTTGATATTTTACAGTTTGAAGACTTAACAGAATTTTTTCCTATTCTGAAACTGTGCACAGTAAACAGAATTTGCTTCTTAACTGCGGCGACGCACAGTGAATGGAATATGTGACTTTGATATTTTACAGTTTGAAGACTTAACAGAATTTTTTCCTATTCTGAAACTGTGCACAGTAAACAGAATTTGCTTCTTAACTGCGGCGACGCACAGTGAATGGAATATGTGACTTTGATATTTTACAGTTTGAAGACTTAACAGAATTTTTTCCTATTCTGAAACTGTGCACAGTAAACAGAATGTGCTGCTAATCTGCAACTTTGCACACTAAACAGAATGTGCTCTAATCTGCAACTTTGCACACTAAAAAGAATGTGCTGCTAATCTGCAACTTTGCACACTGAACAGAATGTGCTCTAATCTGCAACTTTGCACACTAAACAGAATGTGCTCTAATCTGCAACTTTGCACACTAAACAGAATATATGAAGTTTTTTTTTTTGTTTTTTTTTTCCCCCACACAAAATAAACTGCTGCCCCCACACACAGTAGTCCTAAAAAGGACTTTTGGGTCTTTTTTTTTTTCACAATTGCTTGTCTTCTCCCTACACTGACTTTCCCTTCCTATCCTCATCTCTCCCTGGCTAAGACTGAGCCGAACTCGCTGGTCAGGTGCTATACAGCACCCGATCACGGGTTCTGGCCAGCCAATCAGTGTAATGCCAGCAGCCAACATGGCTGCTGGCATTACACTGATGTCAGAGCCTCCCTGCACATTTATTGGCTGCGCAGCAGCCGCGAAACGTGCGGGGAGGAGACCCGAACATGGCGGGCGAGCACATGCGGTACTCGTACGAGTACCGCCATGTGCCGAGCAGAGCGATGCTCGAGCCGAACCGAGCTTCGGCCGAGCATGCTCGCTCAACACTAGCAATCACTACTTAATAACTTAAAAGACCAGCAAGACTTCTGTCTCTGCCTTTCTTGTAGAAATGGATCCAGTCTAGTGTCAAAAAACAATTCTTGATTCAGATCATACTGGGCCCTCTCACCCTAAGAATTTTGCCCTTTACCCAGTGACCCTGAGATTTGGGTCAAAACCTTGATTCTCTGGGTCAAACCCAGAAAGTTCCCAAATATGTATACCAGATTGTGCCCTACCTTCCATCTTGTGCATAACCAGGAGTTTACTACAATATAGATTTCAAGATAATGTTTGTGTGAGGGAGTGGGATATTTATTAAAGCTACAGACTATATAAGTTCTAGAGTGCAGGTCCCTTTTCCCTCCTCTTTTACACTTGCTTCTTAGTTATACTTGCATTAGCTCCTAGTTGCATAGTTTTTCGATGCTTTGCCATCGTACTGAGCAGTAGTTTGCAATCTGTTGGTGCTTAAATTGTTCAGAAATAACCCCCTTGTTAGACCCCATATAGCCAAAAATCAACTGCATTAATATGGGTAAGATGTTTTCTAGAGGCTACCCATATTTATTGTGATTGTATCATGTTTCCTGCCCTATGTTTCAGACCTTTGTCATGTACTCACTGGAGAATTTTGTGGTCCCTGAGATATTGGGGGTTATGCATATTTTGTGGTCTCTGGGACATTGGTGGTTATGCACTAAGGCGTGATAAGGAGGTGATAAAGTAGAGAAGACTTCTTCAGTGATATCACTTCTCCAGTTCCTATGTTATTCCATAGAGCCTATGCACTAAGATCTCCAAAGTTGGATAAAGCTTAGTGAATAGGATCCATAGAATAACACAGGAACTGGAGAAGTGATATCACAGGAGGTCATCTCTGCTTTATCACCTCTTTATCACACCTTTGTGTATCTACCCCCTGTATTTAATGTTTGCTGCGCTACCACAATAGATATGGGCAAATCCCATTAATTCTTTGAGTGCCAGAGGAATGTGCAATGCATTGGTAAGCATTCAGAGGGTTAAAGGTCAACTATCATGCTAAAATGAAAAATATGTTGCAATACTATGGTTTGTGGATTCCGACAATGCTTAAAGGGATAGTAAAGTCCCAAGTATCTTCTAAATGGTAGCTGCAATAAAAAAAATACTTTATACGCTTAATCCTGTCTCTCAAACCGTTATGGTTTGAGAGAAATAAGAAAATAAAGTCCTCCATTCCCTCCCCTTTCTGCCTGACGAGCTTTAAAGCTGTCAGAGGCAGAATCCGGTCGCCCGAATGTAGGCGGCTCTTCAGGAGCGCTGTCATCTAGTTATTTAAGTACAATTACTTAATCGGTATGGTCTACAACGTGTGCCTGGCTTCCAAGCACATGTTGTAGACCATTCTGATGAAGTAATTTATACTTAAATAACTAGATGACAGTGCTCCTGAAGAGCCGCTGTCTGGTCCTGTACAGAGGACACATGAGAAAGGGGAGGGAGCAGAGGTCTTTATTTTATTACATCTCTCAAACCATAACGGTTTGAGACAAAGGATTAAGCGCATTAAATGTTTTTTTAGCGCAGCTACCATTTAGAAGATACTTTTTTGGGACATTACAATACCTTTAACACTTTTTCTTTTTCTGAAGTCATTGATTTTTTTTTTAATGTGTATTTCCCATGTACCCTACATCTTCAAACAAGCTTTTCAGCAATATGCTACTGCTTGTTACCCAACTCCCCTGCTCTTTTAATATGTTTGGAGTGGTGAAGCAGTGGCTCTCCACCTTTTGCTGGAATGCACCTCCTATCATCTTTAGCTGTCCAGCAGCCAAGAATGATGGGTGTTCTATTCCCAAATTAGCTGGATGGTCACACACTCATACACATTTGCATGTGAATACATTAATGTGCACTCACATTTGCACATTTACGTACATACATTAGCATGAATATACACACAAATTTGCATGTACATTTGCAATGACGTGTACAGGTAGATTTCTACTAGCACACATTCATGTGCACGTACACACAAATTTGCATGCAATCACATTCACAAGGGGGCACAACTGCTCATACATTTGCACAGATGTATGGATGCACGTTTTTACAAACCTTCATGCTTGCATACTTTGCAAATGTGCTAGTGCATATTTAGATGTATAAACATACATAGTTGCACACATATACTTTTCTACAAATACACATGCACACATTAACCTGAACACATAAATGTGGACACAAATTCACAAGTACATTCAAACACTCATCCACACACATCTGTCCACAACCGATGCTTAATATACAAACGAGGCCATAAAGCAAGGAGGGAGGGGTAACCTTACAGCACAGAGGTGATCCAATTTACATACATCTTCATTTCATTCCAGTGTTCACTTTGCGTTGTGAGTTTTAGATAGATAAACAGTAAAATCCAAGTTTTAAACTAAAATACTTTTAATGAATTGATTATACAGATACTACTACTAATAATATTTATTGGACGATTATAAAAAGTAAAAATACAGTATAGTCTCTCTTTAACCCCTTTGAGTTGCAGAGGCATGTCCAATGCATTGAACACGTCTCTGACATGCAACTGGTTGCTGTATGATTTTCATGCTGTTGTATCATTGGATCCGGGCAAAGCCTTCAAGCACAGGCTAACACTACTATGTACTAATAGGGTTGCTACCTTTTCTTAAGAAAAATTCCGGCCATGGCATTCTCTCCATAGACTTAACATTGGACAGAAGCCAATTTTTTACCGGCCTGCCGGTAAAATACCGGCTGGGTGGCAACCCTATGTACTAATAAATTCTGGTTAGGCTAGAGCAGTTACTTGTTCTGTATTGGGGAACTCAACGTGAACATTTTCACTGCAATAATCATTAAAAGATACCATACTGGCTTAAAGTACAAATCTTCAGTGCTCTCTGCTGGGATTATGCTATTGGCCAAGATATGAAAAATATGTGAAAATGGTTCTAGATTGGAATGAAGTCCCCTTAGTGAATAGGGTGAATAACATTTTTGTTTTCCTTAATCCTTTGAGTGCCAGAGGGGTACGGAACGCATTGCAAAATGCGTTCCGTACCCCTCTGGCACTCAAAGGGTTAATGGGCAATCTTCCTCTTAGTACACGGAAGCCACAGGTTTTAGTAAATGACCTATTGACACCTGCTTGTGTAACTGTATAAATGATTTAGAACAAGACCAAAGTGTTTTAATCACACAGACTAATTTATATACACATATACGGAAGTATATACAAACATACATATGAGTTTTATTGCTGTGGAGCAATTTAATACACTAACATACACACCACACAGTCTGATCTCCTAAAAAGAGGGACACCAGGGTGGGAAAGAGGGACAGAGGGATTTGGTTCAAAAAGAGGGATTGTCCCTCCTAAAGAGGGACACTTGGGAGGTATGATTGAAAGCAATGTAGTTTTATTTTATTTATTTAATTTTTTGCTGCAGAATTCCTCTACCTTTTGAAAAATATTCCTCATTGGCTTAGAGGCTGGTGGAGTTTTGTTATAATAGCTGATTTCTGGTGTACAAATCCCTTGCTCTTATAAGCTATGTCAGTAAACAGCTGAAGATATGAGCATGAAATAAGCAGCTTTAGTCTGACCTGTCAGTAAACTAGTTTGACAGTAGAGGTGAAAGACAATGCAGTTGCCATAGTAGTTCTGATGTTGTAAAGGAATTGGAATGTTTGCGAAGCAAACCAACTGTACGACAGGGGGCAAATAAACATTTCAGTTTATTTAAATGCGCCAGATGACCCCTTGAATGCTAGAGAGTCGCCAAAGCATTGCTTTACAATGTGTTGGTGACCAATCTAGCATTCAAGGGGTTAAAATGTTCATTTGAATCAATGGAAATTTTGGAATGTTTGTTAGTCTCCTATAGTGCAGTTGATTTGCTCCAGAATTGCACCAATTCATCTTGGTACACCAGACTTGGTGAATATGCGGGATAATATATTCTGTGACAAGAGACCAGCTATGTGTTGAGCTAAAATGATTAAGGATGGCAAAGCTTATACTATTTTCAAAGGCTTCAGTACACAGATTCAATCTGGCAAATCTCTATCGAGATGAAAGGGGATGCAGTGACAGGGGGAAGGGCGAGGGGTGTTGGAGTAAAACAACATTCCATTTCAAGTGAGAAGAAAATAACAAAAGCCAAAGTTCCATTTTATATGATAATTTTTAAGTGTCATATTGGGTTTGGAATTCAGTACAACCAGAGGGCATTTTTCATATTATGTTATCAATTTATGACATGGAGAAAACCTGAGTATTCAATCTGAAGTATTTTTGTTTGGAATAGTGTAAGAGAAAAGGGGTTGGGGGCAGAATGTATAAAGAATTGCATTTTCTCTTACTATATTGGATTCTTTTACAAGTACATTGATATGATTGGAAATATATTGAAACTCACTGTTATTACAAATGTGTACCCACAGAAATATGGTGAGCAGGCTGTTTAAAGGAATACTAACACCAAAAAATTAAATTGGTTGATATAAAATAAGATTATTACATACAGCAAGCATATGTAAACATTATTACTATATTACATCTATAAAATATATAATATATGAGCGATAACAGCTAGAGTCTGTTAAGTGACTGTGATTAGTGCCCACTATTCTTGTATAACCCTATTTCAGCCCATTCATAGATAATCCTGGAAAATCAGTGGGAGCCCTGGAAAAAGGCATGTCTTCTACCTCAAGCCATATGTAAGAATAGATATTAGGCCCAACAGAGAATAACAGGTCCATTTTAGGTTACTGTTCCTTTAGTGGAACCTGTTTACTCTTGCTTCAGTGGGAGCATCCATCTTGACAGGATTTGCATGACTTTCGGTTTATGCAAATTAGCAAGTATCAGATGACGGGGAGTGACAGGTAGGAGGAAGAGTGTGTGGGATGTTAGGATCTGGGTGACCTGCCAGCAAGTACTTAATTTGCATTAAGGAACAAATAAATTAAACAATCACTTCTCATACTTCTACTTTAAATACAAAATGGCTAACACCAGTATAAGTGATTTTGAAGGCGCTTTCAAAATCACCTACCTATGCAATAAAGTGTTAATTCAACTTTAATCACATGGATGTTGATGAAGTATCCAGTGCTTTGCCTTGCAGTGTGTTGGAGACCTTTCTAGCATACAAAAGTTTAAAGGTTAAGAAGATAATTTTATTGTATACATTTTAAAGCTAAAGTGTCAGAGACAGGTGCATATGGTTGGGTATTGGTATCAGGGCTGGATTTAGAATTAGGCAGAGTAGGCATCTGCCTACAGGCGCACCCAACAGAGGGGCTCCTGTCACTGGGGTCATGTGTGTGGCTTTTTTTTATTTTTATTATTAAATTCGCCTTAGCTAAGTCACCTCCCCAGCCAGTGCCATGAAGACAGGTGTGTGCCTTCTCCTTCAGCACAGACCTGTAGCTGCTGCGCTTCCTCATTGGGTTTTTAGCAATACCGAGCGCCGGGAGATGACATAATCTCCCAGCACTCTGCATTAGAGAAGACCGCTCGGGAGCTCCAGCAGGTACAGCTCCAGAGGAGGCACAGACCTCTCTTGCCTCTGGACCATCAGGGAAGAGGTAGGAAATGGTCACTGGGGCAATGTGAGAGTAATATGAAGATGATGGGGGCAATGTGAGGGCAATATGGAGCTGATGGGGGGGCAATGTGAGGGCAATATGGAGCTGATGGGGGAGCAATGTGAGGGCAATGTGGAGCTGATGGGGGCAATATGGAGCTAATGGTGGAAAGTTGTAGCTAATGGAGGGCAATATGGAGATGATGGAGGCAACGTGAGGGCAATATGGAGATGATGGGGGGCAACGTGGATATTAGGAGCATTGTGGAGGTGTCCAGTGCAGATGGCCCATGGGGGGGGGGCGCTTCAGATTTCTGTGCCTACAGGCTCCTGAGATGTAAATCCGGCCCTGATTGGTATAATGACTTAACCACAGATTGGCCAATCAGAACTGCACCTCACTTTACCAGCAGGACATTCAAATTGGCACAAACACCTAACATTTCCATCTGCTAGAGAGTATTGATTTTATATAAAATAATAAACTAGAGTAATTTGTGGGTAAACCTCTGAAGGATACGAGGACAAATAAACATTCCCATTAAACTAAATGTGACTTTTAAACTATTGAATGCTAGAGAGGTCTCCAGAGCATCGTTCACAATGCATTAGAGACCTCTCCAGCATTCAAGGGATTGAAAAAAAAAAGTTCTTCAATGAGGATGGAGAAGTTGGTTTGCTCCAGAATTGCTCCAGTTTGCATTTATAAATAAGGGCCAGACAACACAGAGGTTGAGGATGATGTACTGAGAGGAACTGGAGTCATTTTGTGACAAACAATTTCTGTTCATTTTAAAGGAGCAGTAAACTTATTTTATGAAAACATATATGTTATAAAGCTTTTCCTGCTGACTAAAACAAGGGCACTTCCACTGCTGTCAGTTGTTTTATTCAAGTGATATAACAATTCAAATAACAAGTAAGTGAATTTACTGTGCATTTACTTCCTGATAATTCTGACAGGAAGTGACAGGCAGTTTCTATCACATTCTATGGAGAACTGTATGTCACTGACTTTCCTCTCCAATAGAATGAAATAGAATAACTAATTGGAATTTGACCACTAGAGGGCACTGCTATAAAAAAAACAACACAGGTTTAAATGGTAACAACTCTGGAAATATGCATCTCTCAGCGGTGGGATTACCCAAAGTTTACTCAACAGGAAACATCCTACAATATATATTATTTCATAAAAAAAGTTTACTGCTCCTTTAAGTTGGACTTTTACATCTAGAGTTCTATAAATGTCTACAAATGTATTCCTTTGCACCATTTAAATTGATGGAAATGTGGGGAATTTTTATTTGTCCCATTTCTAGTAGTACATCATCCTCAAGGATGACTTCAGTGACTGTTTATGTAATTGGTGGCTGTGCCCAATGTGCAGCATCCTCTGAACTAAGCTGCAGAGAGATACCACAATAATTAGCAGACATCAGAGTTGTTAGGTGCTGTGATTAAGGTGACCACATGTCTGTCTAAATCAGGGAAGTTTATGAAAATGGCACTCTGCAGGCCTGCAAGGAATCAGTGGATGCCTGCAGTGGTTTTATTAAAAAAAAAAAAAAATTGTTTAAAGGGATATGTCACAGTAAATGCAATTCTGGAGTAAACCAACTGTGATATAGGGTAAAAACTAAGTTATCGTTGATCTAAATGCAGCTTTTAACCCTTTGAATGCTAGAGAAGTCTCCAATACATTGCAAATTAATTTTGTTGTAGTTCATGGGCATATCTGGGAACTTTGTCTTGTGGACTTCCCAGAGAGGGAGTCCTGTAATGCCTCTGCGGGGGATAAATGATGTGATTTGCATAAAAAAGGGGTAGTACTTAATTGTGAGTGGGGGCGTGGCTTCATAGACATAGAAAAAGTAGGAGGAATAGGAAGGAGGACAAATGGGCAGGGAGTGGGAGGAACAGACTCAGAAGGAGCAATAGTGGGCAGAGTTTAATAAAAAACTCCCCACATCCAGAGAATCAGCCTCTTCCCCGGAGACTCTGTAAACGGAAGCAAAAACTGGGGCAAATCTGGAGAGTTCCCAGCTATGTTCAGGGGGTCAAAAGCTACAGTTACATCAATGGGAATTTTAGGAATGTTTATATGTCCCCTGTGGTGCAGTTGGTAGGCCCTACAATTGCTCCATGTTTCCTTTATATTTAAGGCCTTTTAGTTTAGATGAAAGACAAGTGGTTCTCCAGCTTAAATAAGCTGTTTTTCTTAGTTTCTTATGCCAAAAGCCAAAAGTGGAGCAATTCTGGGGCAAGTCAACTGTACCATAGGGGACAAGTAAATATTTCCATTGATTTCAATGGGGCTTTTAATCCCTTAAGTGTTATAGAGGTCTCCAAATCATTGAGAAACAATATGTTGGAGACCTCTAGCATTCAATGAGTTAAAAGGCCAATTTAATTCAATAGAAATGTTTACTTGTACCTAGGGTGACCACGGGTCCCGGAACGTCCGGGACTGTCCCTTATTTTAGGGCTATGTCCCGCGTCCCGGGTCCCCTTCAACCGGGACAATGAAGTGTCCCGGAATGAAGGCAAGCCGCCCTGGATGTCAGCCTGCAAGCGGTGTGTCACATCATGGACGCCGCTCGCGGCGTCCATGATATGACACACCGCTTGCAGGCTGACATCCAGGGCGGCAATGCAGCTTACCTGGAGGCAAGCGCTCTAGTAATACAGAGCGCTGGGAGATGACATCATCTCCCAGCGCTCTGCATTACTGAGCACAGCGCGCGGGAGCTTCAGGGACCAGGGACTTAAGGTATGATGGGGCAACTAGGGTGACCACGTCCCGGAATGGCAGAAGGGAAATGTGGTCACCCTACTTGTACCCTAGGGTTATAAACATGGAAATACCTGGTACTCCATGTTAGCCTCTGTAATGTAGTTCTCCTGTTTGTTCTATGATGCCTGAAATCTAGATTTATTTACACTGTCCGGGGCTCCCACTTCTGTTTATTCCAGGGCTCCCATTACAACTGCAGTTGTCTCAGGTGTGATGTTGTTTTATTGTCTATCAATGAGCCTGAGATAGTAGCCTTTCTGAATATAAATTGGAAGCATTAAGGGTTAATATTTCAAAGATCTCAGGGTGAGATCATTTTAAAAGTTCCCAGGTATGGATATCAGCCTTCCTGAATAAAAGAGATGTAGGTTCTGTTCTTGGTACATTAATGGTCCGGAGATTAGATACCAGTGTTCCTGAATAGTAAAGAAGTAGGGATTAATCTTGGTATATTAATGAGCCTGAGACAAGATATCCACATCCTATGTAATAATTCAATAAGTATGTTTGTCAGAAGCCTTCATGTGCATTAGAGACAGCTGTGCGTGCTGCAGTCATGCTCGCTAGAGACTGCCCGCGCAGCAGCTGATAATGGAGCGGGGCGCTCCGAAATCAGACCTTAGTCCTCTCTGCGCACTTTCACTGGGGTCTCAG
The DNA here is from genome assembly GCA_037306005.1 of Rhinophrynus dorsalis. NCBI lineage: Eukaryota > Metazoa > Chordata > Amphibia > Anura > Rhinophrynidae > Rhinophrynus > Rhinophrynus dorsalis. The sequence continues at coordinate 409,893,391 of CM074720.1, read as the reverse complement.
GAGTACCTTCCCATGCCGACATAAAAGTGTGAGTACCAGAATATTGCCATTTACACTTAATGTACAGAGTGGATGTCACTGATCTCTGTCGTATAGTTTGAAAATCTGGCGGTAGCGGAGTGAAGGCAGCTGCAATAATAACCCCACATGCCATATTAGCTTGAGTTGACCACTCTGATCAGTCAAGTGTTAACATATTTAAGTGAGTCCGTAAAGAAAGATGAATTCTATCTCATATACATTACCTTGAGAAGTTTCATCTAGAGTAATACATTTAAAAACGTTAAAAGATCTGAAGATTATATTTCAACATTTTTGGAATTGTTTTTTGGGACTTTTATTATAATATTATCATTTTATAATGTACAAGTGTATAAAAGATGTCATAACGTATTTGTAAACACAGATCATGCTATGGTGTAAACTTTTCTCTGTTTTTTTGCATATTCACAATACATCTATTTGAGGAGCGAAAGTAACCTGTTTGACAGTTCCCTTTTAGAAAACTGAGTACTGAAATATTCTACTTTTTGTTGAATTTGTCACTAATCATATTGAATTCACATTTATTGTATATCACTTTACATATTATATTCTGTGACATTTGTATAATAGTCTAATCGAACTCACATTTAGAGTATGTTCATACCACAATTTAACATTATATTACATTTGTAATTATAGCGGTCACCCATATTTTTTATTAGATATAACAAAAAGGGCATTTTGATCTGTAATAAGTTTTAAATGAGGTTTTTCCCATAGTAACATGGTTGACAAGACTGAAAAAAGACACCCATCCAGCCCATGCCAAAAACATCCCTGAGGAAGGCAAAAAAAAACAACCCTGAAGCAATTTCCAATTTTAGATCCAAGTGGATCCTTCCTGACTCAGAATGGCAGTCAGGTAGTTCCCTGGATCAATAACCTATCTGCACTGAAGCCATCTGTCATAATTTTCAATATTGTTCTGTGCTAGATAGGCATCTATTACTTTTATGAAAGCAGTTACATTATCTACAAGTACAACATCCCTAGGAAAAAAATTCTATATATTTACCGTCCTTATTGTAAAAAAATCCCTGCCTTTTGTTTTATTTGAAAGCGCCTTTCCTCTAGTCCTAATGGGCGACCGCTCGTTCTTAGCTCAGCTTTTTGCATAAATAATTAATTGGATAGTTCTTTGTATTGACCTTGAATGTATTTGTAAATGGTAATCATATCACCCCTTAGGCGTCACTTCTCTAATGTAAACAAACCCAGTTTGGCTAGTCTCTCTTTATAATGCTGATCCTCCAATCCCTTTATCAGTTTTGTTGCATGTCTCTGCACTTTTTCCAGTTCAACAATGTCTTTTTTAAGAACTGGTGCCCAAAATTGTACTCCATATTCTAGATGAGGCCTAACCAAGGGTTTATATAGAGGTAGGATAATATTAGCATCACTTGCATCTACACCTCTTTTTATGCAGGCTAGTACCCTATTTGATCTTGCAGCAGCTGAGTGACTCTGCACACTGCTGTGAAGTCTGTTGTCTATCCGCAATCCTTAATCTTTCTCTAATGAGGATTCCCCCAAGTTGTTTCCATTTAAATTATATGTAGCATGTTGGTTTCTACAGCCCAGATGCATAACCTTACATTTATCTAGTTTATCTAAATACTTCTGCAGAGAAAAAACATCCAGCTTTATATGAATTTCCTTACATAGCTTAGTGTCATCAGCAAATATTGAGATGCTACTTTCAATTCCCACTAGATTATTAATGAACAAATTTAAAAGCATTGGGCCCAGGACTGAACCCTGTGTCACCCCTCTTATAATTTTAGTCTAAGTAGAAAAGGTTCCATTTACAAGAACTCTCTAACATCTATCATTTAACCAGTTCTCAATCCATGTACAGATACCACCGCCCAAACCGAAGCCTTTTAATTTATGCAGTAACCTGTTGTGAGGCACAGTATCAAAGGCTTTTGAAAAATCCAAGTATACTACATCAACAGCAATCCCTTGTCCAAATTACTATATGTACGTTTTCTTAAAATGCAAGCAAATTACCCTGACTTCATCTATTCTTCATAAAACCATGCTGACTCCTACTAATAATAATGTTTGTCTTCACATAGTTCTGAATACTGTCAGTTAGTAACCCTTCTAGTATTGTGCCCACTATGGAAGTCAGGCTCACAGGTCTATAATTTCCTGGTTTAGATCTTGCCCCCTTTATGAACAATGGAACTACATCAGCTTTCCTCCAATTAGAGGGCACTATGTCTGATGGAAGTGAATCAATAAATATTAAATATAATGGTCTTGCTATTACTGAACTAAGTTCCTGTTACAGCTTACCTTGACTTCAGCATCATTACAGGCGCAAGGCTTCAAGCATGCTGCAGGCCTCTGTTTTAAGTTTGCTTACTGTAGTCTCCTCCTACCAGCTTCCTTCTTCCTCCCTCTGAGCCGCTCCTCCTACTTCCAGTGGAGGGGTTTAAAAGGCAGACTGAGGCCTGACTCATGCAATGCCATTGCGTTGTTGTTCAAAGCAATTCTGTTGCATTGGGCTCCGTGTATGACCTGGCTAGTCTTCCATCCATTCCAGTGCTGACCTGTGGCTTTGTCTGACTATTCTTTTGCCTAACCCCTAATAGTGGACATCCAATCTGGTGCAGACTTGTGGCTGTGGATGACTACCTGAACTGTGTATGACCCGGCTTGTCTGACTACCCCCATCGGTGCTGACTGGTGGCTCTGTCTGACTATTCTTTTGTCTTTTCCCTTGGTGATCAGACACCCAATATAGTGCGGGCCTGGGGCTCTGGCAGACTCTCTTATCTGACTGCAGGCTGAGTCAGACCCTATTCCTCTTCGGATCAAGATCCTGTGTTCCAGTTCCTGTTCCTGTTCCTGGTTCCAGCCGAGACTTCCAGTGGCTAAGGCCTAGTCTCCAGCACAGTGGTTTACCATTGCAACCTATTATTTCTGATTGCAGGCTTGCTGGCTATTACCCTGTGCTTATTCTTATTGTATATATTGTATATATCCGCTGTATGTCATTTGTTAATAAACTGCATTAACTAAGCCGTACTGACTTTTGAATTTCTCTGGGTAACCGCGACCATTCCTTAAGTACCCTTGGGTGCATACCATCAGGTTCAGGTGCTTTATTCACCATAAACTTTTCCAGTCTCTTTTGGACCTTGTCCTCAGTAAGCCATGTACATGATAGAGGACATTCTGTGGTTTTGTCTGTTTGCCCATAGCCTGTCATTGTTTCTTCCTTTGTATGTACAGCAGGAAACATTCTATTTTATAATTGAAATATAATTTCATAAAAAAGCATTGCTACTCTTTAACTGTTTGAGGCCCAGAGAGTACTCTAAAGGCTGAACACGTTTCTCACTTTCTATTTAATGTAACAAAACCCTTCAAATGCGACAATCAAAGCCGGACACGAACAGATGTCCTTCTGGGCTATAACATCACATCAGGGTTTGAGTGATCCTTGTTTATTACACAAAAACAATCACACCTGCAGGAATGACTTATGAGATTCTTGTGATGCATATGTCATTTTAATCCAATGTGCTTGTCTATGAGTTTATGGTTAATTAAACCAACACATGCTAATTAATGTAATTTACATGATTTATGCATCACCTCTAAATAAGATGCACATTTGGCAGATGCATGGCATCATTGCCTTTAACTCACTGCAAACCAGAGGAGTGAGTGATTCACTGAAAAACAATGCATTACCCAGAAGTAAAGAGGAAGTGTGTCCTAGGCGTAACTGGCTATAGTTATTTAAATGTATTGTAACCCATTTAGTTTGACTTTCTGTATTGCACATGTGCGTTTATATTTGTTATCGACTTGCCTACACTTTTATTTACTTCCCATCTTCAACTTTTTTTTTTTTACGGCCCTGATCTTGAGATAACTGGATTTCCTTTTCTAGAGGGTTTTGTGTTAGACAGTCAAAGCAGAATGTAATACAATGTTACACTATCACTGTACTGTTGAATGCCTTGTGTGTGCTTTCTTTTTACTTTTGTTATTTATTTCATTGTATCACTAATCCTGTTTCATGTTCCCTGGCAAAAAGCTAACTGCAAACAAATCCATGTATATCATTGTCATTGATATAAAAAAACAAAAAGTGAAAATTGGAATAACTAAATAAAAAGTATAGGCAATCTGACTGTAAATATTTTTTATTGTAGAATATGTTGTCAAAATAAAGGATTCCTGCTCCTTTAGCCCCTTAGGGTCCGACAATCCCGCGGTGTCTGGTCCTTTAAGGACCAGATAGACGCGTTCGACGTGCCGTCCCACGTGACTGATCACGTGGGGTGGCACATTGAAAGGAGGACTGAAAGAGATCGCTCCAGTCTTGGAGCGATCAATTTCAGTCCACGGTATTACTGCAGGAGCGCGGTGAGTAAAAGTACGTGACGTACCAGGACCGTCACTGGTCCTTAAGTACCGGACCAGCATGACGGTCCGGGTACGTCACAGGACGCGAAGGGGTTAATAGAGTTACATAGGTAGGTTTCCTTCATAAGCTAGTCAGTAAAATCTATTTTTGTTCGTTATGTTTCTTTGCATTGGACAGCTGTATAATGGACACCTACCAATTTAGTCATTTATTTTAGACATTAAAAGCAGCTTATCCTAAGGTATACATGAAAGAAACTATAATTTTGAGAAATCTGTTGTGGTTGGGATATGTTGTAGCCATTAATCCCCAGGTGTTCATATATCAAAGTCAGAAACCAATATATTTGCTAGTATCCCTGCTGGCTATAATCAAGCAGATTTAACCATTCCCTCTGTGAAAAAAATGTTTCCTGCATATGTTGTGACTGGAGGGTAAATTATTTCTACTGCCTTTTTATAGCTCATAAGTCAAGGCTTCAGTATATGGATGTATATCCCACAAAACAGTTTAGGAATTGTTAACGTGATAGTAATGTTTTACAAAAAACATTAATCTTCATAGTATTTGGGCCATGGACAGTGTTATTTCAATACTGTCTGCGTTGTAGTTCAAAAGTAATTGAATGATAAAGTATACCACTCCTGCCCTTTTACTAATGTAACACTGCTCACATCAGAGCAACAAGACTGTCCGGATGGATCGCAGAGAGGGATAATCTTCAGTGAGCATAAGGAAAAACCTGTCAAGGGGGGCAGGGTTTTCCTTATGTTCACAGTATAAAGATTGTCCCTTGCAGTGAGCTGTCCTATCAAAAGACCAGACTGCACATCTGAGGGGTGGCGGTTTACACTAGGTAAAAGGGATGGGAGAGGGATACTTTATCATTCAATTACTCTCGAACTACAACTCTGACAGCATTTGAAATAACACTTTCCCCGGCCCAAATACTATGAAAATTAATTGGAGCTGCTGTTTTTGTGAAACATTGCTATTCCTTTACAGAGCAATTATCATGATTTAACAAGTCTGTGCCAATGAGAGTAACTTTATTGAAAAGGCTGGTACTGCACTGTGCATCCTCAAAACAGTTCGTATCAGCCATTTGGTGAGTAGCAAAACTACCATTCTCTGTTGAAATGCCGCCTGCTCCAATTAATTGATTTTTTTTTTTCTTAGTCTTTAAATTGGTGCCACTTGTACCAGGAAGGCAGCGGGGAAAGTCCTGCTTGTTTTATGTGTGATCATACTTCAATATCTATAAGTTGTTATACATTAATGGCTCCTTAAAGGCTGACTGGAGCACCTCTCCATTATGGTGAGTATAGACGTGTTGCAAATAATCTATATTACAGGAAATTTAAGGGTTAATATTTACAAGATCTCAGGGTCCTCTCATTCTGAAAGTACCCAGGTATGGCTATCGGCAAATCTGGAGAGTTCCCTGCTATGGCTATTGGTTACAAGTTTTGTGAGCTGTGTGCCCAGTCTCACAGTTTTGCAATTCAGTCTCTTATTGTGTGACCAATGAGGGAGCCATGGGGATCTTTCTGTAGATTCCTGTTCTTCTCCTCCATTGGTCTGCCAGGGCTCACAATGCCTCAGCAGGTATGCTAACAAGGCATTATGCACAAAACAAAAGTGGTGTAATTCTGCAGCAAACCAACTTCACCACAGGGAGACATAGCATTTCCTAAAAATCCCATTGATTTTATATTTGGTTTTTAAATAATAAAAATAAATAAAGGAGGGCTCCAGTGAATTGCAATTGGTTTGCCCCATAATTGTTCCACTCTGCTTTTATACATAAGTTAATTACATGGAAAAAAATTCTAATTAGCAATGCAAAATATTAGGTGTAATATGGCTTTGAATCATTATTAATAATAACAAAAGTAATAACCATTATTAGTTTTTAAACTGATCTTTTAACCCTCAAGAACCAGAGAAAGATGACCCTTCTAGTCTGGGACAGTGGGACTCTGAAGGGTTTCACTGATTCTTATGCAGTCCTACAGTATAAAGTTTTCACAATGATCCCTGATTTAAAAGAATATGTGGTCACCTTTTGTATTGCTCTCCTCTCTGGTCCTTAAAGGGTTATAAAGCAATTTTATTTAATGTGTCTGCCAGTGTTAACATGAACTTGGGAGTTTTTGTTTGTCCGATATGGTGTAGTTGGTCTTAGCCCAGAATTTTTCATCTTTTCTTTTGTACATAAGGTCATTAGAAATATGGGTATTTATGTCACATCCCACAGAAACATATTCTGAGTCCTTTGGTACCAGGGTACTGCACAGCTCCTTGCAAGTGATGAGTTGTGCACTGGTGATTGGAGGGTTAACACATATATTCTATAGACTTGCCATCTCTTGCTAAAGACTAAAATTCACTGGATCATCAAAAAGGTAATACATCTACAAAGAGACTCTACTGGAGCTCAGGGAATGAGTTATAGACATTACAGAAAAGAATATTCACTGACAGTGGAATTTAAATGTTAAGCTAATTCGCACGGATGTTTAACCAGTCAAGTATTGTGTATTCAGCCTTCATTCTTATTATGCCTGAAGAAGAGACAAGGGACTTGATTCAATTAGAGCTGCTAAATCGTTATGGCCAAAATGAGTTCTGGCCAGTACACACATAGTTGTATCGTCTGTATTCATTTGCTTGACCAACATGCACCTTTTTGCAGCCTAACACTAACACTCGTTGCAAAGGTTTTTTTGTTTGTTTCTTTTTTTACTGCAACGCATGCTAAATAGCATGAATAATGGATACATCAAAAGGAAACTAGCCAATGGTCAATGTCTGACATAGTGTCAAACATTGACTGTGAGCTAGTAACACAGTCACCCTCCCTCACCCTCCTAACCACTAACCCTAAAAGTACCCAACTACCTGGCCCTACAATACCTTAACAGTAAAGTAAAATAAAATCCCAGCCCTAACACCATGGCCCATTCCCCACGGATGTGACATTAACACTTACCTTGAATTCAGAGGTCAAGTCGTGTCTTCTTCACCCTGGTCTTCCTTCTGTCTTCTATACTTCTTCTCTAATTTCTCTTTGCCTTCTTTCTTGTGTAAATAGTCTTTCTTCTTCTTTTGTCCTTCTTTAAGCCTTTGTTAAGTTTAATAAATAAAAATAAATAATATCACGCTGTTGATATCCATCTTCCCCACCACCATTAGAAAGAGAAACAAAAAATACTTCCCCATAGCAGTTCCTGCTTGGGCTGTTGTCCGGGCCAAAGGGAGGGAAATATGAACAGAAACTGGCTTTTATATAGCTCAGGGCCCCATATCAATGGATCCACAGGTCACTAGTTTTTATACTTTTCAATTGCATGTTGGTAGTTTTTAATATTCATTAGTTACTCAAGCCTAGGTTTATTAGGAGCTAAAATACTGGCAAAAAGAGAATCCCTGAATGCTTGTAACTAGCCACCTCATGTAACTTAATAGCAAATGGATGTAATGTTTCACTGTTCTCAAAGGGCTAAAATTTTGCTCCCTTTGGGGTTTATAACTGTCAGTAGTTTGTCATAGCACAGGTAATAGAATACCAAACTATGACTTAAAGGGACAGTAATGTTTCACAAACAAAGCAGCTCCAATTAATCTTCATAGTATCTGAGCCATAGAGAATATTATTTCAGAACTGTCAGAGTTGTAATTCAAGAGTAATTGAATGATTAAGTACCCACCTCCCACCCCTTTTTCCTAGTGTAAGCCACCTCCCCTCAGATGTGGAATCTGGTCTTGAGACCAGACAGCTCACAACAAGGGACAATTTTCTTACTGTGAGCATAAGGAAAACCCTGCCCCCCTTGACAGGTTTTTCAGGATTTTTCCTTATGCTGAAGATTGTCCCTCTCTGCGATCCATCTAGACATTCTTGCTGCTCTGAGGTGAGCAGTGTTACATCAGTAAAAGGGGCCGGAGTGAGATACTTTATCATTCAATTACTCTTGAACTACAACTCTGACAGTATTGAAATAACACTCTCCATTGCCCAAATACTATGAAGATTAATTGGAGCTGCTTTTATTGTGAAATGTTACTATCCCTTTAAAACTACCTACATTACTTTGGATTCCCTAAGGGTCGTTACTGAATCAATCCCATATTGTTTTTAAAGCTTGCATCCTAGAGCTACTCAGTTAGCCAATAAAGGTATAATTTTTACACTACTTGTCTCTTGATTAGAAAATATGTAACGCTCCATGATACCACTATCTTTGCTGTCCACTGCTGAGAGTTAACGAATTTTACAAATAACTCCACAAAACAAGATAGACAGCATAAATCCAAAGAGGCTATTTTCTTGGGATTTATGATGCTATTATTAGGCAAACAGACATTCAACCTGGTTTGTATGTGATTATATGGAACATTACAAACAATTGTATCACAAGAGTCAAAGGTAATTTTGTTTAAAGAGTTAAGTTTTTTAGACCCAATACAATTTACAGTAAGCATTAATTCATATTAAAGGGACAGTGTCAAATACAAGGAAATAAAAAATAGTTTTTGCATAAATAAAGTTTTGGGGTGCTTATGGCTGACACTCCTAACTGGCCATTCAGGCATAAAAAATGTTTCTTTTTAATATTATCACAGTTTTTTTAAATTTTTTTCTTGTCCTGCTGATTTCTCTGTCATTTTTTTCTTTGAACTTTCCTCAAGATCAAAAGTCAACCCTACTGATGGAAGTGTGAAGGATCAGCATGATCTAAGAGGACTGTTTGAGATATGAGCAGCAACATTATCATACCTGGGCACCTTCCAGTGGTGTATCTAGTCATTGGGAGGCCCCATGTAAACAATTTTTTTGGTTCCCTAACATAAAAATATTGTCCCAGGAACATAACTGGAATCTACTGGACCCTGGGGCTGATGGGCCCCTGAAACTTTCTTGACCCAAGCCTCCAGACCTCCAGTAAGGTCTGGGGTGGGAGTTTCCAAATTATATGATTTGCATCATAAAGTGGATAAAGCTCAATTGGGGGTGTGAAGGACTGGGAGGAAGAAAAGTGAGGCCTGTACTTAAAATGGGTGGAGAGCATGAATAACAGTGTGGTCAGCGACAAAACTTGCAGTGAATGGGGCAGAGTTACAAGGGAACTCATTGAATCCCAAGAATTAGCCTCTGCCCCGGACCACTGAAATTTAAGTGCATGCTCCTATAGTAGTATATATCAAGTCAAAAATGTAAACACCAATCTCGTTTGTTTTCTACCTGGGGAGGTGCTTGTCCAGTCAGTAAGTAGAGACTGTCATTAGGTTCTTGCACTAAGCTGACAATAAGGACGCCAAACTGGGCTGAAGGGTACTGGCTTATTCAGGCACAGCAAACATTATGGGCTGTCAGAACCTGGCCAAAATCAAGGCCTATCCTGCAAACAAGCCAAGCGGCTATCTGTCTCACCTGGGCACGGACCCATTCTTTATACCCATCTTGTCTTACAGACATCTGCATGCCTTCGCTGTCCATCCCAGTCTCTTCTAGGAGGCGTTGCATGGTAACAGAAGGAACTGATGGCGCAGGCGTGCAAATACCTCTACATCTACAAGAAGCCTTGCCGTCAGTCACAGCAGACGTAGGATTTCTGAACAATGTGGTAATTATGCTGGATACTGGTACTATTTGTAAGCTTATTGGTATATGACTAATTATTGGGGGGGGATTTATTTGGGATGATAGTTCCCCTTAAATTCTTTGAATGCTAGAGAGGCCCCCAATGCATTACTTGTTTAAACCAATTCATAAATTAAGTTTCCAATTGGAAAGAATTATAAAGTTGGATACTGACTACTAAAATGTGGCTTATCCTGCTGAGTTTAGCGCAAAGGATCCTGCCTCTGCTGAGTTTTGTCAATACAAGAGGAAAAAGTGGAAAACCTACATAAATCTTATACAGGAACTGAAATAGCACATATAATAAGTGTCAAGTCCTATAGACATTAATTATATCTTCTTAATCTTTTCTCCCTGCTCACTGTTCATGTGTTAAATATATTTTATTGTAATTATGTTTGCACCTTTTTTTGTATGCTGAAGTGTATTTCGTATCCTTCCAGATTTGTAGATCTTTCTAACGTTCAAGGGGTCAAAAAGCCCGTGCAGTTAACTGAGAGTTCTTATCTGTTCCCTAAGGAGAAGTTGGTTTGCTCCGGGAATTGCACCGTTCTACATTTATACATATGGGCCAAAGTACCCTATTCATCAAGCTAAAAAGGTACAATTTTCGAGCAAACCAGCAGCATTTTATGCTAGAAATTATAATTGGCATTTAGTTAAATTGGGTTTTTAACATATTAGTAGAGAGGTCTCCAGAACATTGGAAGCAAAGAATTGGAGATCTATAGCATTCAAGGGGTTAAAAGCCCCATTTAAAAATATGGGAATCTGTGAATTGTATTGACAGCTTAGTCTGTGCCAGAATTGCACCTCTTTAGACTGATGAATGAGGCTCTTCTGGGTGCTGGTTCAGACTTGATTTGGAAGGGACCTACCTTACATATTTACTGACAAGCTCAGTAAATGTGTTTCTTGCTGTAGAGCTTTTGGGATAGTTTATATATTTTACTCATTATGTAAATTATTTGAACTTTATATTCTATTATATTTTTCTCCTCAGTCTATATGGCCTCAATTATATCTAAGGGTATAGTTCCACTTTAATGGAACATAAATACCTAAAATGAAACAGGGTTAAATCCACTGAAATAACCTCTACTTCATGTAGCATCTGTAAAAATGTTCTATTTGCTTTCCGAGGCCTAAATTCTGGTTTTACATATGCTCTGAGAGAGCAGCCATTCCTGCCTTTTCATGTAGCATCTGTAAAAATGTTCTATTTGTTTTCCGAGGCCTAAATTCTGGTTTTACATATGCTCTGAGGGAGCAGCCATTCCTGCCTTTTCCAGGACTCCCATTGATCAGTATTATCTGTAAAGGGGATGAGATAGGTTAACATCCTTTCAGAATAGAAGCACAGTGGGTACTAATCACTGTATAAAATGAACAAACAACATTAAATACATGCTCTAAACAGGACAATTTACATATGCAATGATAAGCAAGTTTGATTATATTTTATGGATGTAACATTATACATACTTAATTGCTTACATATGGTAGCTATAAGTACATGATATTTAGTTATATCGACCTATTTAACTTCTGGTTTTAGTAATCCTTTAAGTCTAGCATTATAGAAACTGATGTACTGGGTATATCTGAGACTTTAATCTGTTTTAACAGCTGTTTAAAGTTAGGGATTATGATTACATAGTGTGTAAATTAAATACAGTACTAATGGTAGAAAACCCACAAACAGGGTTGCTGTATTCACATCAGTACTATGGTCTCATTTTCCTGTTCCCAAATATCTGAATAAGACTAGTGACCCTTACAACCCATTCAGGTCTATCGAAGCCCATTATTTGTTTTGAGGAGGTATGACGTAGACTTCAGAAGAAATCCCAATAAACAGGAAACTGCAGACATACATGTACAATATATACTGTATATACAGATATGCCAGATTGCTGTATGAAGGTCACCTATCTAGGTAAACGCATCTACTAAACAAATGAAGATTTCTAGGGTGTAGTTCTCCCTTAATATATCTTACGTCTTAACCCACTGGATGCTAGAAGGGTCTCCAATGCATTGCAAAGAAATGCAGTAGAGACCTGTCCAGCATATAAGGAGTTAATAAACATATGGCTTTCTTCAGCATTTTTTTCTGGGTGATCCTATGAGGTTGTTATATTGTCTCTCAGATAACCCTTGTACCTATTGTCTAATTGACAAAGGATTTTTAATTTCATACCTGGGCTATAGCTTGACTTATCCAGATTTAAGAGACGTCTTGCATTTAACTCTTTGCGTGCCAGAGAAGCATGGAAGCCATTGCTCTGCAATACTTTGCATATCCCTGTAGTACTCAAAGGGTTAACCGAGGAACCGATAAAGACTGATGTACAAAGAAGAAGTGGAAGGATTCTGCAGTAAAACATCTGACCCATGGTATCACGTTTCCTCTACTAGTCTCCTCCTTTATCCATGGCTAACATGGTACCATCCTATAGGTATAAAACTAATGAATGACAACTACAGCATAAGTACATGAATAGCTTCATCCTAAAATGTTTTTTATTTATTAGTATTCTGGATAGTCTATCCTAATACTCAGTCTCTCCTAGGCACATGATATCATTTCTCTTTCAGTGATATGACTGTCTAGACAAAATGCCCTGGCTTATAAGTAGATAATACTATAATGAGGCTTTGTTCACTACTTTATCACTGTCTGATGAGTGTCTCATTATAGAATGCTGAATGGCAGATCATGTCAAAATGCTAATTAACTGATCTGATTCTGTTGTTGAATTGAATGTCTTTGAGCTCTTTGAATATACCTTATTAAAGCAAGAGTGACATTTTCTGCAGTAGAGTATATTAATACATTTTGCATGCTGTCTTCATTTTCTTTAATTGTGTACTTTCTTTCCATCACCTATTTCAGTTCTCTTCCTTACATTTTCAGTGACCTGAGTGACCCCTACCTGCAGTCTGTAAAAAGAGTATATGACAGAACTTTATCTGCAAGGAGTCAATGTTAAAATAAAGTTTGTTTAATTTTATTTTTCCTCTCCATTTTTCTAAAATGTAATACAAAATATGATTAAAAAACAAAACAAAATTGGCCTGTTAGTGGTCCTTGGGGCTATATGTTAGGCTCTTCTGCACAAGCCATTTTTGGATAAAGAGAAGAGGGCTTTATGTACAAAGGCAAAATGGAACAATTCTGGGACAAACCAGCTGCACCATAGGGGACAAAAATGAAAGAATTAATTTTGCTCTTGTATCTTTTTTTTCTAGAGAGAACTTCTTTAATCAGTCTTGAATGTCTTGTTCCGCGGAGGCAGACATAACAGTTGCTAGTAGGTTCACGGGACACAATCTCTGGCAACTGCACATTGTAATCTGAACCCTTGCTTCTCAAAACATTGCATACCCTTCTAGTCCTTGAAGTACACTCCTGCACTACTTCAGTTTAAAAAAAAAAAAAAAAAAAAAAAAAAGCAATAGTCCTTTCCATCTTTACAGACATAACATCCAGGACTGATGAATATGTTATATCATTATGCTACATTTCCTGACAACTTCAAACATGCCATAGTAACACCTATCCTCAAGAACAATTCCTCAGACAGTACCACACCCTCTAGCTATCGACCGGTTTCTCTCTTGGAACACCTAACCTACTCCCACCTGCTTGACTTCATTAACACGCACTGCTAACTCCACTGAAACTGCTCTCACTGGAGTGGTCAATGATCTACACATTGCCAAATCACAAGGTCACTATTCTATACTTATCCTGCTTGATCTCTCCCCTGCTTTTGACACTGTTGATCATGCACTTTTCCTCCAAATTCTTCACTCCTTAGGAATCCGTAACTTAGCACTGGACTGGCTAGCCTCATATCTAGTAACCAATCCTTCAGTGTCTCCTCTGCCACCTCTTCACACTCTCCTGTCCACCTCTCTGGTGGTGTTCCTTAAGGATGTGTTCTAAGACCCCTTCTGTTTTCTCTTTACACAATAACTCTTGATGATCTTATTAACTCATCGGACTCAAATATCACATCTATCAGATGACACCCAGCTTTATCTGCACCTCGACTGACTTCTGATATTCAATCTAAAGTCATAGATTGCCACTCTGCTATCTCAGACTGGATGGCTCATAGGCACCTCAAACTCAATATATCTAAAACTGAGCTAATACTCATCCCACCCAGGTCTGACCCAGTAGTAACTGTGAATGGCACTAACATAATTCCAGTATCAGAAGCATGGTGCCTAGGGGTGATAATTGACACATCTCTCTCATTCTCTCCTCATATTAATGCCATCGTTATATCCTGCCGCTTTTTCTTGAGCAACATAGCTAAAATCCATCCCTTCCTTTGTTATTACACTGCCAATATTCTTACACATGCTTTCATCCTTTCCCGCATGGACTACTATAACCTTCTGCTTTCTGGCCTTCCTGCCTCCCAGCTCCATCCTCTTCAATCCATGCCAAATGCTGCAGCACAAATTATCCTATTGTCTCCTAGGTTTGTCCCAGCCTTCTCCTCCTCAAATCTCTCCAATAGCTGCCTATCAAATGCTGGATCTCTTACTAAATTCTGCTTCTCTCATTCAAAACTCTTCTCTTCTCTACCCTTTCCTACATTTCCACTTGGATATCCCACTATACCCCATCCCGCCACTTACAATCAGCCAATAACAATCTTCACTCAGCTCCTTTTGTGTCTACAGCCCTCTCACGTATCAAACCTTTTTCTCTCTCATTGTTCCTTATCTATGGAATGCTCTTCCTCTCACCCTGCGCCACCGCACCTCTCTTAGGGTCTTCAAGTGACGACTGAAACTACACTTCCTTAACAAAACTTAAACATACTAGATGGCACTGACTTTGTACAACTTAGGCTCCTTATAAATTATTTACTTTATGTCCCCCTTGATCATTATGTACTCTGTATGTCTCCCATTATCACTTTAGATTGTAAGTTTTCGGGCAGGGACCTTACTTCCAGTGTTTCACGTTGCAAAGCACTTGTAACCCTGTATTGTCTAAGCCCTTAAATTGTAAAGCACTGCATACACTTGTGGCTCTATATAATATAACATATTCATCTACTTATAGGGATAGGGTTCAATTTTTTTAAAATATCTCTTACCACCTTATAATAACTCTCACTTACCTTACTATGTCCATAAAATCCGAATGGCTATGAGGAAAATTGGCCTAGTGTTTTTATTATAGAGATAACATCTTAAATAAGTCCTTAATATCAATTCCATGGAGGTGGACATGACAGTTGCTAGCAGAACTACATGACCTCAAACTCTACTTACTGTAATTTGTAATCTTATATAGCCTTGTGCAAGCAGCTGCCATGTGTGCCTCCATGGGCATAAGATCCAGGATGTACTGAATATGTTATTTCTTGAACAAAGGAACAATGGTAAAATTCATTAGGGACATTAGGATTATCTAGCCATGGTATTATAAGTGAGAAGGTTATTAGAATGTTATATTTTTAAGAACTTGAAGTATGCTTATCATATATTTCTACAAGCAAAAAGTGTGAGGAACATACACCAATTTAAGAAAATTAAATGTTTTGGTCTGAGGCATAGTGGGCTCTCAGGTACTGCTGGTGTCATGTTTTTCACTCCCATGGGCCATTGCAGAGAAGAAACTTCCATGTCCAGGTAAATCCTTTCTGCATAAGAGAAACAGTACAACCTCAGGTGTAGGTTTCAGCCTATGTGGGCCTCATTGATGGGGTGCGTATAGGTATTTCTACAGACATATTCAAGACAGAATAATATTTAAAGTTATCCTTTGCAGGGGAAGCATGTAGTACCTGATGCTTGTCTTATTTATGATAATAAAACATGCCATATTTATTGCAAATCAGCTGCATTGAAGCCAAGCATTTAACTGCTGTTCTGCAAATTAAAACCTACTTTCTTCTGAGGTTTATGACTTGCATTCACATTCTTGAGTGAAGCGTTGTAATTAAAAGCAAAGCAGAGGCAAGCGGATGATTGATGTACCCCATTCCTCCTGCATAATGAAAAGTCACTGTAATTTTTCTTGTGCATTAGATAGACTGCAGATTTATTATCAAATCGCACAACATTTTCAAGAAAAAAAGCAATTACACTAGAGACCTTTGTGGCAGCTTCTGTCACACAAAACCTTATGAATATTCGTCTGTTGGTTTTTAATTACAAATATTGGTTTTCTCAAACCGTTTGTACTTTACATTATTTTTCTAGATAGAACAAGGGTTCAGAGCTGTCCATCCTGACAAAGTTCACCAGGGCCGGACTGGGAATAAAAACCAGCCCTGGAAAAAATTGCTTAGCAGCCCCGTAGCATTGCGTCATAATAGCAGCCCCATAGCAGAATTGCATTTTTTTCTTGTTCATAAAAGGGGAAAACATTTATTTTAAAACACATTTGCCAACTCCACCTCTTGATCTCCCCTTTTACCTCTCTCCCCTTCTAGACTCTTGATCCCACCCTTTTGCCTCTTCCTCCCCCCTTCTGATCCCCCCTCCTTTTGCCTCTTGGTCCCTCCCCCCTTTGCCTCTTTCTTCCCCTCCCTGGATCCTCATTGACTCTTGATTCCCCCTTTTGCCTCTCTCCCCCCTTCTTGACTCTTGGTCCCACCCTGTGCTTCTTTCTCCCCCTCCAGATCCCCTTCCATTTGCCTCCTGATCCTTCCTCCTTTTGCCTTTTTTCTCCCTTTTACCTCTTCTCCCTCTTGAGCCCCCTTTGCCTCTTTCACCCGCTCTTGATTCCCCCTCTTACCCTTTGCCTTTCTCCCTCTCGAATGATCTCCCCTTTTTTCCCCAATTCCCACTCTCTTTTTCTCCCTCTTGCCCCACCTCTCTTCCTCTTTAACCTGACCCGCTCTTGATGCCCCCTCTTGCCTCTCTTGATCCTTTGCCTTTCTCCTCTCTTGAATGATCTCCCCTTTTTGCCTGTTAGTTTCCCCAATTCCCCCTGTGTCTTTTTCTCCCTCTTGCCCCACTTCTCTCTGCCTCTTTTCACCTGACCCGCTCTTGATGCCCCCTCTTGATCCCCATTTGCCTAATTCTCCCCCCTTGATGAATTAATTCTCTCCACTTTTTGCCTGTTAGGCGGCTGTGCCTGTTTCCCTGCTCCCCAATTCCCATCCCCCTCTTGCCTTCAAACAGGAGTCTGGCTACTGTCTGACCATATCGCTCTGCTGCCTTCCGTCCCTGCTCCCACTTAGCGAGCTCTCTGGCCTGAGCATCAGTCTGTCTCTGTAGTGCAGCAGTGGGCAGAGGCGCTTAACTTAGGTGCGGGCGGCCCAGTGGTAGACGCAGTCACGCAGTGCTCTTCATGGCGCTGCATAGTCTGCTTGCTGCGTCTGACGTCATGTCACTGGGTTTAGAGTTAGACTGGCCGGCTGTTTCCTTTGCATTGTCTGATTCAGACAGTCAACTAGACGCGGCCGTCGGTCCTCCTTCCTCAAATCATCTCTGTTCTCGCGGCCGCGGTCCTGTCATATTGCGGCCGCGGATAGGCATATGACACTCTCATGAAGGCAGCAGACCCAGGGAAGCCGGCCTACTGGGAATTTTCCCGTTATCCCGGTAGGCCAGTCCGGCCCTGAAGTTCACTTTCATTAGCATGTTGTTCAGCTTAGTTTTCTTAACGTGACCTAAATGCATTTCTCAATTATGCTTGTCCTGAAAATTGAAAACACCTAGAACTTTCCACACCAAGTACTCCTAACTCTAGATCTCAAATACCCCCTGCATTACAAGATTTATGTCTGCCATTGCAAGAGTCCAGGGTTGCCTTATCTAATTAATGATGATGAAAAAGGACTCTAGTCCAACAAGTTTAACCTTTTGAATGAGGAAATATATTTATATGGCACCACAAGTGTATGCGTTGCTTTATATTTTAAGAGCTTGGACAATGCAGGGTTACATAATTGTTTTACAGAGGGAGTGGGTCCCTGCTCTAGAGCTTACAATCTAATAAGAATATGGAAGACAGGGTACATAAGGATTAAGACGGCAATACAATGTTGGAGTCAGATTCTGGCTAAACATACATCAATACATGAAGACTGGAAATACCATATATCTGGTTGAAGCTTCAGTGAGGAGATGTGATTTGAAGTGAGACATGAAGACAGTGAGAGAGGCACACTGGTCAGCATTGATCTTGATTGATCCAGAGATGGTCATTTCTATGGTGGCCCATTCTGGATCAAGCCAAGTTTTCCACAGGGGACAAGTAAAAATTCCCCATATTCAACCTTGTTTAAATAGGGCTTTTAACTCCTTTGCAATACTTTGGAGACCTATATGGCATTAAACAGATTAAACATTCTATTTAAATAAATGAGAATATTGATTTTACCCTTAAAATGCATTGGTTTGCCCAGAAATAACTCAAATTGTCTTCTGACAAGGTTCTGTGAGTGATTTTTTCCTTGAATCAACATTCTACCTTTTGTTGAGATGTAATTGCTATAATTCTCTGTCATTAGTTGGGCTGTGATCAAGAGGAATCTCCTTATATCCTTAGAACTTTTGATGACTAGGCTTGAAAAACCCTACTCTACACCAATTTATTCTGCTTCGATTCTTATCAGAGAGGTACAGTGTGATTAACTCCTTGGCTGCTAGAAACATCTCCAGAGCATTTCTTTGCAGTACATTGAAGACATTTCAGTTATCTGAGGGGTTAAGTAAAACTATTATGTTTATATTGTATATAATGTTAAATGGTTAAGTGTTAAAATTTGTAACTAGGCAGGAACAATCACCCCGAATTCAAGAGGTGGCCAACCCATTCTGCAGCAATACATTGGGGACGTCTCTAGCATTCAAGGGTTTAAAAAGCCCCATTTAAATCAACAGGGGTCTGAGTAATTTTATTTATTCCCTATGGTGCAGTTGGTTTACCCTTGTTTAGCAAGTAAGTGCACTGCACTACACTTTACTACATAAGACCCAAGTCAAATCAACTACGCTTAACACAATAGGGTGTTAAAGATGTGGAGACTACTTGCATTCAAGGGGTCAAAATCTCCATTTTAAATCAATAAGAATCCTTGGGAATGTTTATTTGACTATATAGTGCATTTGGTTTTCCACATAATTGCCCCACTCTGCCTGTCTAATGCACTGGGTTCTATTGATGACTCCTGCACTGTAGTGCTTGCAGTAAACCAAACACAATACCCATGCCTCCTTGCAGAGTTTCAGATCTCTAGGCATGGCTGCTTTGCTCCTCTACCAATGACTTGTAAACACAAAAGAAAAGTAATAACAATGAAAAAACTTGGGTCTTCAAAAGGTAAAATAAAAGAAGAAAAACAAAACACATTTAAACTGCAGGTAACATAGGTCACTCTTAAACCTAACCCCCCTCCCACTTCCCCCCCTCTTGTTTCTGAGTTTGAATGCCCCTCACCTTCCCACTGCTGATGGAGGACAGACCCCCCTTCCCTTTTATTTTCAAATGAGCTTAACCTATGTCAGCAGGGGGAAGAAGATAAGAGGTCCCACCACCTTACTGTGGTTTCAAGTGGATGCCCACCCTCTTCCATCTAGAGGTAGATGTACTAAGAACTTGAATATGCACTTACACCCTTTAGCACTTAGCCCTTCTGTGTCCCATCTACTTTCCTCTACTGTAAGCTGTCACTAGCAGGGCCCTCTGATCCTTTTGTTTTCTATGTTCCATTTATACTATTTTATGTCTCTGTATGTCTATTCCCTGTTGTATAGTGCTGTGGAATAAGTTGGAGAGATATACATAAAGGATAACAATAACAACAACAATAATAATAATAGTAAGAACCGGAGCAAACAGAGTTTACCATAGGATACAAATAAAAAACAAATCTACAAATGTTCACTGATGAAATGCTGTTTCTGTAACAGGTTATCATGGTGCCCTTGATTGCTGCCTGTCCTGTCAGTTATCTGTGAGGGTTCCCCATTAGCTGCCTGTCTTTAGTCCGCCCAGTATTGCCTATGTAGACTGGGTTCTGGCACCCTTTGGTTGCCCTTTCGTGGTGTCTTTTTGTCAGTAGCCACCTGCATTTGTATTCCTGTGTTCCATGGGCGTTGGTTGAATCTTCTACACTCCAGTGTCTGCCTGCCTACCTGACTGACAGCCTTCTCTGCTGATGTGGTTCCTGCCTCCGTTCCTGATCCGGTTTGGGCTGACGTTCCTGCTTCCGTTCCTGATCCAGTTGACTGCCGTTACTGTTCCAGCTTCCTGTCCCGGCCTGACTGTCTCTCCTTCTCCTGGATCGTCTTGGATTCTCTCCGTTATCCTGGTCGCTTGGGCGACATTCTTCACTCTGGCCGTATTACATTTAGTCCAGTACACGGGTACTGGTTTGCTCCCGTTCAGCACTGGTTGTATCTTCCTATAGTCCAGTACGCGGGTACTGGTTCGCTCCTATCATCTCCAGTTGCTTACTGCCACCTCTCAACACTGGTAGCATCTCCATGTAGTCCAGTACGCGGGTACTGGCTGGCTCCGTTACCGCACCGGTTGTGTATTCCTGTAGTCCAGTACGCGGGTACTGGTTCGCTCCAATGTTTTCCGGTTGCTTGCTGCCACCTCTCAGCACCGGTAGCGTCTCCGTGTAGTCCAATACGCGGGTATTGGTTTGCTCATTTACAGCACCGGTTGTGTAGTCCAGTACGCGGGTACTGGTTCGCTCCTTTATTTTCCGTTTGCTTACTGCCACCTATCTAGCACGGTAGCGCCTCCGTGTGGTACAGTACGCGGGTACTGGTTTGCTCATTTACAGCACTGGTTGTGTAGTCCAGTACGCGGGTACTGGTTCGCTCCTTTACAACACCAGCTGTGTTCCCTGTAGTCCAGTACGCGGGTACTGGTTCGCTTCTCTATTATCCGGTTGCTTACTACCTCCTATACAGCACCAGTAGCGTTTCAGTTTAGTCCAGTACGCGGATACTGGTTCTCTCCAATATTCTCTGGTTGCTTACTGCCACCTATACAGTACCGGTAACTTCTCCATGTAGTCCAGTATGCAGGTACTGGTTTGCTCCTTTATAGCCCAGTTGTATTTCCTTGTAGTCCAGTACGCGGGTACTGGTTTGCTCCTATTTACCGGATCCTTGCTGACTCCTATACAGCAGCGGTAGGCCTCCTTGTTGTCCAACATTTGCGACTGGTTTGCTCCACCTCTTCACCAGTCGCTGAGGCCACCTTCATTATAGTACCAGTACTTGCCTTCACTTTGTCCTTGTTTGGCTGCCTTGCCCGGTATATTGGCAACGCCGGTAGAGCCTACTCACTCGTTGTGCCAGTCCTAGGCTGCCTTGCCCGGTATATTGGCAAGGCCGGTAGAGCCTACTCTCTCGTTGTGCCAGTCAGGGCCGGATTTATAATAAGGCAGAGTAGGCATCTGCCTACAGGCGCACCCCACAGAGGGGCGCCTGTCATTGGGATCGTTTTGGTTTTTTTACACTTTTTTTTTTTGTGCCGCCCAGCAGCCCCACAGCCGCCGGATACTGCTGTCTTCCTGCACTGATGACAGCCGGAGCGCAACCACTCCAAACGCGGAGACGCCGCGTGGAGCGTGCAGGTATTTTCTTCCTCTGTTCTGAGGCCAGTTTAAAACTGGCGCCCAGACAGAGGAAGAAAACCCCTTCACGCTCCATGCGGCGTCTCCGCGTTTGGAGTGGTTGCGCTCCGGCTGTCATCAGTGCAGGAAAGTGAAAAAGAGGTACGGGGGAGAGATAGAGGCACAAGGGGGAGAGAAAGAGAAGTACATGGGGGAGAGAGGCACAAGGGGGAGCGAAAGAGAGAAGTACATGGGGGAGAGAGGCACAAGGGGGAGCGAAAGAGAAGTACATGGGGGAGAGAGGCACAAGGGGGAGCGAAAGAGAGAAGTACATGGGGGAGAGAGGCACAAGGGGGAGCGAAAGAGAAGTACATGGGGGAGAGAGGCACAAGGGGGAGCGAAAGAGAGAAGTACATGGGGGAGAGAGGCACAAGGGGGAGCGAAAGAGAGAAGTACATGGGGGAGAGAGGCACAAGGGGGAGAGAGAGAAGTATATGGGGTGAAAGAGGCACAAGGGGGAGAGAGAGAAGTATATGGGGGTGAAAGAGGCACAAGGGGGAGAGAGAGAAGTATATGGGGGTGAAAGAGGCACAAGGGGGAGAGAGAGAAGTACATGGGGGTGAAAGAGGCACAAGGGGGAGAGAGAAGTACATGGGGTGAAAGAGGCACAAGGGGGAGAGAGAAGTACATGGGGTGAAAGAGGCACAAGGGGGAGAGAGAAGTACATGGGGGAGAAAGAGGTACATGGGGTGAAAGAGGCACAAGGGGGAGAGAGAAGTACATGGGGTGAAAGAGGCACAAGGGGGAGAGAGAAGTACATGGGGTGAAAGAGGCACAAGGGGGAGAGAGAAGTACATGGGGGAGAAAGAGGTACATGGGGGAGAGAGGCACAAGGGGGGTAGAGAAGTACAAGGGGGGAGAAATAGAGGCACAAGGGGGGGAGAGAAGTACAAGGGGGGAGAAGTAGAGGCACAAGGGGGAGAGAGAGAAGTACAAGGGGGGAGAAAGAGGTGCATAGACCCCATAGTAAAATAATAACAATGACACATGTTAATGTGTTAAGTTTTTTATTCTGCTGTTTGTTTTTAACACTGTTCATTAAATCAGTTTAAATAATGAAAAATTAGCATTTTTTTTATCCGATTAATCGAAAAATATTTCAGTCAAAACTTTTTTTTTTTTTTTTGGCGGGGGGGGGGGGCTCTTCAGCTTTCTGTGCCTACAGGCTCCTGAGATGTAAATCCGGCCCTGGTGCCAGTCCTAAGGCTGCCTTGCCTGGCAAAGAGTCCTAAACACTAGAGGGAGAACTGCTCTTTAACCACTGTGGCAGAAAGCAATGTCTGTGGTAGAAAGCAATGCCTCTGGTAGAAAGCAATGCTTGTTGCAAGTTTTACGAAAATATACATCACGCCCAAAGCCTTAGACTACCATTACACTGCAAAAAAATTGCACTGCAGCTCCTGTTTGATTTCAGGATCAAGGCTCAGCTCTCTCTCTCTATTGTTTAGAGCTCTCTCTGGAAGTCATTTCCTTCAAGCCCATCAGAGGCATCACTTTCTGTCACAATAGGCAATGGGCAGTTCTCCTAGTGATTAGAACTCTGCTCTCTTTAAACTTTCAATAAAGTTCTGTTTTTATCTTAACTCTGTGTCTGAGAGTCAAAACAAACAGTGACACAGGTACAGCTTGACTGTGTCTTTTGCTGCCTATGCAGCCTCAACTGAGATTACCAAGTCCCAGAGGGTTCAGTTTTATGACTCACAAATTGACTGTCGGGTTGCAGCCTAAAAGGCTGCACCATGCAAACTCCACGAGTTCTGCAGGTCTGATCCTATGGTATCAAAGCTACAAAACTGGGACTATCAGATGATAGCCCCATATAAACAGGACAATAACAATAATAATCCTCACTTACCTTGCAATGGCCAGAAAATTCTAATGTCCTTATGCATTTTATGCTGGTGCCTTTATTTAAAGGAATACTAAGAGAATTTAATTGGGTAATATAATTTCAAATATCATAAAATTCCAGGTATTATCTCTGTAATTTAGTGATTTTATGTTAGATCCTTAAAATCCCTTAACTTTTTAATGGATGTATGCACTATCTTACATAGGCACATTTTGGTTAATTGTTTGTATAGACTCTGTTAATTTATCAAGATTAGCACCCACTGTTCTATTCTGAAAAATCTCAGTCAATTTAAAGACCGTGCAGAACAATCACTTTTTAGATACCCTCTCAATATATCTGCGGTCTTTTAAGAGATGCCTATAATCAGTCTTGGATGTCATGCCCATGGAGGCAGACATGACAGTTGGTAACAGGCCACAGGACACAAACTCCACCCACTTCACATGGTAATCTTACCCGTTAAGGACCAGAGTAGTGTGCAACACATTGCTTCGGAATGCATTTGTAATTGTCTCATCCTTAAAGGGATAGTAATACTTCGTTTTATCTTTATTTTATTTTGTAGGCATTAAAAAAACATGAAGAACGATATAAGTCTTATCTCTCAAACCTTTATGGTTTAAGAGATATTCACAAGCAAAGTATCCCCCCCTGTTCAGCCAGATCAGAAGGGAGGTAGACTGCAGAGAGGGACAATCTTTAATTAAGATAAGGGAAAAACCTGAAAAACTTGTCAAGGGAGGCAGGGCTTTCATTGTTTTCATACAAAGAAGATTGTCCCCTTCTGTTATCTGTCTGGTCATACAACCAGATTCACATCTGAGAAGAGATGGCTTACACTAGGTAAAAGGGGCAGGAGGGGAAACTTTGCTTGTGAATATCTCTTAAACCATAAAGGTTTGAGAGATAAGACTTATATCGTTCTTCATGTTTTTTTAATGCCTACAAAATAAAATAAAGATAAAACGAAGTATTACTATCCCTTTAAGGGTTACTATGCTCATGCATTCTTTTTTTTTATATATATCTTTATTCATTTTATCTATAAAACAACATACATCAGTATCAACAATCAATTCACATTCACATTCATGATACATTTTTTAAAAGGATAGTAATATTTCAAAATTACTATCCCTTATATTGAAGCCATTGAAAAACTGAATTAAATGCCACCAGAGGCATCTCTCAAACCGCTGACGTCATCGTTCTTGCTTCAGCAGGGAAATCCGGTCCCGGGACCGGCGGAGGCTCTTTAGCACAGCCGAGATCTCGTTATGATTCTTCACTAAAACGGTCTTCTACGTGTGCTTGGTTACCAAGCACACGTAGAAGACCGTTATAGAAGAAACAATCCTTCGCTAAAACGAGATCTGGCTCTGCTGAAGAGCCTCCGCTTGATTCAAAGAACGGACTTCCCTGCTGTAGCAAGAACGCTGACGTCAGTGGAGAGGCAGAGGGGAGCGAAGTTTAAAAGCGGCTATCTCGCAAACCATAAAGGTTTGAGATATGCCGCTGGTGGCATTTAATTCAGTTTTTCAAGGGCTTCAATGTAAGGGATAGTAATTTTGAAGTAATACTATCCCTTTAACAATAAACTGTACAATGTAAACAATTCTACTTTACAACCAACATTCTGTAGTAATTTCTACACACCTATAAACCTCCAATGGTACAGGGAGAGATTCTCTAACCCAGTTCAGTACTATCTTACTCCTAAAAGGGAGGGGCTTCTCAGACAAGGAAATCCTAAGTGTTTACTCCAAACTCACATGGAATCTTAACCTCATTCTTTAATCCCTCCGTTTCTCCAACTAGTTATTTCAACTGTTTCTTTTTAGTAACCAGTGATTCCAAATTGTTTTATATTTATTAAGTGCTTCCAAACTTTTACCATAAAAAATATTTTTCTGAATCGCATTGATGATCTATTTGTATATGATTCGATAGTCAGAGCACACAAGAGGGGAGCCAAAGGGCACCTCTGACGCATGCCATTCCGAATATCAAACCTAGTGGAGTTAAAAAAATAACCCATGATCCTAGCACTAGGAGCCGTGTACAATGCCATTGTACACACTGCAAATCTTCCCGTTAGACCAAACCCACGCAGAGTCTCAGATAAAAATCTCCAATTCACTCTATCAAATGCTTTTTCAGCTTCTAAAGCCATACAAACAGCAGGTATTTGTCTTAAATGTATTACAGCAATAATATTAAGTACTCTGCGTGTGTTATCTTCCCCAGATCTACTGCTCATAAAGCCTACCTGATCAGGGTGTATGAGATCCAAAATCACAGTATTCAATCTTTGGGCTAGAATCTTCGAATATATTTTTATATCCAAATTTATTAAAGAGATTGGCCTATAATTCGTAACAACAGAAGGATCTTTACCTAACTTCAGGATTGGAGAAATAGTGGCCTCTAACATTTCTGCTGGGAATCCCACCAGGTTACCAACAACATGATACATAGGTTCTAATAATGGCGAGACCACAGGTCATAACACTTGGTAAAACAAAGAAGTATAACCATCCGGTCCCAGTGCCTTCCCTTTACGTAGTTCTTTGATTACATTAGAAACCTCATTAACTGTAAATGGTTGATTTAGGATATTTATTTTCTCATTAGATAGAGAAGGTAACTTCAGATTATTCAAAAATTCCCTTCATTCTAGATATGTCTTTTGAGGTTCTGGGAGATTATAAAGAGACTCATAATAATCTCTAAATGCATTGCCAATCTGGAAAGGAGAAAGACACGTTACCCTTATATTTAATCTGCTTTGTTCTATTTCTTTGCATATAAAAATTTAATTTATTTGATGAGGCCTTACCTGGTTTATTATTTGAGTAATACCACTGTTATTTTAATCGAGCCAAGCGCTTATTTGCCTTTTCTCTTAACTTATTTTTAATATCCTTCTGTACCTCCAGTATCTGTCTCCTCTTCTCACAGGAAAGGTTCGATATATTTATCCTCTCCAGACTGGCAAGCATAATATACAGATCTCCCAGTGATTTACCTTTCTGTCCTCTCATATATACTCCTTGCTTTATTAAATGTTCATGCATTCTATCTGCTTCAGTTTAAAAAAAACAACAAAATACCCCAGCAACTATCATATCTGCCTCCATGTACATGACATACAGGACTGACTGAGCATGTTATCTCTTGAACAAAGGTCAAAATTAATTGAGGACATTATAATGTTGTGGCCATAGTAATGTAAGTGGGAGGTGTTGCTTCTCCTTTAATCCCATTGTAACTGAAGTGTTTTCATAGGAAAATATCTGACTAACTGAGAAATTCACATAAAACCACAAAGGTGATAGGAAATAATGTCACCTAATTACAGCTCTTGCAAACACCAGCTACATCCCACACTGCCTGAGTTTCAAAACAAATGTGTGCAATTGATGCTCTTGGTTCTTTTACTTCCATTCATCCCTCTCTTATGCTCTTCATTTTCTTTTCTTTCTTTGGCATCAACACACTGTAGGGTGACCACATGTCCGTTCTGCCATTCAGGGACAGTGCACACTGCAGCTCTAGTGCAGCTGTGTGAGAGGGGTCACTGTACATTACTGGTCATAAGTGAGCAACCCTCTCTTTTTCCAGTACACCAAGGAGTCCTAAACACTAGAGGGAGAACTGCTCTTTAACCACTGTGGCGGAAAGCAATGCTTGTTGCAAGTTTTACGAAAATGTACATCACTCCCAAAGCCTTAGACTACCATTACACTGCAACAAAATTGCACTGCAGCTTCTGTTTGATTTCAGGATCAAGGCTCAGCTTTCTCTCTATTGTTTAGAGCTCTCTCTGGAAGCCATTTCCTTCAAGCCCAGCAGAGGCATCACTTTCTGTCACAATAGGCAATGGGCAGTTCTCCTAGTGATTAGAACTCTGCTCTCTGGAATCTTCATTCAGACTTTGTATTGTCCCTGAATGGCAGGGACATGGGACACACATTTCAAATCAGGGACTGTCCTGGGCAATGAGGGACACATGGTCACCCTAACACACTAGGCTTTGTATAACTGCACCAGTGGGGACCAGTAAATATTCCCATTAATTTAAATGAGGCTTATAAAATCCTGGAATGCTTGAGAGATCTCCATTCCATTGCAAAGCAATGCACTGGAGACCTCTCTGACATTTCAGGCGTAGAAACCCATTTAAATCAATTTACATTATAGGAATGTTAATTTGTCCCCCCATGACCCAATTGATTTGACCCAGAACTGCTTGCGTTTGTACATAAGGTCCGATTTCTCTATTGCAACACCCAAATCTTCCAATCCTATAATAAACACCTACTCACTTTATTGTGGCCAGAAAATCCAAATGGCCCCTATGAATTTTTCAAGTGATGATATCTTCATTCAGTCCTGATGTCATGTCCATGGAGGAAGACATGACGCTGGCTGAAGAGGAGTCCATGAAATTACTTAACCCTTTTGGAGCCTGATGGGTACACAATTAATTGTGAAGAAATGTACTGCACATCTCCCTGATCCTCCAGATTACCATGTGTAGTAGAAGATTTATTCTGTGGTCCTGCTAGCATCTGTCTTGTCCTCCTCGGTGGACATGAGATCCAGGACTGGTTGAAGATGTTCTCTCTTGAACAAGGGTACAAGAGCAAGATATGCAGGGACCCAGGGATTTTTAGCCATAATAAGTTGTTGCGATTATTATTAGGTGATATTTGTCCTTTAAACACAGTTACCCCAGTTCACCTTGCTATTGTTCTTTCTACGCTTAGTCCTTACATAAATATTATTGACATTTCTCTGTTAATCTGCATCTGAAGAGCATAGCAGGAGACCATTAGTGCACCTGTTCAGTGCATACATATGTAATTGAGCAAATAAAATGCTCTTATCATATATCATTAGTGTCCAGATGGTGGGTAAATGATTCTGTCCAGCTACTTCCCTGGTCATTGAACACTGATAACAGCTGAACCTATAATCATACAGGCTGATTTAGGCCTTGATTCCATTACAGTTGATGCATTTATCACCAATTCTTTCTAAACATTTTCCCCATAGACTTCCATAGGAATCTGTTAGATAAAACCAGTGGTGCTATTTACTACCCTCAGTGTAAATAAGTAAGTCTTTAATAAGGAGAACTAAAATACTCATGGATCATACCAACTGCACCATAAGAGAGAAACTACGGTGGATGCATAGAGTGCAGTTGTACATCAAAGTGGGCCCCAGGGTCCAATAGGTTCTAGCTATGCCTCTGTGAAAATACTTTTGTATTAAGGAGCCCAAAATGTTTTCACTGGGGACCTCCAATGACTAGTTACAAAAATTCATAAAACAAAACGTTCCACTGATTTAAATAGAAATGTAAACCCCTTGAAAGCCAGAGGTCTCCAACATAATGCTTTACAATGCATTGGAGACCACTATCATTTAAGGAGTTAAAGTCCCCTTTTAAATCAGTGTAAAATTCTATTTGTCCACTGTTCTAGTTCTTGTTAAGGGCTGGAATATATCTTAGGGGGTAAATGTTACCGCTGTTTTTATAGATTTCTTTTGAAGTGTATGGGGAGATTGTAGATTAAACCGGAGATAAATGTATCAACTGCAATGGAACTCCTAATATTGTGTCTCTTCTTGGATTGGTAACCCTACACTGTAACTGCCTATGCATTATGTTATACAAATCTGAAGTCAATTTCATTTTATTTATATTTTAACCCCTTAAGTACCCCTTAAGAACATTTAATTTGCAAAACTGCATTTGTTGTATATCTTTTATTTTGTCCGCATAACAAATGTTATGTCGGAAAGACGAGCAGGCCGTTCAAAGAAGCACAGGTCTTCTATCATCAGGGGACTTAATTGCACTTTAACTGACAAGGAATTAAAGTTACCCCTTTGGCCAGGCATTTTAAACAATGTAAACATAGGTTGAAGGATTTACAATGTTGCCCAATAGAATGGGTTAAGGTTGATCCTTGAGGAGGTGACAGGTTGAATAGATTAGCCAGGAGGGAAATGTATGGGTTTACACGCTTGGTACCCTAGCACCAAGGGGGTTAAATGAACAGTTTAGCTTTATTAGTTATCTATGATGGAATAGATTATGTTACACAAATACCGTACATTGTATCTCTTTGAAATTGTATGCATGCGATCTTTTAGATAAGTTGTTTTATAATATGATAGTATTAAATTTGTACGCATTGATTTTAGTTGAGAGTAGTCTGAAACATTCTGACAGCTACCGTCGGCACAGGGGGCGGATCCGACACCTTAGGTCACCATGGAGACCAGTTGAGATTCTGATCCGAGTCAGGTGTGGACGGTTAGCATTATAAAGGCAATATGTCGAGTGAGACACTTTTGTAGTAACCCTGATGAAACTCTAAATTGTTGACTGAAAAGTTGGATATTATATGTCTTCCGACAAGAATAAAAGTTAAGTTTTAACAAAGGAGTGTAACCAATCACATTTGGAGTAGTGTACATTATATATTGATTGGAGCACCTCAAAGTCATAGTGTAAGTGTGTGCGGCAGCTTTGGTGGCAGTGAAGGACCATGGAACATTTTTTTTTTTTCACATTCGATTTAGTGGTCATTGAGTGGTGTGCATCTCTGCGAGGTGACCCCTGAATTCCATGACTTGCTGGTACCGTTACTGGTCCTTAAGTATAGAACCACCTTGATGGTCCTGGCATATCATGGGTCCTTAAGGGGTAAAACAAACGTATAATAGAATTACAACAAATTTAGCACAATATACACATACCTGGGAACTCTCTGGGTTTTGACCCAAATACTCAGCGTCATAGCGTTCAGTGCTACCTATTATATATTCTGCTCCAGTTAATTCCTGCTTTAGTCTCTAAATTGGTGACACTTGTACCAGGAAGGCAGAAGGAGAAGTCCACAATTCGCACCACTAGGGGCTCAAGAAGACAAAGTTCTCAAGGTATGGTGATGGGAGCTCTGGATCCTTTGATAAAGCAGAAATGGGAGCATCTAGAGTGTGTGTATAGGACTATATTTTATGCCTCTTTTTCTGAGGCCTAAAATCTAATCTTTTATGGTCATTTAAGCAGCACTATCTTATCCTTTTCATCAGTCCTGCTGTATAAAAACGGGTAGCAGAGGATGATGTCTGTTGAAGTCCATCAAGAGCTTTTAGACCCATTGTGGTCCATACCTAGTATAGAGAAATATATGTGTTTTATAGGGCTTGGCATGTGAAGGGTTCCAATGTTTTAAATGCATTTCAAATCCATCTAGTACAGTGTATAACGCTGTGTAGCTTTTGCTCCTTGGAGACCGGTAGGCTGGTTTCACAATAAGTACATGGCAAGGAGCACTTCATCATCAAGCACTGATCTAGAAAATGCACACTGACAGTCTAAGAAAATAACACCTTATGACTGAGAGGAGGGTGATTTAAAATGTCAACTTAACATTATTATGAACTATTACCAAGTCCTTCAGCAAGTTCAGCACTTTGTGAAATATGTGTAAAATCACAGCCTGACCCCTTGAATGATCAAACTGTCGCCAAAGCATTGCTTCACAACACAATGGAGACATCTTTTGCACCAAATGGGTTAAATAGTAATCAAAACTGGAAATCTAAGTCTGATTATAAATTAATAATGCCACGAAGTTGTCACTAACCTTTTAATGACCAGAGGGGTGTGCAACACCTTACTAAGCAATGCTTTCCACACCTCTCTGGTGCCTTATGCTCAAAATGAAAAGGGGGCAATGCTGGAGCAAATCATCTGCACCATAGAAGATAAATATTCCCTAAATTCCCATTGATATAAATGAGGATTTTAACCCCTTGAATAGGATGACCATGTTTCCTTTTTACCATTCATGGACATTGCAGAGAAAAGAGCAGGAAAGTATTCCTGCACGGCTCTATTGCACCTGCGTGTGTTGCGGGAGGTCAGTGACATCTCTGGATGTCCATGTAGAAGTTGTTTTTTTTCCAGAGCACCGAAGACTTCTAGGTACAAGATAGATAACTGCCCATTGATTGCATTGAAATCATTTGCCTGTGCTTGGCTACATGAAAATGAATTTAGCTTTACACAACAAAAAAATGGACTTCAGCCCCTGTTTGGAGCAATGATTGGTTCTAGTGTTTAGGACTTTGTGTGGAAGCCATTTTTTGTAGCCCAGCACAGGTGTTACAGCAGTCAATGGGCAGCTTTCCCTCCAGAGTTTAGCATTATATGCTTTGGAGGCTTCAATTCAGGACTTTGTATGGTCCTGAAAGGGTGTTGACTGGGACAAGGGACACATTTAAATTCTAAGACTGTCCTGGACAATCCAGGACATGTGGTCAACCTTGAGAGGTCTCCAATGCATTCAAGCAGTTAAGAGTTCTATTTAAGTTAATGGGAATCTTTGTTTATCCCCTACTGTGCAGTTGGTTTGCTCTAGTATTGTTCCTCTTTAGTGCGTAAGGCCTTTATTTTACCTGTGTAGTGTATCTAAAGTCAGAACATCACGGTAAAATGAAGGAAGCTGCTATCTTAGTGAAATAAGCCACACCCATTATGCAGAATAACCAATTGGTGGTGATGTTGCAACAGGTGAAAACAATGTGCTTGCAAATTCACCTCAGAGATTTGAAGCTGAATCCTGTTTTTTTTCTGTCAGACATTGTTCAGAGTAACAAACAACAAAAAAGCTACCTGCAAAGTTACAAATACGGTGGCAAGTGAGCAGTAGAGATTTGGATTTTTCCATGATACTTGATTTACTGAAATTTGTAAATGCTACAGTAGTCTAATGTACAAGAACATGTAGTCTGTGTTGTTTTATGGTGTTACATTCCCTTTTAAAGGTATAATGTTGGCATGCTGCTAAAAAGTGTATACTAATCCACCTCACTTGTGCACAAGCAGGAAATCCTAAAAGCCTGTCCTTTTAGGCACCCCTGAGGAGAGGGTTGGAAACCCCTATTTTATATGACTGTTCTATTTCCTATGATTAACCCTTTGAGTGCCAGAGCAAAGTAATGCATTGTGTACCCCTCTCAAAGGGTTAAGCTAGGTCTTAGACATGTTACTGATTTTGTTTATGGATTTTTTTTGTGGTGTAAGAATTATGCCTTGAGTATTGAAGAATCAAATTCTTGAACACCTCAACTGCAATGAAGTTATTACATTTTGAGGCCCAGAGGGTTGTCCAATGCATTGCATAGTAGTTCGTTGAATATCTGTTTGGCTGTCATGGGTTAAAGGGGCTGTGTGAATTGCAAGTAAGTATGAAACAGCACTAAAAGACAACCTTATACAGACTTTATTATCTTTCTGCATTAGGAGCCATATGAACAAAGAAAAGAAATAAGCTGCAATACCGTAAATCATCTGCACCATAGTGGACAATATTCCTAACATTTGCATTGATTTAAAGGGTTAAACGGGTCTCCACAAAGCACTGGAAACCTCTACTGGCATTCAAGGGGGTTAAGAGCCCCTCAAGTGGTATGGGTTGATCAGTAGATGTAGCTTAATTTCATACTTCCCAACATTTCAAATTGCCAAAGAGGGACACTTGTGTTTTAGGGGGTGTTGTTGGGGGCGTGGCTGGTGGGAGGGGCATTACCAATTAATTTTTAGGCTATTTCATGACCTGTTGACACCTCCTTGTGTAATCTAATAAATGACTTTTAACAAGACCAAAGTATTTTATTTACACAGACTAATCTATAAACACATATACTGACATTTATACAAACATTTATGTGAGTTTTATTGCTGTGGAGCAATGTGATACACTTATATACACATCACACAGTCTGATCTCCTAAAAAGAGGGACATCAGGGTGGGAAAGAGGGACAGAGGGATTTGGGTGTAAAAGAGGGACTGTCCCTCCTAAAGAGGGACACTTGGGAGGTATGTAATTTGACTTTAATAAAGCTTTTGACACTATCTTAAAATTCATAGGTGATGATTGGAAAAATGGATGATTTACTGAAGGCATGTCAAACTCCAAGGAGGGCCGCAACATTGGCTGCTACAGTCCTTGTATGTGTACATATACATACACACACACACACACACACACACACACATATATACATGCCTGGAAACCTTGATTGTGGACTCCCTAGAGAGGAGAGGAAAATGATGCGATTCGCGTCAAAAAGGGGGCAGTGCTTCATCATGAATTGGGGAGGTGCTTATCATAAGTGGCCATAGTCGGAGGAATAGGCTGGGAAAGGAGGAGAAATGAGCGGGGAGTGGGAGAAACAGACTTCGAAGATGTAGAAGTGGGCAGAGTATGACTAAAAACTCTTCACATCTGAAGAAACAACCCCTGCCCCGGGTTTTAGCAGCAAAAGCTGTAGTTCCCATCTATGTGTGTGTGTTTGTGTGTGTATATATATATATATATATATATATATAATGTATGTATTCAGGGCTTACGGAGAAAGATAATGATAATGGATCATAAACGTGTGAGGGTTACAGGAGTGTGCCTTGAAACTCTGGGCTGTAGCTAACCCAAGCCTATAGCCTTAACATATATATATATATATATATAATAAATTTCTTGGAATGGACTGCACTCGCTGTAGTTCCAATATGACTGCCTGGGTGCTTATCAAAGAAAAAAGATGATACATACAGTTCATGAAGAAAGATCGCACTCACAGGGCTTCAATGCGGTATAAGATAATGTTACAGTTTATTCAGATCGACGTTTCGGCTATCACAGCAGCCTTTATCAAGATGCAATAGTGTAACAAACAGGACCCATAAATACCCTTTCCCCACATCCTAACGTGAAAAAAAGCTCCAAAATCACGGCGTGCTAAACGTAAATCATGTGTCACCAATAAAACAATTAGTGAAGCGAATTAGTGAAAATACATGTTAGTAACAACTGTTAAAAAATTAACCCTCAATGCCACACAGAGACTCAGTGCTATACGAGTCCCTTAGACCGGATCTCAAAGTGGCATAAAATCTACCGCTGTTGAAATAAGCGGACCCCTACATAAAGAGAACATAACATAAGCATAGTTGGCCGAATACAATGAATGTAAAACTATATCGGCAAAATTACATAGATCATAAAGAGTCTCTGAATACCTTCACAGGAACCATGTAATCTGGGTACATCATGTATTCAACACATATATGGATGGATGTCATTGATAAGATCCCAATAGAGACCGTGTAGTCTGGGATCACATTAAATTAGGCACATGTATGGATATTATTCATAACATAGTAATCATGTTGAATAAAATTATCTATGCTAGTATCCTTTTGTAATTGCTAAACAAAATTTTTTATGCTCTTCAAACATGTAAATCATAGTTGTATTGTGGCGAGCTATTGTAAGCAAATTAATTTCAGTAAATTAACATCCCAAAATAAACATATATAGCAATAATAAAACTGATCTATGTATTTTGTAATCCATATCCGCGCGTCTCTAGCGCTCTGTGTTAAAGTCCACCAACTCGGTGTTCCGTTGCATTCCATACATGTCCTTAAATGGTATTGTTGTATGCCAAAAAACTATAATGTACTCCATCTTCATCCTTAAATGGTAATGATCTTGACGCTCATATTAGGACTCTGCCTACAAGCTTTTCAACCTTTTAGCGAAAGATTTGAATCTATTCAGTGCGTATTTTAAATACATCGTCATATGAAGGTAAAGAATCCCTATAATTGTAATCCATGTCCGCGCGTCTCTAGCGCTCTTATTGGTTGTTGGAGAAATGGTATTTCAGCATTTTTATACAGAAAGGTACACTGTTCTGAACGATAATATTTCCAGCATTTTTATATAGGTAAATACACTGTTCTAATATGTTGTCACAGAATGAAGAATTATCCACATTAGGTGTGTATATGTTTGCCCTTGTCAATATGATCCACAGAGGCTTTAAAGGTACAGATGTATTGTATGAGCCTAATAGATGTCTTTGCTCATAATCAATCGAGACCCACTGTGTAATTCGCCATTTATATCTATCCACATAACGCTTCAAACCCATAATCCATTAATGTATGAACGATGGGAAATTCCTATCCCAACGTTACATAGGTCATGGATATCAAGGGAGCATATAAAGTGGTCCATGAAAAATGTCATGGCATCACAGCTATAGGGTTTCCATAACAACTGACCATCGCCTGATAATGAATAATGATCATCACATCATCACAACGGATCATGTCTGGGAATTATTCAAAACACCCAATGTTTACTTTCAGTAAAAACAAGTATATGACAACATCTCGTTCAGACCATTAGGTGTCAGAGTATTTAATCGTCGGATCCACCTGAATTCCTTTCTGTGTAGTTGTTGCGTGCGATTTCCCCCTCTAGTAGAGGGTGGGATGTGATCAAAAACCATGCATTTTAAGCTAGATTGTGGATGTTTGTATTCCAGCCAATGTTTGGCTACCGGTTTATCACTTTTTCCTTCGGCTAATGCCTTATTGATTGTAGCACGATGGTTAGCCATCCTCTCCTTAAATGTGGTTGTGGTCAAGCCCACATACATTTTATTACATGGACATTTGATCCAATAGATCACAAACGTACTAGAACAGGTCAATCTGTAGTTAATCTTAATCTCCATGTCATCATAAGGATTAATAAAGGATTGTCCAGTGACCATACTCCTGCACGTTACACAGTCCAGACATTTGACGCATCCCACTTTACACGTTAGGATGTGGGGAAAGGGTATTTATGGGTCCTGTTTGTTACACTATTGCATCTTGATAAAGGCTGCTGTGATAGCCGAAACGTCGATCTGAATAAACTGTAACATTATCTTATACCGCATTGAAGCCCTGTGAGTGCGATCTTTCTTCATGAACTATATATATATATATATATATATATATATATATATATATATATCTATATATATATATATCTCCTATATAATAATTCGCTAAATCGTGTGTAACGCCACGACATGCGCAGTAGACACTGCTGCGCGTGCTGCAGTCATGTGCAGTAGAGACTGCCTGCGCCGCGGCTGATACAGAGCTGGGCGCACTGAAGGAGTGTCCAGCTCTGTATCATTCATGGTGCGGGCAGTCTGTACTGTGTGTGACTGGCCCGCAACCGGGTGGCAGTGGCACTGTGGCCCGTGTAACGGGCTGTTCAACTAGTATATATAAGGTGACCACATATCCCTTTAAATCAGGGACACTTATAAAATATGCACATTACAGTGTTGCTTTGATTCATGTTTTGTCCTGCAACGTGTGTATTTTATGTGCCCCTGATTTAAAGGGATATGTGGTCACCTTATATATAGTAATAATAATGTACAGAAATAGCCCAGTGTGTGTTGTGTCTCTCTTTGTATCATTCTATATTTGTATATCTTTACTTTTGTAGAGACATATGTATGTGTTTGCTTGCAACCTGTGGCCCTGTAGCCCTCTGATTTACTGATTTTGCTAGGTTAAGACTTGCAGAACACTGGAGTAAGAGAGAAGGGAAGCTGCGGACTAAATCAGTGCGAGTCTGGCTCCATGCTGTGCACAATCACTTCCTGGTACATTTACATCATGAGATTAAGTGTGATATGGCTCTCTAGGTTGTGTTTCAACACCAGTGTGGCTGGTAGAATACCTCCCAAGTGTCCCTCTTTATGAAGGACAGTGCCTCTTTTAGACCCAAATCCCCCTGTCCCCCTTTCCCACCTTGATGTCCCTCTTTTTAGGAGATCAGACTGAGTGGTATGTATATAAGTGTATCATATTGCTCTACAGCAAATAAACTCACATTTTTGTTTGTTTAAACATCAATATATGTGTTTATAAATTAGTCTGTGTAAATAAAATACTTTGGTCATATTATAAGTCATTTATTCGGTTACACAAGGAGGTATCAATAGGTCATGAAATAACCTAAAAATTCTCAGTAATGCCCGCCCACCAGCCACACCCCCAGCCTCAGCACTTCTGGAGAGGCACAGCTGGTCGGGCAACCGGATTCCAAACCTGA
This sequence comes from Rhinophrynus dorsalis, assembly GCA_037306005.1. NCBI lineage: Eukaryota > Metazoa > Chordata > Amphibia > Anura > Rhinophrynidae > Rhinophrynus > Rhinophrynus dorsalis. The sequence goes on along the minus strand of CM074720.1, from coordinate 409,855,810 downwards.
AGGGTGGAGCAATGACGTCACTGCAGGGGAAACTTTACTTCTGAATATCTCCCAAACCATAAAGGTTTGGGAGATAAGACTTATATCATTTTTCATGTTTTTTAAGGGCTACAATATAAAATAAACTTATTTTCAAGTACTACTATCCCTTTAAATGATACACATCTCAAAAACAGCATCTTAGAGGTTAAAAATGGGACTGCAGCACTGTTTTCATAGTTTCTAGAAGCCATTCCCAGGTAGCTTAAGGAAGAACACAGCTTTGAGTCTCCTGAAGCTGCATCACCTCTTGCTCAATGTGTTAAGTTGCCTGGTGACTCAATTATTGTTCTGTGTAGCCATAAAGGTGTGTAACCCATTTGTTCACCTTGACTTAAATACTCCTGTGGCACTCCTGCTTTATGTGAGGTGTAGGAAACCTTTTGCACCTCAGCATTTGTACAGTAAAACTCAGTTTACATGTAAAACACAAGTGCCGGAACAAAAGTCTCAGCACGTTGTGGTTGCTGCTGAATATAATAGGTATGGGAGCAGTCACTGCTCTGTGTGCATCCTTCTGCTAATCAAATCCAAGCGAAGTGATACGAAAAACTATTTTATTGGAAAGTATAAAAAAACAGCAAACTGTTCAAGGCATTGAAGGAGAGAGACACAATGACACATAGATGAAGAAAGTTACATGCCAAACGTCTTACAAGTTTCACTCTGTACAGTGCTTAATCATAGATATGTTAAACATCTGGAAATGCCTTTATTTAAAAGTATCAAAAAAAGCTAATGTTTGGCCAAGCATGAATGATAAACACAATGTAACTTCCTCAATCGTAATGAAATACAAACGTTAACACTTTAATGACTTAGTGCAGGTTTTACATCCATTGTTGAGCTGTTTTACTCTTGTGCTTTCTAACAGTCATAAAGACTACACTCATGTGAGAATACAAACTTCCTAAATTATCAAATGTAGAGTAAAAAGCGATACAAAAACATAAACAGTGTTGGATGTAGAACTACTGAGAAATACTGGAAAGTGCAATCAAAAACCACCAAAACCAGATAATTTCTGCAATAATGTGAATTAAATGCCCTTCAGAAACATTTGGAGACATTGACAACTGATAATTTTGAATGTTTGAATACTTACATGAATGTAGTCTTATGACTTAGTGCGGGTTTTGCATCCATTGTTGAGCTGTTTTACTACTGTGCTTTCTAAGTCATTAAAGGGATAGTAATACTTCATTTTCATAAAATTTTATTTTGTTCATATTAAAAAAGTAAACATAACGATGCAAGCCTGTTCCTTAAAGTTCTCTAGTTTTATAGATATAAGTGTTTAAAGTCCCCCTCCCCAGACGTCAGCGCTTTAGCTGACAGATCGAGATTCTGGTCATTTGACTGGACTGCTCTCCAGCAGATCCGAAATAGTGTTGTCTTCAAAGAAGTACTTAATTAGAACGATCTCCAAAGCATGCCTGATGGGGTGATATTAAGGAGGAGATATGCTAATCTCATCCATACTGCTGCTCCAAGACCTACATATTGGTTTATAGGGTCTGTAAGGAGTTGCACCTTCTTTACTATTCACCCTCACTGCTCTGTGTCTCTGCGTTCATCTCACCATTGTCCCTGTCGCTGCATCATTTATTCCACACCATCCTCTTCGCCATGTTGCACACCATCCACTCTCTCCAAGGAATTTCCCCTTCTCCACTCTTCACCCTCAGCTCCCTCCTCTTTTTCCTGCCCACCATCCCTTCTTCCAACTCCTCTATGCCCTGCCACCCTTTGTTCCTCTGTCCTATTTTCTATGGGCAATTTCACTTGACAGGCAAGGGTAAGTCCATATAGTTTAATCTGTATGATGTGTAATGTTAAAGGGACAGTAATGTCCCATAAAAAATGATTAATGTTATGCAGATATTAAAAAATAAGCTAAATGGCACAAATCCTATCTCTCAAACCACTATGGTTTGAGATATATCCTCCTTTAAAGTTCCCTTCTCCCTCCCCTTCTCCTGATGTCAGCTGCAAGTTGACAGAATGAGTTACTGGTCCTGGGACCGAGAAGCGGCTTTTCAGCAGAGCCGCAATAGCATGATTTAAAAAGAAATACTTCTTTGGAACGGTCTACAAATTGTGCCTGGTTTGCAAGCACACTTTTTAGACTGTTCCAAAGAAGTAATTATTTTTAAATCAAGCTATTGCATCTCTGCTGAATAGCCTCCTCATGTCGGTCGACACTGATGTCCTTCTGTCAGCTTTACAACTGACATCAGGAGAAGAGGAACTTTAGCGGAGGATATCTCTCAATCCATAGCGGTTTGAGAGAGAGGATTTATGGCATTTAGCTTATTTTTTTAATTTCTACAAAACGCTAATCATTACTGTACCTTTAACACCTCTACTAGAACTGATAAACACTGTACCATTCTGGCAGTGCAAAGCACCAAGTACATGTGTATCCTGCACCTTCATTTCCATTTTGTCTAATGTTAAAACCTGTCCTGGAGCTGAAGAGATGGTGGTTGAGCAATCCGAAAAAGAAGAAGAGGGTAAAGAAAACCAGGGTAGGGCTGGATTTGGGTTGACACAGACCTGTAAAGTGTGAAGCATTATTCTGGTGATTGGAAAGTGACTGAAAATGAACCCATTGAGGATGGGCAATGGGTGAAAAAGTGTTTATGTATCCTGCAGCTTCATTTTGATTTGGTGTCCTGTTGAAACCTGTCCTGGAGCTGATAAACAGTGCAGTGTTGTAGTGGTGGACATGCATCCTGCTGCCATAAAGTTGGAGCTGTGCATCCCCACTACACTTACAGATCTGCATTGACCCTGATTTTCTTTACCCTCCTCTCTCTGATTCCTTCACCACCACAAAGTAAGGTGTGCCTGTTTGCCAATGATGCAAAAATATGTAACAGTTTACTCTTTAGTGGGAATAAGATAAACGTATAGTGATTTAGGAAAATTAGAGGAATGTACCAAAGCATTTAGGCTGTAAGCTCCTTGGGGGAGGGACCTCTCTCCAATTGGTTCTATGACTGTGACACTTATTTTATCCCCATTTATTTATTGCAGCATATTACTATTGTAAGATTAATGCTACAAACAACTTAATGCATTTTAGGCACAAAAACCCAAAAGTAGAAAACAGACTTAATGGTAGTTCCAGTGACTTGAAGGTAGGAAGTCACAAACTGGGCTGTGTATGAAGAGGCATCATCAGCCAATCACCAGATCACTGGTAAGGCCCTGTCTGGACAGTTCTGGTGACTTCATATCCAGAAGGACATTAATAAATTGGTGGCAGAAAAGCTGCTGAAATGGTACAAGATATTCATGACAAAACTCACCAGGATAGATGGAAACATGTTAATATATATTGCTTGGAAGACAGGAAGAAGAGAGATATGATAAAAAATGTAAAATCTGTCAGTGGATTTAATAATGTTGTGGAGGGAAGCATTTTTTTGAGAAAGAGAGAAATATCTAAGAGGAGTAAACGTGGAATATTGAGAATAATGTATGAAAGTACTACTCTATGGAAAGTGTGAAACTCATGGAACAGACTCCCGGTGGGATTGATAAGGGACAATGCAGTACAGGAACTAAAAAATGCCTGGAATGGACAGATGTTTATTCTGAGAAATATGTCAGGGTAATGGGGAGACTGGATGGCAACAAAATATCTGTATTTAAAAACACTCACCTAAAAATCAACTGGGTTTATGTACATGTATATGTCTTGTACTTCCTGCTAGGATCTGAAAGACTTCTCTGTTTACCGAGGCCTAAAATCCTATTCATGAATACAGAACAGCTATTCTACCTGTGCCAGGGCCCCTAGTACCACTCGATGATCTAGGATTGTGTGTATATGAGTGGCCACTAATCACATTAAATTAACTGATTTTAGCTTATCTCTCATTACAAACAGCAGAAAAAAAAAAAATAAATGGCTGTCTGAATAGACAGTTTACACATGCATTAAAAATATATAGCATAGCCATCATTTTGAAGGTAACAGAGCATTAGTATACAGTATAAGGAGGGATCGTAGCTTCACTTGATTTGAAACATTGCAAACCCTTTTATAAGCAAGTTGAGGATTGTATTTTAAGGATCTAACATATGAATAATTAATTTTAACACATACCAGCTGTAAGAACATAATATTTATAGTTATACCAACAAATTTAAATTTTAGCTGTTCGTATTATTGTAACTCAGTCATTTTTATTCGATCCCTGTGGTGAAGTTGGTCTTCCCCAGAATTGCTCCACATTTGTCTATGTACATATGTCCTAGTGGATTCTGATTGCTGGTGTAGCTTTTTGTCTGTCCCTGTCTAAACTCCCCCAAAAAATCAATTGTTGCCAAGCAACTCTTCCTATAGATCACCACAGGCCTATATTGTTAGTACAGCAAGTAATTCTAGCTATTGTTTGGTCAGTGTTGCTAGTGTTACATCAGAAGGGTTGCTAGGTTCCCAAAAGACCAGAGCTTTCCCCAAAATATTCAGGGCTTGGGCCAAATGAGTGCATTATTGTGCAGCCCAGTTTCTCTAGGGAGATTGGCACAATTGCATTGACTATACTGGCAAAAAGACCTCTGAAAATTAAGTATTGGATCAGAAGCTATAGCTCTCTAAGACCATGCCTAGCTACTCCCCTGGTTAGAAATGATCTATCTGCCTGTCTGTCTATCTATTTATTTTTACTTATAGGACTTGTATCTATTTTCTTTTGAATAACAAAACAGTATTCATCATTCGGGGGATGTTCCAATATGATTCTGTTCTAGAACATGCGTTGGAGCCAAATTCTAAGTTCCACACCTGAATAAAGTCAGTTTGCTAAGCTACTTATAACCAAAAACTATCCCTTTAACACTAACTACACCAACAGTAGGGTAGTGCGGGAGCATATATGTTGACCAATGAGAGTTCAGTGAGAGACTGTGTTATTTTAACTGATTCACCTGTTCTTAAGAAACCACAGGACATATGTATAAAGACGAAAGTGTAGCAATTCTTAGGCAAACCAACTCTACTATAGGGGACATATAAGCATTTTATTTTGTATTTAAATGGGACTAAATGCTAGATAATTCTCCAGCTCATTGCTACACAATGCACTGGAGACCTTTGTAGTGTGTAAGTAGTTAATTTCCAGTTTCAGGCGGGTACATGCAGAGTGTTGACCACCATGGCTGCCTAAATAGAGCTTCACACTGGACTTGTATATCCAACATCACATTGCTGCACCTTTCTTGGTTATACAAGCTAAAGTGAAAGAGTTGGCAGAGCATGATATATCACAATACCCGACAGAAAAACCTTCTCTGACTCCATGCTCTCCAGGATGGTACCAACCCACACCATTTCACAGCAGACCTGAAGAAACAAAAGGAAATTGATAAAGTCAAAGGTGAAATTATGTCTCCTGATATTATACGTACAGAACTTGAAACACAAATTGCCACACAGTATGATAAATTAATGGGATCGATGCAGTATTCTATCACCAAAGCCCTGTTCTCCCTCAGATCTGAGATTGATGGTGTAGGGGAAGTACAAATAAACTTTTCAACAAAATTGCAAACTTACAGGATGAAAATGTTGCCTTGCAGGAAGACCGGTCCAGAATGAAATGACTTCAAGAAGATATGGTAAATGCCCTGACTGCAGAGCCTGCTCAGACCTGAAGGTTGCAAGTTCCATTCCCAGCAGGGTCAACTCAGCACTTCATCTTTCCGAGGTCGATAAATGAGTACCATTGATTGGGAAATAAGAACATCTATTATTCAGCTGCCGATTCGGTTAATTCTGAGAGCATGTGCTAAAAAGTGCTTTGTGTCCCACTGGGAGAAAGGTGCTATATAAATACTAGTTATTAACCTAGAGTATATAGTGAAGCTATTTTACTTTTCTATACAGGGATATATCACAACAGGACTGGATATGACAAAGTCCATAGGTCTGTATGCCAAAACCTTCTGCAGTAAAAGGTCCCAGAGATGTTATCCCACACAAGTCTGTGGCTCATGCTACACATAATATGCAATTCCAAGGAGCAAAATTACAGATTTTCAGTGATCTGTCACCACAGTAGTGAAGCGGAGGGAATTCTGTTATGTTGTTACCATACTAAGAGACAAAAATGTCCTTTCAGGACTGTGTCCAGGAACGGGCAACAGTACAACTTCTGAGACATTGAGGAATCTGCTAATTTCTTAAAGCAATTGGTTATCTTTCCACTAGAATGAAAATGCACTCACTCTGACAAGAAATGGGTTAGTCACAATTAACCCAGAGTAGTCGATACACGGCAGCAGACAGGTTAGCCCTGTTTAATGATTTGTGCCTTTACTGGACATGTATCTTCTGTGTATCTGCAATCCAGTCTCTGATTAAATGGATTGACCATCACCTCAGCAAGACAGTACATAATATGTGTGTCTTTCTCAAGGCCCGTAATTGATACCAGGTGTGTGTTAGACCTTTGGCACACTTCTACTGGAAATGTCCTCTTCTTAGAATGAAGAAATCTCAGTTCCTGCAAACTAATGCTGCTAACTTTCACCATGTTTTTTGAACAGTTACAGTTTTATTTATCAGTGATGTTCTTCCAACTTTTATATATTTTATCTTCTGGGGAACATAATATGTTTATAACAGGGCACAAAGGAGCCAAAACACAGAGGGGAAAATGGACTGGGCTAAACAATGTAACGATAATGAGACAAAGGCACAGAAACATGGAGCACTAGAGCCAAAAAAGACACAGTAAGCACAGAAGTACAGAGTGCAACAGATAGTCTAGATGAAGCAGGCAATCCACAATAAACCAGCACTGACTACTGAGAGCCCAAGCTATCTGAAGAAGAGAGGAGATCCTTCATAACTACAGAAATAATGCAAGCAAAAGCTGACTTCAGCTGATCTATAATGGGGATTTCCAAAGACATGCTGTGCAGACAAGAGATACAACCGGAGATGGGCAAGCTTACAAACAAAAAGTTCATTGTTCAAAACGATGTTGTTCTCTCTGTTTTGAGGGGCTATCTCCTGCTGTGTGAGTGTGGCTAGAGCAACTCCAAAACCAGTGGCGTAACAATAGGGGTCACATCGGTCGCACCTACGACCGGGCCCGTCACTCCAGGGGCCCGGCCGCCCCCTGCGACCCCCTCGCCCGCATCAGCAGCTCAGCAGATCTCCCATTCGCGCCGCTCTAGTAATACAGAGAGAGATTACATCATCTCCCAGCCTCTGCATTACTAGAGCAGTGCGCGGGAGCTTCAGCTCTAGAGGTCTGTGCTGAAGGAGGCACAGATCTGTTAAGGCACGCCGCTAGACCACCAGGACCAGAGGTAGGGGCAATGTGGAGATAAAGGGGAAATGTGGAGATGAAGGGACAATGTGAAGATGGGGGCATTGTGGAAGGGGAAATGTGGAGATGGGGGCATTGTGAAAGGGGCATTGTGGAGATGATGGGGGCATTGTAGAAGGGGAATTGTGGAGATGAAGGGGGCATTATGGAAGGGGCATTGTGGAGATGAAGGGGGCATTGTGGAAGGGGCATTGTGGAGATGAAGGGGGGGCATTGTGGAGATGAAGAGGGCATAGTGGAGGTGAAGGAGGCATTGTGGAAGGGGCAATGTGTAGATGAAGGGGGCATTGTGGAAGGGGCATTGTGGAAGGGGCAATGTGGATATGAAGGGGGGCATTGTGGAGATGAAGGGGGCATTGTGGAAGGGGCAATGTGGAGATGAAGGAGGGCATTGTGGAGATGGAAGGGACAATGTGGAGATGAAGCAGGGCATTGTGGAAGGGGCAATGTGGACGGGGGGGGGGGTCCATGGCAATTCTTGCACCAGGGCCCCGTGGCTTCTAGTTACGCCTCTGTCCAATACCCCCACAAGACACACACACTTCTTCCTGGTTTATGGTCAATAGTTTATTTACCAGGTTACATAACCTTTTATTTGTCATTATTGAATCCCTTGGATGCTACAGAGATTTCAAAAAACATAGAGAAGCAATGCATTGGGGACCCCTCTAGCAGCCAGTGGGTTAGTATATATAGCAGTTGTGTTTATAATCTATAGGGTAAATATATTTATTTGCTAATGAACAGTAGCTGGGGGATGGAGGGTTGTGTGGGTGTGGCAATGGATGTTGCTAAGGGCACCTTGGATGACTTGCCTAGTGGAATGTGATTTGGAAATCTAGCCCTGCTGGTCATGGTGTTTCAGGACCAATTACCTGAATAATCTTTGTGGGTGCTTCAATTAACTGATCCTCAGACTGGAACCTCAAAAATACAGGAGATTAATTTATTTCTACTCTAATTAGTCACCACTCTGCACTTCAGAGCAATAAAGATATTTCTGCAAACGAAGGTGCAGAGTGACTGGGGGATACTTTCCAAAGCAGTTCAAGCTATAGTTTAAATAACCGTTTTGAATGTATCTAATGTATCTGCAAGAGACATCAAAGAAGTGTTATCTGGGATAAGCTCTCTTTTTATGTGGTTTGCAATATTTTAACATATTTTTAATTAGAAAAATTATATTTAGTACCAGTAAAAATAAAAAGTGGATTGGCCACTGGTCTGTTGTAATCTGTAAACAATTTATTAAAAAGAAAAATCAAATCTACTAATCTGTGGCTGACGATAATAAAAACAGAATTTAAAGACTAAAATGTTATTAAATAATCTCAATGGTAAGCTAACTGGAACATGGCATCAAGAGCGGCATCTCAACCTAGCAGCAGTAACATAACAGGAGCAACGACTGGATAGTAAAGTGCATCAAATTGTGAAAAGTGTAATAGACCAAAAATAGCTAATCAAATATATAAATCTAGACGGTCCTGTCATGAATACATGCATGATTTCAGGGATGAATGATTAAATGAAAAAATTAGTACTTCTTAAACAGGCAAAATGAAATGGATTTGATTTAATGTAGAAGTTAACCCCTTGCATGGAGACCTCTGGCATTCAAGGGGTTAATTTATTGGTAAAAGAGTCATCCGGAATATCTCCCACACTGAGTGTAATTTTCATAATAAATTCCATGGATGATAACATGATCAGATAGATTAAAGATGACAAACATACTGTATGAATATTTGGATTGATGCACAGTTTATCACTATGTTATGCTCAATGCAAGTGTTCATCACCTAAGAATTCAATGTTGTATCAGCTTACGTGCAGTCCTCCATCTGAGATACTCAGGCTGGGATGCCGTATAAGCCCTTGTGCTATGGCAACTTTATGTTGGGACATCTATTTCACATTTGTTTTCAACAATTGTTGAAATTCATCAATTTGCAAATTACCCAATGCACTTTCTCTTTAGCCATTTGCCTATTAGGCAATGGCCGGATCATATCTGTCCATCACTTACGCATCAGTAAGTAGTAGATAGATCTGCTAATTCTATCCACCAGCTTGAAGCTTACAGATCTCATTATGATCAAAGGGGATAAGAGTGCGTACAAATATGCTGTTGCATATGAGTGTATTGCTGGAATGGTGCCATTTACATAACTTTTTTACTGTTTTCCTGCTTCACAAACACAAAGCAGGGAATGTGATGGCTCACTGATGACTATCTGAAGGTATCCATCAATAATCAAGTGCTAGCGAATAACAGACTATTGGATACTCTACTTTTCCTGCCCAGCTGTATCTCTTTCTGTCGATAAATTCCTACATTTCTTCCCACTGGCTTCTGCATGGTGTGTCACCACTATTTGTGTATGGATCTCTGATACTTCTTTTAGAAAACACATGCCAGTGTTCAGCATAGTCTCTGGGCCTCTGGGACAAACTGTAAGAACACCCTTCATTTTGTTTACTGGTACTACATATAAAAGCTGTTTGGGATGATGGGAACTGTAGTTACCAACAGCTGGAGGTCCAACAGTTGACTATTCACTGTTACTAGGGGTACATTCAGGGTTAAGAATAATACCACCCGTTTGAATTATAATGATTAAATATATTCATTCCTAAACTCATTAAGTAGCTCTTTCTTGTTCATGTGTCTGAACCGAGTAATGTAAGAGGTCTAAGCTCCTTTATTAAAATGTGCAATAATTCATGGATTATGCTGATAAAATATGGCTATGAATACAAATTGATGCACTCACTGAGCCTAGCCATTCTTATCCTATATGGTCACATAGATATAAACATACTGTGGCTGGAGTTCTAAGCAGACCTAGAGAAGTTCTGGAGCAAACCATCTGGGTACCATGGGGCACATATAACATTCGGTTTTAGTATCAGGTTTTTAAGTCTACAGGGGTCTCTAATACACTGCTTAGTAACGAGTTTGGGACCTTCCTACAATTTAAGGGGTTAAAAGCCACATTTAAATCAGTGAACAATTTAATAATGTTGCATTATTCCTTACTAGTGTAAAAGCCTGTGTACATGGGCCAAGGTCCGGGTAATGTTAACTCTTTGAGTGTCAAAGGGTTAAGATGCCGCTACCTCACTGCTCCACGCGATGCAGTCTTGCGTTGCCTCACTCATGCGATGCAATCATGTGCAGTAGAGACTACCTGAATGCCTGAACGCGGGCAGTCTCTACTGTGCATGACTGCATTGTAACAAACATCCTAGCAAATTATTATATAGGATGGTGCCATTAGCCTTGTTCAGAATTCTTCCAGTCCTTAATACATCAGAATCCATTTTTACACTGACACAGGCCAAATGGACTCATTTTATTATCAGTAAATAGGAGAAAAAAAATTCCAAGATTCCCTTAGATTTAAATGGGAATTTTAAGGTCTTCAACACATTGCTTCTCAAATCTCAATGCATTGGAGACCCCTGTAACATTTAAGCGGCTAAAATCCCCATTTGAGTAAAGGGGAATGTTCATTTCTCCCCTATACTGCTGTTGGTTTGCCCTAGAATCCCACCACTTTTCTTTTGACACATCACCAGGGATTCCTTGGGGGGATTTGAAGACCTAAAATTTTTAGAACAATACTGAGAATTGACATTTGGTTTCATTGAGGATCGGATGTTGATCCAGTTAGATGCAACTGTCTTTTAGAGTCAGGAAATATTTTTTTTTTTTTTTACCCACTTGGGCCATAATTTCTTTTTTCTTTGGATCAACAAAAACAAGGTTGGAACTGATGGATGCATGTCTTGCTCCAGCCTCACCAACTATGCTATTATAATAATAATATGTAATTCTGATCCATTTCAGCACTACATAGACCAGATGCAGGCAACTTGTAGCTATACATCTGCTGATAGTCTACAACTCTCACCAGATAGGAGCCAGATTATTGTTCAGCAACATAATACTGGCTGAGGATGATAGGAGCTGTAGTCCAAAATCATCTGGAGGAGAGTACCAGTTTGCTCGCCTCTGACATACACATAAGCACCACAAACACAGCAAATATTTATTATAAGTGGGCTGTTGGAGCTTTCTATCCCTCTGATCTGATAGAGGCGGTAGAGTTCAAGGTGTGTGTGTGTGGGGGGGGGGGTTTGCCAAATTTCTCACCAAACAAAGTAGGCACCTACTTATGTTAGTCAGTCTTTGCTGTTTGGGAAAAATGGCCCAAGCAATATGATCTTCATTAATCTACTACACTGATTTAGAATGATCTGTGTTTCACAGAACCGGAGGATTGGAGGTAACCTTAGTCATTGCAAGTCTGACAAGTTTTTGTTTTATTTGTAGGGGTACCTCAGAAGTAAATCCAGTCCTGTAGATGACATACAACTAATGTTCTCGGACAGCTTCATGAGATGCCAACAATGATACCTGTTTAAATGTACTTGCATTTCAGGAATTGTTCAGTGTGGTATTGCAGATTGTAAAGGGACATCATGCTTACTGATAAAATGATTTAATATGCTTGCTTCAAAAAATTATTCAAGTTTAATATCATTATTATGAGTAGCTATAGTGTAAGATAGAATATGAATGTTGCAATAGCTTGTAACCGACATCTAATTTTCATTAACATTTTTCATTAAAATTAAAACCTTGGCAACTAAAGAGGCCTTTAACTCATTGCTTTGTGATACATTGGAGACCTCTCTAGCATCCAACGTATTAAAGGAAAATGGAGAGGAAAAATAAAATAAAACTTGCTAAAGCTTTATATTTGAAGAGTTAATTACTGCTGGCAGATGTAGCACTCTGCACATGCAGTCCCCTGTGTACAGGTCTACCCAGTACTTCTTGTCCCAAATGCCACAATAGCTGGAGCTGCCTATGACCTCCTCATTCCTATTGGCAGTGAGGCATGGCATGAGATAGAAGAGCTGGAGCTCCTGGGCGGTTCTCAGTAATGCAGAGCGCTGGGAGAGGACATCATCTACCAATACTCTGCATTACCAGAGTGCCAGAGAAGGAGAAGGCACAGACTTACTTGTGGGCGATAGGCAAGGGTGTCGACCCCTATTGTTACACCCCTGCACTCAGGGCTTTAAGTCTATAATGCTGCCAAAGATTTGAGCAAACTAGTAATAAACTGACCTTTTAGTACATTTTTGTTTCACATTAGATGCCCTTTAAACTAAATGTGGCCTAGATCAGGTTTGCAAGGAAATGAGGAATAAGAAGCAATTGTTTAAATAGATTAAGTCAGAAGGGTCAGATGCATAATGTAAATATATAAAGAATGAAAAAATATATCCAAACAAGCAATTTGACTAGCTAAAAGTTACATTGACAAAACAAAGAGCAAGAAAACCCCTAAAAATGTCTTCAACTATAGAAATGGCAACAAAATTAAAGTTGATATTGAGCCCCTTAAACCTGAAAGAGGTGGGTAGTGAACATAGGCAATGGCTATTTTCCTTAAGAAAATCATGTTGAACTCAAATACAGTGAAGGGCCATATATTCAACATTTCTCTCCAAGTAGGGCCAAACATTGTCTGTTATGATCTGCAATACACTTTCTGACACCCCAGCCTAGTTGTACTGTCCACTAATAGTCACAGAACCACATATATACTGTCTGACACCCCAGCGATGTTCCACTGGTAGTCATAGAACCCTACATACACTGCCTTAAACCCCAGCTTTGTTTTACATTTTCACCGGTAGCTATATAATCACACAAACACCATTCTCTCTCTCTCTCTCTCTCTCTTAACTGAAGAACAGAGAGGGATCTGCAGGCTGAAGAGAGTAGGAATGGAAGTTGCATGTGGTTGATGGTCAAGACAGATCAGTTTGGGCTTTTTATTCTCAAATACTGTGTAACTGGTGCAAATGGGTGTTAGAACAGATTATTCTGGGCACTTTATTCCCTTTACAATGTGGGTGTTGCGGAGCCACACATGGGGCGTTCTCTTCTGTAATAAATACCTGTTTCAGGTATACATATTTTTTTATCCAAATGTTAATTTAACACTAGCAGCGTTTCCAGCTCTCATATAATTAATTTTCTTGTCACACTTTAGTGTGCTGCAGACACCCACTTTTCCATAAATACTTTTGGGAAAAAAGTTTAGATGTTATTTGAAACTTATATTTAAGGATACTGTTAAGCATGTCATGCTTGTTTTGTTATTTTGATTATGAAACCTAAGAATAACAATATATTTTTATGTATTTGTATGTTTGCCCTTGACAAATTACATTTAAAATGACAGGTGTGCCTCAAAAGTTCTATACTACTTGTCAGACATGGCTTGAGTAAACAAAGTTTGAGAGACGTTTCTCTACCCTATTTTTTACTAGCTATAAGCCCCATTTCCCAATATAAAAGCTCTTCCAGCTTTCTAAGAATTTCTATCCCATAGCACAGAAGCTCCTTTTCCAATTTGGTGTGATCCATCACTACCTTACAGTTTGTACTCCAGACCAAAGTCAGCCCAGTGCTCTAAAAACCCCAAACCCTCCTACACCTATACAGCCATCTATTAAGCTCCCAGAGATCCCTCTGCCTACCTGCACTGGTGCATCACTGGTAGTATTTCCAAAAATACCAACCTGCAGGACCTTGCCTTGAGCTTACACCATAAATCCATGAAATTATTTTAGGTGCCTCCCTCTTTTTCCAACTTTTTCATTTGAACAAATCTATACCAAGTTAGCTGGATCCTTTCCAGCCACTCCTAACAATCGGTATTCTTTGGAAATATTGCCTTCTACTTAGTGAGCATCAAAACTGTGAGATCAGAATGCCGCTCACATGAAAATGGCAAGATCAGAATGTTGTCTGCACCATGCGGGTGAGATCAGACTGTTGCCCACATGAAAGGGGCGATATTCCATTTCGCTGTTTTGATTGTCGCACCCTGCTGACTACTTCTACTATACATCCCCAAGGACTGCGGGTAGAGATAGAAAGTGATATTGCTGCAGCCCCACTCTGCACATGTAACCACCGTCTCACACAGGGATAAATATTATTATAGTATAGTGTTGCATCCCGACACAGGGATAAATATTATAGTATAGTATAGTGTTGCATCCCCACACAGGGATAAATAAGGGGTTACTTTAGCAAACAGTATTTGGGACCTGTGTCCCACACTTTGAATCAACCTATTTTAGAGACAGAAGAAGCAGCATCATACCTGCTGGAAGGCAGACTGTGTGTAAATGTTCCGGGTTTTGTTAGTGAGACGAAGGTGGGGCCGGTGGATATGATGCTGCTTCTTCGGTCTCTAAAATAGACTGGTCCATGGCATGGGACACAGGTCCCAAATATTGCTTGTTATTGTAACCCCTTATTTATCTCTGTGTGGGGCGGGAGACACCTGTGCGGAGGGGGGCTGCAGCAACATCACTCTATCTCTACCCCCAGTCCTTGGGGTTGTATAGAAGTAGTAGTCAACAGGGTGTGACAAACAAAATGGAGACATGAGAATATTGCCCTTTCCATGCAGGCGATAGTCTGATCTTGCCCACATGGTGCAGGCGACATTCTGATCTTGCTGTTTTGATGCTTACTATCTAGAGGGCAATATTTCTAAAATAAACCCCAATAATCTGCCTGCCCTGTCCAAAGTATGCCAGCCCCGAGCACCTGGATGACAACATACTGTTCTGTATACTGGTGACAGATTACCCTGTTTACCCTCCTAATAATAGTCCCCTATTAACACCATATGCCTACCTACTCTGTCTTCCATCTTAACTGGAAGAAAGACCATTTCCCTGGCTGCTAGAGGAATTAGCCATCTACAGTAGTGCCTGTTCTGAGCTGTCTTCATCAATATCTTCATTCAATCTGGCAAATCTGTTTGTCAGCTCAGACCTGGCCTTCCTCTTCCCCTTTTTCTTGTTATGCAGCTGCCTACCTGTCACTCATGATCTACAACTCCACCCTCTTCACCACTAACCCCACATACTACGTGGTCAGTGGGCTTCAATCTGCTTTTCATGTATCCAGTATCACACAACGATATAGTATTTCTTTCCAGACCCCTTGGCATATATTCCAAAAAAGATAATTTGCTAATACTTGCTACAGCTGCATGTCCATTGGAAAAATTGCTCTTAGTGTTCAAACATGTGACAAGATACACACTATATTAGATCTTCCAACCTATTATTCATGCTTATATTTCTACAATTTCATTGGTCCACTAACAGCTCACACTCGTAGGTTTAAATATGTGGGCCCAGTAAATTTGCTTTTCTAATCCTGCTTAAAACACAATCTGAAACACAATTTCTGCCTGCAATTTAAGCCTTTTTCTCATCAACATAACAAATCACTGGAAATTTCCTGCACCAGAGCTCTATAGATTTCAAACGCCTGCTTCAGTTCTAACTCCTGATTCTTTCAAATGCCACTTGTCTCAAAATAAAGAAAGAAAAAAAAAATTATAAAAATAATTCGTTTTTTAAATCCTTTATTTACCTAAACACAACTCACAAGTAATCTTTATATACTTTTCACCTGATATTTTCAAGCTTCATTTGTCTCCAAGCTGCTTATTTGTAAGCCACTGAGCTTAGAGGAAAGGTGTTTTTGACTAAAACAAAGGCAGGTACTTACACAGGGACCTGTAAGGACAGGGCTGTCCAAGTTCAGTCCTCAAGGGCCACCAACAGGCCAGGATGAAGGGATTTCCCTGATAAAGCAAAGGTAAGTCAGTCAAAATGAATGATCCACTGATTAATCCACCTGTGCTTAATCAGGGAAATCCTTACATCCTGGCCTGTTGGTGGCCCTTGAGGACTGAACTTGGACAGCCCTGCAGTAAGGGTATTAAGGTTGTGGAATTCTTTTACTTGGGAAGCTGTGTTTCTTGATACTTTAGATGCTTATCAAAAAAAGTATTGCAGATTTGTCTAGCTCAAAACAATATTCTGAATTATGACATTTCGTTTCAGTGCAGATACAGTGTTGATCTATGGAAATATCAAACTGCCTTTTAGAGGAAGGAAGCATTTTTTTTTACTTTTGTGGATATTAATTGGAAAATGTTTCAGTAGGACTTCTTTGCCTTCCTCTTGATCAGTAAGAGTGATATGGCAAGGGCTGAAACTGAATTTTCAGATTCATCAATTAGGTTCTATAACATTATAATTTCATTTTTTTCTGTGCTGGCTTTAAAGCCATTCAAATGAAATCTAACTTCTAAGAGAATATAAGGAATAGGGAGTAGAGGACAGTAAGTCTGCCAGTCTATTCAAATGGCCCTGCTGCCACTCTATCCCCATAACCTTTGAGTGCCAGAAGGGTACACAACATATTGCTTCAAAATGCGTTGTGTACCCATCTGGCACTCAAAGGGTTAATTTAAAAGCCTTCATTCCCTTATTGCTGGTACCATCAATGTTTACATAAAGCCATATACTTGAGCAAACAGTATGGGAATAACATATATTCCCATTGATGTTTAAGTGGTGAATTTACCAAATCTAATGGTAGAGAGGTGTCCAGTGCAGATCGGTGCTGTATTTTGTAGACATTTTTACCATTTAAGAGCTTAAAAGTCACATTTAAATCAATGAAAGTTTTTATTTGTCCCCTATTGTTCAGTTGGGTTGTTATAGAATTACTCAATGTAGTTTGTGCATATGGCCTATAGCATGTTATTTATTGGGCAGCAAATGATTAACTTATGCAAATAAGTGCTTTTTTTATCATTTTGCACAATTGCATTATTTACATGGATCAAGTATCGGTTTAAGACTACAAGATTACATTATTTTCCATTTAGCTTTAATGTAACTGCTGCGATTTGCATATGCTCTTACTGATTGCTCATTTATAAAAGAAATAACCCGAGAGAAAACCGTTCAATGAGAAACAGACTATTAAAGACGGGCTAAAGGCTCCAAGGCTCATTTTTTCATTTACATGTGAAAGTCTAAGCATTTATCTTAGGCTGTTTGTGAATAATTCATAAAAACATAGCTCTTTGCTTTCAAAGAATAAATATGAGTAGTTGAAGCATTTCCATATTATTTGCCAGAGCATTGAATACCTGGAGAATGTTCCATCCAGATTCCGAAAAAGAGTTCTTGGTTTTCTTCTAATTGGAGCAAAGAAAACTCACCCAATTGAGATCTATTATTAAATTGCATTTAAGAGCAGAAAGATCTACACAGTATATCAGGTTACCAGTAAATAAGTAGTATACATTATACTTTGGGGTCTACCCTAGTATACTTTTCTTTGACATGTCGTGAACTGCTGCTTAAGGAGGTTTCAGAATATCTGGACTGTTTATTAAAGGGATAGTAATGTTTGTAGATAAATTAAGCTTCAATCATACATCATAGTTTAACAACGCAGGGTATTATTACAATGTTGTAACTGGTCTAGTTCATATGTAATTATATTATAAAGTGTCCCCCTGTCCCTTTTACCTATGTAATGCTGCCTCTCCTCAGAGCAACAAGCGGGTCTAGATGGAGTGCAACGAGGGACAATCTTCTTTCAAAAGAGGGGCAGGGTTTTCCTTATCCTGACAGCCAGAAGATTGTCCCTCACTGAGATCTGTCGGTCCGGTGACTGGATTCCAGATCAGAGGGGAGGCAGTGTTACATAGATAAAAGGGGTGGAAGGGGAACACTTTTTTATTTAATTACACATGAACTAGACCAGTTACAACATTGTAATAACCCTCTGTATTGTTAAAAACTATGATGTAGGATTGAAACTTCATTTATCTTCAGACATTGTTATCTCTGTAAATGTAGTTCTGTCTTTACAGTAGTCTGCTTACAGGGTTTGAATGAGAATTGATTAAAGTGTTAACTCTCCCTAATAATAACTTGCCTTTCTATGTGCAGAAAATCAAAATATCCCCTAGGAATTTTGCCCTTGTGTCTTTGTCAAGAGAAAACATATTCGGTCATTTCTGGATGATAGGCTCATGACCCATAGAAATCTTAAATAGGCTGATACACAAATGTCATGTATGCCTCCGCTGAATTGACATCCATGATGTATTGAAGATGTTATTTCTTGGATAAAGGCCCTAGAGCAAACTTCATAGGGGCTGTATGGATTTTCTGGCCATATTAAGGTAAGTGAGGCTTTATTAGTGTTAGGGTGAATTGGTGACCCTTAACCCTTAGAGTGCTAGAGGGGCATGCAACGCATTGCAAAGCAATGCTTTGCATACCTCTCTGGCACTCAAAGAGTTAAGTCCATAACAATCTCTCTTGGTTAACATATCCCAAGAGAGTCCTTACTCCTTTAACCTCTTGGATACTGGAGACTTC
Source organism: Rhinophrynus dorsalis (assembly GCA_037306005.1). Lineage (NCBI taxonomy): Eukaryota > Metazoa > Chordata > Amphibia > Anura > Rhinophrynidae > Rhinophrynus > Rhinophrynus dorsalis. Next base: position 409,837,100 of record CM074720.1, on the reverse strand, counting down.
CAGTGCATTGCACAGTAATGGAGACACTTCTAGCTTCTAACGAGTTAAGTTTACCTCATAGTATGCAGGCTTTTTCGGTATTACCTAACGAGAGACATGTTTCTGTAAGTTTCCTATCAGTGCAAAACATGTTGTTTAGAAGACTCAAAATATGTTTTACAAAACAGGTGTGTGTGTGTGTGTGTGTGTGTATATATATATATATATATATATATATATATATACACACTAACAATTATGTTTATTAATTAAAGTATAAAAAAAGTGTCATGTGTTTGTAGCCACTGGTTGGACTCTTACAGTTACATACAAGTACAGAATCTCTGGGCAGATTGAAGAGCAACATGGTGGTTACTCCATTACAGAGAGCACAACAGAAGTGAAAACTTAACCACTGTACTATGGAGGATTCACATTTAACCCTATGAGTGCCAGTGGCATGCAGCGCAGTGCTTTGTAGTATGTTTATGCCCCTCTGACACTCGAAGGGTTAATGCAGTGAAAAAAGCAGCAATGTCCTCACTTCCACATACACATTCTCACAAACACAGATCAAAATACAAACACGTCAGGCTTTATTACACTTACTCAATATAATTCATCATATACAGTCCTCATTATAATGATGGGCAACACCTCCTTGTGGAGGGTCTGAATTAAAAGAATAGTGATTAAAAAAGTTATAATATCAAATTGTTGTTGTACCCTTTCAACATTACTATATTTATAAGTAGACAAAAATGAGAGCTTTATATGCTTCTCATGGAGAGGGCTGTCCACGATTTTTCTGTAGCCCAGCACACGAGTAACTTTCAGTTATAGCAGTATGTTCACCTCTCCGTCTCCTGTTTAGAATTTGTGTGACGTAATCAGCCTGGGTTTCCCAGATTTAGTAGGTACGCGCACTTGGAGTCTGCTTTCATTTGAGGCAGGCAAGTTCCGCTACCACATGGAACATGGCTGGCTGCCCCTGCAGGGCTGTAGTATAGGAGTAGGTGAAACAAATCAATATATAAAACGTAGCTTAAAGTATAACACTGTAGCTGTGTGGGACATTGCTCCATTGTAAAGTCCTTGCCTGTGTGACTTGCTACAGTGATTTTCACAGGAGTGAGCATGGGGCGCACTCCTGTGAAAATCACCCCCTCAGTTTTTTTGAGCAATATGAATGGAGGAGAAGTGCTATCGCCTCCTCCTGACCCCCCTGGGGTGTGTGTGGCACATCTGGAGAATTGCTGGTCACTTGACCAGCTTCTCCTTTATAGCATATAACAGGGCTCAAAATTTCCTCGCATTTGGCGAGGAGAAATTGAGTGAGGGCGAGTGGAAATTGAAGCCATGTATGCACCTATAGGTGAGTTAGGTGCTGGTTAATATCCGGCCGCTCCGGCACCCTTTAATTTACTTCACGCACTGCTCAAGCTCCAGAGACACCTAAAACTGAACTGCGCATGCTCTTCACTCACACACACAGTGTACAGTGTATTCCACCATTGGCCACGGCTGCCTACAGGTAGTCCTCATCGGTACTAGGTGCACACACCACACCAGCATGCGGAGGCGGGTGATGAGGCAACAGGTTGACTGACATCGGACCATGCGGGAGTCATCCCTGACAGGTTCTCCCAAGTTTGCCTAATCATGGTTTGATTTAACGTGCTGGGGGGGGGGGAGAATGCTTATCTAACTCACACTATGTCAGAGGCTGCCTGGTCTGGGCATGTGGCACATCATTCTGGAGTTCAGAGGGGTGATTCGTGTTGTCAGACACAAGTACTAGATTTGCACAGCCAGCCGAGCTGCCTTGTAGTACTTGGGCTCTGTTTTGCTTGCTACTGCGGCAGTCATCAGTATATGTTACTTTTTTAACCTATTGGAAACCAAGGGTGTACAACAACAATGCCATGCCCACTCTTCTGGTCCTGAATGGATTAACGCTTTACAAGAAATACCTCAAATCATTGTGCTTTGGATCCTAGGAGTTAATATTTATCAATCAGCAAAAGGGCAAACAAAAATATACCCACTTAACTTCTTAACCCATTGATTGAAAGTGGGTTGAGAAGATAATTAGGTATATTTTGTTTGTCCTTTTACCGACTGATAAAAGTTAACTCCTAGGATGCTAGTGCACTGCACATCCAAAGCACAATGATTTGAGATATTTCTTGTAAAGAGTTAACACTTGAGTGCAATGCATTCCATCCCTCGTTGTCACTCAAAGGGAATTGAAAATGTTTGAATGATTGCTGGTTGATAAACTGAGTCAGAAAAAGGTGTTTGGGAGGATGAGTGCACTGGGGGCAGGGGGGTGGCTGGAGAAAAAAGTGTCCCTCTTTGGCCATTTCAAATGTTGGGAGGTATGTTATTTGATACAATGTAGTAAAAATTCATTCCTCCACAATCTTCTGGCCTCACAGTTTCTGAAGTGAGAGACTTACATGGGTAAAGAAACAACCCAGTAGATGTAACAAAGTGGCATCCCAGGGATCAAGGCTTTTCACATTTACCTCGTTTACTCATGATGTCTCAGATCACGAGTAAACGTGGTAAACACAAAACGTGTTGATCCTTGGGATGCCGCTTTGTTACATCTACTGATTTTCTTCTTTACGTATGGAAGTCTCTCACTTCAGAAACTGTGAAGTCAGAAGATTGTGGAGGTACACATTTTTATTGTATAAAATAATGTTGTATAAAATTATATTGTATAAAATAATGTTTTTAATGGTTTTACGTCTGGATTTGGTCCTGCCATTGGAAGTGTGTATTCTTGTTGTGGTGTATAAATGAGCTACAAGTGGTTACAGGGAAACCCCCTCATTGCGCACCCATAGAGCATTTCCAGTCCATCTTTTCATGAGATCACACAATTAGTGACAGTTATTGTATGTACGTGAGAAGATTACAGCCTCTTGATGTACCCTACATCTCATCAGATCTTGAATGTGAATTTATTGTCCTATGTGAGTTAGAACTCAAAGCTGCTGAATCTCTTTGTCTTTTGCATATAAGAATAAAAATGATTCCAGTCTCTTGCATTTTATGGCTAACACAGTACCACGCTTTAACCACATTTCATTACTTCCATCATCCGTTGAGGATGATGGGAGTAATTGTGAAACACAGTGAGGTTGCTGGTTTCAGAGGGAGACAGATAATATAGTCAAATCTATCCAGCTGTTGCCCGGCTACAATACCAGTTGTTGCCAAACATAAGCAGAGTAGAGACAAGATGCTTAGAATGAAGATGTCAAGGAGAACAATTAGTGATTTAAAATCAGTTGTCTGGAACATCAAGATTCATGTGTTACCTTTTTATTTCTGAGAGCAATTGCTTCAGTGTTACATTTCTAAATGGGAACAATGGTGTAATTTCATCAAAGAGAACTTGAGATGGGTGGGGTTAAAGGTGGGGATATGGGTGGGGCTAGGCATGGAAACTGGTGGCGAGTAACTTTTCAGGCCTGGCTAGTAGCTCAGGACTTGAAATTTTGAGCCCTGGCATATAATATATATATATATATATATATATATATATATAAGAAATGGTACTTGAACCATGGAATAAAGGCACACACAGGTCTTGTGTAAAATGCTGATTTATTTGTCAATGTTTCAGCCCCCTAAAAGGGTCTTTATCAAGACAGCCAGCATATACACCAGAGTGACCTTATATACAGTGAGATAGTGTAAGAAACCGCCAAAAAGTTCAACTGTTCTACCCATGACGTCACAGCATGTTGTCTAGTGTCAATGGGCCAGCTGAGTAAGTAGGGAAAAGTAATTCTCATCTGGAAGAACCAGTGAAGAAAATGTGTGAAGAAAAATAAAAATAAATTAATGTAAATAGGAACAGTTAAGTAAGGGATAACTTGTGTATTAGTTCATTAAGTACAATTTTTTAAAATGTCTTTTTCCCTTCATTGTAAAGATAGAAAATGTGGGGGTTATGCACTAATGTGTGATAAAGCGGAGATGACTTATTCAGTGATATCGCTTCTCCAGTTCCTATGTTATTCTATGTAGCCAACATACTAAGATCTCCAAAGTTCTAGAAATCTTAGTGAATTGGCTCCATATGATAACGTAGGAAATGGAGACGTGATATCACTGGAGAAGTTATCTCAGCTTTATAACCTCTTTATCATGCCTTAGTGAATCCCCCCCCCATGTTTTACCAAATACAAACCTTCATTGTATTACCCTAAAAATGTATATTTAAACAACGCCCCCATTGGGTGTATCTGTAAAAACTATAATCTTGTTTTTAATCTATCTTAACCCTTTCAGTGCCAGAGGGCGTATGCCGTGCATTGGTTTGCAATGCCTTGCATACCCCACTGACACTCAAAGGGTTAAGGTTTTCTATTGTTTAATCTTTAAAGCAGTAATGAATGTTACTATGTGTTTATATTGCAGTGTGAATATATCCTATATAATAATTCGCTAACGATGTTTGTCAGAAGCCATAATGCGCAGTAGAGGGTTTCTAAAGAAACTCTCCCTGGACCCAAACTCACTGTCAAACTACCAGCCCATTTCCCTACTCCCATTCACCTCCAAACTCCTTGAGCGTCTCACATATAACCAGCTCACTAAATTCCTCTGCACTCATTCCCTTCTAGATCCCTTGGAATCTGGATTCCGTCCTCATCACTCCACCGAGACTGCCCTCACTAAAGTGGCCAATGACTTGCTCTCTGCAAAGTCAAAAGGCCACTACTCCCTACTCATTCTCTTGGACCTGTCAGCTGCCTTTGACACAGTAGATCACCCACTCCTCCTCCAAGTCCTCCACTCTCTAGGTCTCTGTGACACTGCCCTCTCTTGGTTTTCATCATATCTCTGCAACCGTTCCTTCAGTGTGTCCTACTCTGGCTCCACCTCCCCACCCCTTCCACTGTCTGTTGGAGTGCCTCAGGGCTCAGTCCTGGGCCCCTTTCTCTTCTCAATTTACACTGCATCCCTGAGCAAACTAATAAACTCCTTTGGGTTTCGCCATTATCTCTATGCTGATGACACTCAAATCTATATTTCCTCCCCAGACCTCTCCTCTTCCCTCCTGTCCCAGGTATCTGACTGTCTGTCCGCTGTGTCTTCCTGGATGTCCTCTCGTCAACTCAAACTTAACCTTGGCAAAGCCGAACTAATTATTTTCCCTCCCTCTCCTAACAGTCCTACTCCAGATATTACCCTCACTGTCAACAATACTATCATCACGCCAACCCCTACAGCATGTTGCCTGGGGGTCACATTCGACTCCGCCCTATAATTTATTCCTCACATCCAGTCAATCTCCAAGTCATGCCGCCTCTACCTCCGCAACATCTCTAGAATCCGACCCTTCCTTACCCAAGACACTACTAAAATTCTAATTCAAACACTCATCATGTCCCGTCTTGACTACTGTAACTCACTACTAACTGGCCTTCCTCTTGCCCGACTAACCCCACTCCAGTCCATAATGAACTCAGCAGCATGACTAATCTACCTCACCAACCGCTTCTCCAACACCAGTCCCCTCTGCCAATCCATACACTGGCTCCCATTAGCACAAAGAATTAAATTCAAAATCCTGGTGCTCACCTATAGAGCCCTTACTAACACCTCACCCCCCTATATCTCATCTTTCGTTTCCAAATACACTCCCACTCGCCATCTTCGTTCAGCACATGACCTTCTCCTCTCCACATCTCTCATTACATCCTCCCACTCCCGCCTACAGGACTTCTCCCGTGCTGCACCCGAGCTCTGGAATTCCTTCCCCTGCCCCATCAGCCTCTCCCCTAGCCTTCAGATCTTCAGATGCTCCCTGCAAACTCACCTCTTCAGGGAAGCCTATCAACTAGCTACATAAATATTATCCCCAAGAACCACCCCTTCCCTGGACCACTACACTCACTAGCACTTCTCTCTATCACCCACTGACCGGCAGCTTATGCGGCAGAAGACACTTACACCCAACAGCACTTATACCTTCTGTATCTTACCCACCTTCCTCTAGACTGTAAGCTCTCATGAGCAGGGCCCTCTGATCCTTCTGTTCCCCACATATGATCTGTACTATTTAATATCTCTATATGTCTATGCCCTATTGTAAAGCGCTGAGGAATAAGTTGGAGGTATATAAATAAAGATTATTATTATTAGAGATGGCTGCTAGTGTTGAGCGAGCATGCTCGGCCGATGCTCGGATCGGCTCGAGCATCGCTCTGCTCGGCACATGGCGGTACTCGTACGAGTACCGCATGTGCTCGCCCGCCATGTTCGGGTCTCCTCCCCGCACGTTTTGCGGCTGCTGCGCAGCCAATAAACGTGCAGGGAGGCTCTGACATCAGTGTAATGCCAGCAGCCATGTTGGCTGCTGGCATTACACTGATTGGCTGGCCAGAACCCGTGGTCGGGTGCTGTATAGCACCTGACCATCGAGTTCGGCTCAGTCTGAGCCAGGGAGAGCTGAGGATAGGAAGGGAAAGGCAGTGTAGGGAGGAAAAAACAAAAATTGTGGAAAAAAAAGAACCAAAAGTCCTTTTTAGGACTACTGTGTGTGGGGGCAGCAGGTTATTTTGTGTGGGGGGAAAAAAAAAAAAAAAAAAAAAAAAAAAATATTCTGTTTAGTGTGAAAAGTTGCAGATTAGAGCACATTCTGTTTAGTGTGCACAGTTGCAGATTAGAGCACATTCTGTTTAGTGTGCAAAGTTGCAGATTAGAGCACATTCTGTTTAGTGTGCAAAGTTGCAGATTAGAGCACATTCTGTTTAGTGTGCAAAGTTGCAGATTAGAGCACATTCTGTTAAGTCTTCAAACTAAAATATCAAAGTCACATATTCCATTCAGTGTGCGTCGCCGCAGTTTAGCAGCACATTCTGTGTACTGTGCAGAGTTGCAGAATAGGAAGAAATACTGTTAAGTTTTCAAACTCAAATATTAAAGTCACATATTCCATTCAGTGTGCTTCGCCGCAGTTTAGCAGCACATTCTGTGTACTCTGCAGAGTTGCAGAATAGTAAGAAATAGTGTTAAGTTTTCAAACTCAAATATTAAAGTCACATATTCCATTCAGTGTGTATCACCGCCATTTAGCAGCCTATTCTGTGTACTCTGCACAGTTGCAGAATAGTAAGAAATACTGTTAAGTTTTCAAACTCAAATATCAAAGTCACATATTCCATTCAGTGTGTATCACCGCCGTTTAGCAGCCTATTCTGTGTACTCTGAACAGTTGCAGAATAGTAAGAAATACTGTTAAGTTTTCAAACTCAAATATCAAAGTCACATATTCCATTCAGTGTGTATCACTGCCGTTTAGCAGCCTATTCTGTGTACTCTGAACAGTTGCAGAATAGTAAGAAATACTGTTAAGTTTTCAAACTCAAATATCAAAGTCACATATTCCATTCAGTGTGTATCACCGCCGTTTAGCAGCCTATTCTGTGTACTCTGAACAGTTGCAGAATAGGAAGAAATACTGTTAAGTTTTCAAACTCAAATATTAAAGTCACATATTCCATTCAGTGTGTTTCACCGCCGTTTAGCAGCCTATTCTGTGTACTCTGCAGAGTTGCAGAATAGTAAGAAATACTGTTAAGTTTTCAAACTCAAATATCAAAGTCACATATTCCATTCAGTGTGTATCACCGCCGTTTAGCAGCCTATTCTGTGTACTCTGAACAGTTGCAGAATAGTAAGAAATACTGTTAAGTTTTCAAACTCAAATATCAAAGTCACATATTCCATTCAGTGTGTATCACCGCCGTTTAGCAGCCTATTCTGTGTACTCTGAACAGTTGCAGAATAGTAAGAAATACTGTTAAGTTTTCAAACTCAAATATCAAAGTCACATATTCCATTCAGTGTGTATCACTGCCGTTTAGCAGCCTATTCTGTGTACTCTGAACAGTTGCAGAATAGTAAGAAATACTGTTAAGTTTTCAAACTCAAATATCAAAGTCACATATTCCATTCAGTGTGTTTCACCGCCGTTTAGCAGCCTATTCTGTGTACTCTGTACAGTTGCAGAATAATAAGAAATACTGTTAAGTTTTCAAACTCAAATATTAAAGTCACATATTCCATTCAGTGTGTTTCACCGCCGTTTAGCAGCCTATTCTGTGTACTCTGCAGAGTTGCAGAATAGTAAGAAATACTGTTAAGTTTTCAAACTCAAATATCAAAGTCACATATTCCATTCAGTGTGTATCACCGCCGTTTAGCAGCCTATTCTGTGTACTCTGAACAGTTGCAGAATAGTAAGAAATACTGTTAAGTTTTCAAACTCAAATATCAAAGTCACATATTCCATTCAGTGTGTATCACCGCCGTTTAGCAGCCTATTCTGTGTACTCTGAACAGTTGCAGAATAGTAAGAAATACTGTTAAGTTTTCAAACTCAAATATCAAAGTCACATATTCCATTCAGTGTGTTTCACCGCCGTTTAGCAGCCTATTCTGTGTACTCTGTACAGTTGCAGAATAATAAGAAATACTGTTAAGTTTTCAAACTCAAATATTAAAGTCACATATTCCATTCAGTGTGTTTCACCGCAGTTTAGCAGCCTATTCTGTGTACTCTGCAGAGTTGCAGAATAATAAGAAATACTGTTAAGTTTTCAAACTCAAATATCAAAGTCACATATTCCATTCAGTGTGTATCACCGCCGTTTAGCAGCCTATTCTGTGTACTCTGAACAGTTGCAGAATAGGAAGAAATACTGTTAAGTTTTCAAACTCAAATATTAAAGTCACATATTCCATTCAGTGTGTTTCACCGCCGTTTAGCAGCCTATTCTGTGTACTCTGCAGAGTTGCAGAATAGTAAGAAATACTGTTAAGTTTTCAAACTCAAATATCAAAGTCACATATTCCATTCAGTGTGTATCACCGCCGTTTAGCAGCCTATTCTGTGTACTCTGAACAGTTGCAGAATAGTAAGAAATACTGTTAAGTTTTCAAACTCAAATATCAAAGTCACATATTCCATTCAGTGTGTATCACCGCCGTTTAGCAGCCTATTCTGTGTACTCTGAACAGTTGCAGAATAGTAAGAAATACTGTTAAGTTTTCAAACTCAAATATTAAAGTCACATATTCCATTCAGTGTGTATCACTGCCGTTTAGCAGCCTATTCTGTGTACTCTGAACAGTTGCAGAATAGTAAGAAATACTGTTAAGTTTTCAAACTCAAATATCAAAGTCACATATTCCATTCAGTGTGTTTCACCGCCGTTTAGCAGCCTATTCTGTGTACTCTGTACAGTTGCAGAATAATAAGAAATACTGTTAAGTTTTCAAACTCAAATATTAAAGTCACATATTCCATTCAGTGTGTTTCACCGCAGTTTAGCAGCCTATTCTGTGTACTCTGCAGAGTTGCAGAATAGTAAGAAATACTGTTAAGTTTTCAAACTCAAATATCAAAGTCACATATTCCATTCAGTGTGTATCACCGCCGTTTAGCAGCCTATTCTGTGTACTCTGAACAGTTGCAGAATAGTAAGAAATACTGTTAAGTTTTCAAACTCAAATATCAAAGTCACATATTCCATTCAGTGTGTTTCACCGCCGTTTAGCAGCCTATTCTGTGTACTCTGCAGAGTTGCAGAATAGTAAGAAATACTGTTAAGTTTTCAAACTCAAATATTAAAGTCACATATTCTGTGTAAGATGAAGAAGGCGGGTAAAAAGGGACGGGGAAGTGGACGTGATCCTGAAAGTTCAGGGCGCGGGTCAGGACGCGGAGAAACTGTGCCTGGTGCCAGAGCACAAGAAAGAAAGACATCCACCATACCTAGCTTCATGTGTAATTTTACAGGGCGTCGCAGGACATCACTCTCGAGGTCCGACCACTGCGAACAGGTGGTCGGTTGGATGACAGCTGATACTGCTTCCAGTCGGTTAAGCACCACCCTGTCTTCCACCAAGTCCACTCTCAGTAGCCAAGAGTCTGGTCAAAATAATCCTCACTCTGATCATCCTTCCTCCCACCATACACGGTCTGGTCAAAGAAGTGATCCCACACTGGGATATAGTGAGGAGCTCGTCTCATCACCAATCCTTCATTTGACCCTCTCTCCAAGCACGCTTGCAGAGGAACATGACATCTTGTGCCCTGATTCACAACCTCTAGAGGCTACCCAATCACAAGAAGATGACAGATGTGAACGGCATTTAAGGTCAAAGGAAGTAGTGGATGATGATGATGATGATGAGACACAGTTGCCATTAAATCAACCACTATTTCCGTCTCAAGACCTTGTTGAGGAGAATGTTATACAGTTGTCAATGACTGAGTATGTGGTGGGATCAAGACTTGAGGAGGATGATCAGAGTGAGGAAGTGGAGGAGGACTTGGTGGACGATGAGGTGACTGACCCCACCTGGGAAGGTGTAGAGCCGAGCGATGACAGCAGTCCTGAGGGTGAGCCATCTGCAGCACCGCAACAGGCTGGAAGAGGCAGTGGTGTGGCTACAGAAAGAAGGCGGACCGCACCAAACCGGCCCGCAAATGTTCCACGGAGCACCCCCTTGCGTAAATCTACCTTGCCAAGGGGTAGGTGTTCCGCGGTATGGCGTTTTTTTAAGGAAAGTGCGGACGACAAAAGAATTGTAGTTTGCAACCTGTGCCACACCAGAATGAGCCGAGGCATGAACACTAGAAACCTCACCACCACCAGCATGATCCGACACATGGCATCCAAGCACCGTAGTAAGTGGGAGGAACGCCTGGATCGCCCATCTGTGTCTGCAGGCCACACCACTGCCTCCTCTTCCCCTGTTTTCGGTGCCGGCCAATCGCCTGTCGAAGGCGCAGGCCCGCATACCTCCCGCCCTGCACCTGTACCATCTGAAGCACCATCAGCGACCACATCCACTTCCCTGTCCCAGCACAGCGTCCAAATGTCGTTACCCCAGGCATTTGAGCGCAAGAGAAAGTACCCAGCCACCCACCCACAGGCCATAGCACTAACCTCACACCTTTCAAAATTACTGGCCATCGAAATGCTGCCATTTAGGCTTGTGGACACTGAGTCCTTCCGCAGCCTGATGGCAGCAGCTGTCCCTCGGTACGCGGTCCCCAGCCGCCACTACTTTTCCCGGTGTGCCATCCCCGCATTACACCACCATGTGTCCCGTAACATCACCCGTGCCCTGACCAACGCAGTTACTGGGAAGGTCCACTTAACGACTGACACATGGACAAGTGCTTGTGGCCAGGGACGCTACATTTCCCTGACGGCACACTGGGTGAATGTCGTGGAGGCTGGGAGCGACTCGGACCCTGGGATGGCACGGGTGCTACCCACGCCGAGGATTGCGGGCCCTACCTCCATCAGGGTTTCCACCAGCACCTACGTTATTGGCTCCTCCTCCTCCGTTTCCACCTCCGAATTCTCTACACACAGCGCCACTCCCCCATCAGCCAGTAGCTGGAAGCAGTGTAGCACTGCAGTGGGGAAGCGTCAACAGGCCGTGCTGAAGCTGATCTGCCTTGGGGACAAACAGCACACGGCCTCAGAGCTGTTGCAGGGGATTAGTCACCAGACCGAGCAGTGGCTCTCGCCACTCAACCTGCAACCAGGCATGGTTGTGTGTGATAATGGGCGTAACTTGGTGGCGGCTTTGGAGCTCGGCAAGCTCACACACGTACCATGCCTAGCGCATGTATTTAATTTAGTGGTGCAGCGATTTCTAAAAACCTACCCCAATGTGCATGATCTCTTGACCAAGGTGCGCCGCGTGTGTGCACATTTCCGTAAGTCATCAACAGCTTCAGCCGGCCTGTTGAAGCTGCAGCAGCGCTTACAATTGCCAGCTCACCGGCTGCTGTGTGACGTGAGCACGCGCTGGAACTCCACCTTCCACATGTTGGCCCGGCTTTGTGAGCAGCAGAGGGCAGTAGTGGAGTACCAGCTGTTACACGGTTCAACTTCCTGTAATCAGAAGTGAGGAGTGGGAATGGATGTCAGACCTCTGCGAGGTTTTACGCAATTTTGAGGAATCGACACAGATGGTGAGCGGCGATAACGCTATTATCAGTGTAACCATCCCACTTCTGTGTCTACTGAAACGCTCGCTGCTCACAATTAAAACCGACGCTTTGCATGTGGAAGAGGTGGAAATGGGGGAGGAAGAGCTTACACAAGGTGATAGCCAGAGCACCCTCACTTCGTCTTCTCAGCGACAATTGGAGGAGGCGGAGGAGGAGGAGGAGGAGGAGGAGGAGGAGGAAGACACGGTTGCCTCCGCTACAGAGGGTAGCCATGGAACTTTAGTTCCATCTCTTCAGCGTGGGTGGGCAGAAGAGGAGGAAGAGGATGAGGAGATTGAGAGTCATCCTCCTGGTGAGGACAGCGAAATCTTGACTGTTGGTACTCTGGCACACATGGCTGACTTTATGTTAGGCTGCCTTTCCCGTGACCCACGCGTTATACGCATTTTAAACAACACGGATTACTGGGTGTTCACCCTTCTGGACCCCCGCTACAAAGAGAATTTCTCATCTCTCATTCCTCCGGTGGAGAGGACAAGCAAAATGGTGCAATACCAGAAGGTTCTTGTTGAAAAATTGCTCCAAAATTTTCCATCTGACAACGCTGGCGGCAGAGTACGTGCTACCTTGGCCAACCGAGAAGGGGAGAAAAGGGGAGCACACAGCAGTTCCGACAAAGGCAGGGCAACACTCTCCAAGGCGTGGGACACCTTCATGACACCCCGCCAGCACCCTCACCCTGATGCGCAGCCTAGTGTCACAAGGAGGGAAAAATTTTGGAAGATGGTGAAGGAGTACGTAGCAGACCGTGTCAGCGTCCTCAATGATCCCTCTGTGCCTTACAACTACTGGGTGTCCAAGCTGGACACGTGGTATGAACTGGCACTCTACGCCTTGGAGGTGCTGGCCTGCCCTGCCGCCAGCGTTCTGTCTGAGCGGGTATTTAGTGCTGCTGGTGGCATCATAACAGATAAGCGTATCCGCCTTTCCACCGACAATGCTGATAGGTTGACACTTATAAAAATGAACAAGGCCTGGATTTCCCCTGACTTCTCCACTCCACTGGAGGAAAGCCCCGGGGGAACATAAACTCACTTTATATATGTTATTTACAATGATGGGAATACTCTGTATTCCCATTCACCCCTTCCACCCAAAAAACGGGTATATGGTTGACTCTTAATCTTCTCATCCTCCTCCTCCTCTTCCATATGCCCTGTGCTATAATTTTTATATAGGGCCAGCTCACCAGCGGGCCCTGTTTGACAATTTTTATATAGGTCAGCTCACCAGCGGGCCTTCTCATATAATGTTTTATTGGGTCAGCTCTCTAGCGGGCCCTCTCATATAATGTTTTATAGCGTCAGCTCACTAGCGGGCCTTCGCATATAATGTTTAGGATGGTCAGCTCTGCAGCAGACCCTCACCCATAATGTTTTAGATGGTCAGCTCAGCGCACGTTTCCCTCTTAATCATGGCCTCAGTTCAATAAAATCAAGGAAATTTTTGGGAGAATTTGCCTCTGTGCACGTTTCCCTCTTAATCATGGCCTCAATTCTGAAAATCAAGGAAATTTTTGGGAGAATTTGCCTCTGCGCATGTTTCCCTCTTAATCATGGCCTCACTTCCGAAAATCAAGGAAATTTTTGGGATAATTTGCAGATGATATACAAGTAAATATACAGCAAATATTGTTTGGTAACAATTTTTCGCCTAAAGTCGTTTTTATTTTCCTTTTTGTGTGTTTTATGGTCAGTCTGTAAAAATGGCGTACTACGGGCGAAAGATCGTTCCCAGCAGCGATGTTGGAGTCATAGATGCATCCAGACATCCTCCCTATGCTGTCCCTGAACCATTTCTGTAGTGTTTCCATCTTTTTCTGCCCTTTTCCTATGGACCAGGCACCCTCCCCTCATCAGAGCAGGGGGTGCCTGGTGTAATGCTCGAGTCCTCCCATTGACTTCAATGGGGCTCGGGTGCTCGGCCGAGCACTCGAGCCTCAGGGGGTGCTCGGTCAGAGCACCCGAACACCCGAGCATTGGGGTGCTCGCTCATCACTAATGGCTGCGTGTGCTGCAGTCATGCGCAGTACAGACTGCCCGCGGCGCGTCTCATACGGAGCGGGGCACTCCGAATTCAGACCGAAGTCATCTCTGAGAATCTTCCAGGGACCAAGCAGTTCCAGGAAGGCGTGCAGAGAGGACTATGATCTGAAATCGGAGCTCCCCGCTCCATATCGGCCACTGCGCATTACGCCAGTCAATACTGTGCATGACTGCAGCGCCACCAGTGTTGGCCCATGTAAATAGTACTTCAATATAACATGTACTGTAACAAAATATGCGAACACATATTCCAATGTATATTATCAAAATATCATCTTTAAATACTGTAACTAAGCTTTTCAGCTTTTTTCAACCTCATTTTCTCAAAATGAAATAACCTCAATTTATTTTATGAGCCTCACTGCTTCATTATTTTAGAAGAAATACAATGTATCTATCCTGGACACTACAGAGTCTTGCTGTATTTATCAAACTAAAACAAAATATTTATGCTGAGCTCCAGTATTACAGTTCCAATGCATTAGCCATACCCTTACAACTGGAACATGCATTTAAATGCTTTCGCTACCATACAGAATATGCAGTTAAATAAAAAATATCTTACCTGGATGTTTTATAACACCCTTTTCATAGAGCATTTTCATTCAGCTCTTACAGTGCTACTAAAACTGTTAGCAAAAGTATTTTTCTCTGTGAGAATTTTGGATATTCTTATATTTCCATAGCCACTTCCAAGACTGTTAGTACAGCAAAAACAATCACAATAGTAATAAAAATGGAACACTCTACTGCAATGTATGTATACATCTATATCAGGGGTTCTCAACCCGTGCCCTCAGTGGTTACTAACAGGCCAGGACTTTTGAATTCCCCTGCTAGAGCACAAGTGTGCTGATCAGAGACTCATTCACACTGATTAACTCACCTGTGCTTTCACAAGGAAATCCTCAAATCCTGGTCTGTTAGTGGCCACTGAGGGTACAGGTTGTGTTACAGCTTACCTTGACTTCAGCATAATCTGCACGCGTGATGCTTCAAGCATGCTGCAGGCCTCTGTTTTATCTGTTTGCTTCCTGTAGTTTCCTCCTACCAACTTCCTACTTCCTCCCTCTGAGCTGCTCCTCCTAGTTCCTGTGGAGGGGTTTAAAGGGCAGACTGAGGCCTGACTCAGATGCCCTTGCGTTGTTGTTCATAGCAGTTCTGTTTACTTGGGCTCTGTGTATGACCTGGCTAGTCTTCCATCCATTCTAGTGCTGACCTGTGGCTCTGTCTGACTATTCTTTTGCCTAACCCCTAATAGTGGACATCCAATCTGGTGCAGACTTGTGGCACTGGCTGACTACCTGAACTGTGTATGACCCGGCTTGTCTGACTACCCCCTCTGGTGCTGACTTGTGGCTCTGTCAGACTATTCTTTTGTCTTTTCCCCTGGTGATCAGACACCTACTATAGTACGGGCCTGGGGCTCTGGTAGTCTTGCATAGCTGACTGCAGGCGTGAGTCAGTTTTCACCTTATTTCTGCTGAATGCAGACGTGAGTCAGTATTCACTCCTACTGACTGCAGGTGTGAGTCAATATTCACCCTTACTGGCTCCAGGTGTGAGTCAGTGATATTTCCCTGTGACTGCAGGCTGAGTCAGACCTCATTCCTCATCGGATCAAGATCCTGGGTTCCAGTTCCTGTTCCTGGTTCCAGCTGAGACTTCCAGTGGCTAAGGCCTAGTCTCCAGCACAGTGGTTTAGCATTGTAACCTATTATTTCTGGTAGCAGGCTTGCTGGCTATTACCCTGTACTTATTCCTGTTGTTTATATTGTACATATCCTCTTTATGTAATTTGTTAATAAACTGCATTAACTAAACCGTACTGACTCTTGAACTTCTCTGGGTAACAGTTACAAGTTGAGAACCACTGATCTATATTATGTGTGGTTGAATCCACTACTGTCAGAGTAAACCTTTTATTTCCACTTATTTGTTATTGACACATTCCATGACGGAGATTCTCTCTTTCACTCAGGATACTTTGATACTTTTTTTTACTATTAAGAGAGAGAAAGGGTTATAAGTTCTTAGGAATTTTACACACTCATAATGGGCTTGATGTCCAGAAAGTGGTGGTAACTGAAATTGTCTGTAATCAGAATAAAAAAGTTCTTACACCATGATCCGCCAATTCTCAAACATGTTTCCGTCATTTTTTCCATCCAATTCCGCCATCTCCATCAAAGGGATAAAGCCATCTTATAAGTGGGTGTGGTTTATTCTACTGTTGTAAGGTATTTTCAGAAAAAAATATTCATTTCAACGTTACTTTTTTGTCTGATTAACGTAATTTTTTCCCTACAAAATAAAAATGGTCTAAACTTGCTGAAGACAAATTAAAGTAGTTAGCAGGAGTGAGAAGCAATTTGTCGTTTCAAAGACAAAAAAAGTCTGATTCTTTGAAAATTTTCGTTTCAAAGACAAAATCAAAGACAATTTTTAACATCAGAATTTTTAAAGACAATGTTCATCAAGATCTTGTTACCGTCATTTTTAATTATTTAGATGCATTTTCAAACGTGACAGATTTACTTCTGAAAATATTGTTCTTCTTTTACCACCAACTCATGATCCGACAATTTTTTCATTATCACGTCTTTTTGAACATCTCGCCCATAGTGTCAGACATACAGATCTAAATAATACAGAACCAATAAATATCATCTATTAATTAACCTCTTATTAATTAACATATCTTAGCTCAATTAGCCATTAAAAGGAATCACCTGTGCATCACTCTTTTGAGCTCTCTGTTACAAAAGTACATTGAATCCATTCATGTCTGAAACAGGCTTTTTAATTCTTCAGGGTACATATCCTTATTATTTCCCCCTTGAAAATAGGGGAGCATACCAATTTTTACACTCTTTGCTCACGAATTTAGTAGAGACATGTTTAGTCGTGGGCATGGCTCACCAGTTTTAAATAGCCAACTGCATTGTTTATCTCTTAGTAGTCCTGAATACTCCTCTCTTACACATTTGTTTCAATTAATATTTAACTTTCTTGAAATCCTTTAGAACATTTTGTAAAACATGCATTTATTCTTACAGTCTTGGTTATACAATAATTTTCACTGGAATGAAAGAGACTGTCTTGACTTCATAAGCAGGCTGACTCTTGCTATCTTATGCTATGGCTCTCTAAACTATGTATGGGAATCCTTAGTTACTTACAGTGTGTTTTTCATGATAATGATGCCCACTCAGAACAAATAAAAGTATACAATACATGTGTCACCAACTCTCTTCAATATATAGTGTCAAATATATCATGGGTTCATGAGGTGGGGGGTATCACTGTTCCAGAAGTAATTTTTGTTATAAGGAGTGAATGAGTTTAGTTAAAGAAATATTAGCATTAAAATAGTTAATCTTTCAGTTACTGTTTCTAAGATGGCTCTATAACAGAACCTTGGGAACCACTGAGCTAACTCCCCTACCCTCTTTTTATTTTAGGGACTCCACAAAAGCATACAGGTCAACATTTCAAAAACATTTAAAGGGATTTTTTCCCTTCATTAGTAATGTGACAGAAAATCACTAGTGGTACATAGTATTTTGTAGCAAGACATTATCAGAAAGCATTGTACAGACTTAAAACTGCAGTTGTACAGCACAATACACATTACCTATACCTAAATACAACATGAAAGCCTATAAATAAGCAATATCAAGATGGGGAGGCTCTGAACATTTTAATGACAAGTATATAGAATATGGGGATGAGATTCAATTTTAAAATCAGGGACAAAACCAAGGACAGGAGGATCCAGGGACAGGAAACCAAAACCCAGGGGCTGTCCCTGCCAATCAGGGACAAGTTGTTATGTATACCATAGGTCTAAACCCAGGGGCTGTCCCTGCTAATCAGGGACAAGTTGTTATGTATACCATAGGTCTAAACCCAGGGGCTGTCTCTGCCAATCAGGGACAAGTTGTTATGTATACCATAGGTCTAAACCCAGGGGCTGTCCCTCCCAATCAGGGACAAGTTGTTATATATACCATAGGTCTAAACCCAGGGGCTGTCCCTCCCAATCAGGGACAAGTTATTATGTATAGCTTAGGTCTAAACCCAGGGGCTGTCCCTCCCAATCAGGGACAAGTTGTTATG
Organism: Rhinophrynus dorsalis; assembly: GCA_037306005.1. Classification (NCBI taxonomy): domain Eukaryota; kingdom Metazoa; phylum Chordata; class Amphibia; order Anura; family Rhinophrynidae; genus Rhinophrynus; species Rhinophrynus dorsalis. The sequence goes on along the minus strand of CM074720.1, from coordinate 409,818,881 downwards.
TATACCATAGGTCTTTCCTGCTGGGTTATATGCATGTATTAAACTCCAGAAATCTTGTTTTATCCTTTGGATGCTAGATAGATTTTCAATGCATTGCAAAGCAATGCACAGTAGACCTATTTAACATTTAAGGGCTCAAATGTGTGTATCTTTTATAAACTCTAAGATTTCTAAAATTTTCCATCTCCTTAACTGTCACATTTTACACTCTCCATGACTGCATTATAACCATATCAAACACTTTCATTTAGACAGCAGGCATTTGACTTCTGGTGCAAGTATTACAGGAGACACATAATAATGATGATAGTGTACTAAACCTGTTGCGTAGCAACTCCCTGCTCAGTGGTACCTTGGAAAGCTTACCTGAATGAGATAAACATCAGTAACACTCTACTTTTATACATCACAGTTCTACAATGTGACCATTCACCTCAGTGCATGGTATGCGGCAATAACATCATTTTTATAATTAAAACAATGAGAAAGGTCTCTAATTCATTGCAAAACAATCTACTGGAGACATATGTAGCATGCAAGGAATGAACCCTTTGAGTGACAGAGTGGTACACAAGGCTTTGTAGAGCAAAGGGTTACGGGAGAGAATAGCCTCAATTTTATAAGATTTTTTTTTTTCTCCGGAGCTTTTAAAGTGAATATGTATCTGTGACGGGGGTACAGGGGTCCTACATTTTTCAACTCTCTCCCTCTCTCTTCCTAGCCTTTTTTTCTACCCTCCCCCTACAGGATCTGATGTCACAGGTACTATCTACCAGGTCTTTTTCTGCTTAGCCTGTGTGTGTGTGTGTGTGTGTGTGTGTGTGTGTGTGGAAGATACACAGATTCCACACACAGGTTTGCCCTACCCCCCTCTATCTGACAAACACTGGCTATCTCATAACACAATTTCTGTGGTCAGCTAGACTGGATGGCACCATCACTCTGTACATCATATACACTAACCAACCCATTCAATGCTGGTAAATGGCCAACACTCTCTAATGCATGCACACACAGGGGACATTAATGTTTCAAGAATGGGAACACATGTTAAGACAATGGTGTTCACTGAAAACAGACACATTTCATTCTCTGGGTGACAACCATTCCGTCACAGTATCCTAAAGAGACACTTCATTTATTTTACAGAAAATACAAACCGCCTCTTTATTGTACTGGACATTTCTATGAAGAATAAATAGGTTTTTTTTTTTAGAAATTAACCTTTGCATTTCCAGCACAGTATGCTAATTACTTCTGTTTGGAGACAGACCAATTGCTGTGCTGTTGGAAATCTCCCCAGTGTGTGAGCACTGTCTACAGTCATTCCTTTCAAAGTGTGCGGGAACACTGGCCCAACACATAAAGTAACTATCATAAAGTACCATACTATACCGCCAAAAAATAAAGGTTATTTCCCCAAATATTATATATACATACCTCCCAACATTTCAAATGACCAAAGAGGGACACTTGTTTTAGGTGGTGTTGCTGGAGGCGTAACTGGTAGACTGGGCATTACTGACAATTTTTATGTTATTTCATGACCCATTGACCACACCACGAAATAGGGGTTTTTGATATTATTTTGTAAGGCAACAGACTGTCTTTATTGCCTTTATTTCTTTCTTATTATATACTTTGTGATTGCACACGCACACAGCTCACTGCCTATACTTAACTCATCTGCTTCCATCTTAGTTCATTTATTGGGTATTTCCCTCAGCAGTTAGTTCTGCATGATAGTATTGTGGTGTATGCCTCTCTATTTCTGTCGTCTTTGATTCTAATGATCAACCCAGATATTTTTTTCTATTTTTATCTTTATAAGTACTTTATTAAAAGTTAAGCTTTATTAGTTCATAGTGATCCGCTTTAAGGTTATCCATATCAGGAGAAGCTTTCATCTTGAGTCCTAGTTCAGCAGGTTTATCTTTTTTTTCTCTCTTTTTTTGTGCACTTTACCATTTCCCCTGTAGCACCTTGATACTTCTAATTTATGGAATCCCTGAGTTTGTTGTGAGTTGCAGTATGAGTCAAGTCCCAGCTCTTTACATATTCTAGATGAGGCCTTATCAACAATTTAAATAGAGGTGGAATTATATTTGCATTCTGCACATCTATACCCCTTTTTATATATGATAGTACCCTATTTGCTCTTGCAGCAGTACTCCTAAATATTTCTCTAATGAGGATTCCCTAAGTTGTTTCCTATTTAGTGTATATGTTGCAAGTTTGTTTCTACAACCTAAATGTATAATCTTACATTAATCTACATTAAAGATCATATGCCACTTTTCTGCCAGTCCAGCTCTGTATGTATTTCCTTGCTCAGCTTAGTGACATCAGCAAAGATTGAGACACTACTTTCAACTCCCACTTCTAGATCATTAATAAACAAATTAAAAATCATTGGGCCTAGGACTGAACCCTGTGGCACCCCAGTTACAAACTTAGACCAACCTGAAAAGGTTCCATTCACAACAACTCTCTGCCATCTATCATTTAACCAGCTCTCTATCAATGCACTGATATCACCTCCCAAACTAAAGCCTTTTAACCTATGCAGTAAACTGTTTTGAGGCATTGTATCAAAGGCTTTTGCAAAATCCAAGTATTCTACATCAACAGCAATTCTCTTGTCCAAATTACAACTGATATGTAAAATGCAAGTAAATTGGTCTGTCATAATCTGTTCTTCAAAAAACAATGCTGGCTCCTACTAATTGTTGGTCTTCACATACTTCTTAATATTGTCAGTTAGTAACCCTTCTAATATCATACCCACTATGGAAGTCAAGCATGCAGGTCTATAATTTCCTGGTTTGTATCTTACCCCCTTTTTGAACAATGTTATTACATCAGCTTTCCTCCAATCACAGGGCACTATGCCTGTTGACACTGAATCAATAAATATTAAATATAATGGTTTTGCTATTACTGAACTAAGTTCCTTAACTACCCTTAGGTGTATACCATCTGGTCCAGGTGCTTTATTCACCATAACCTTTTCCAGTCTCTTTTGGGCTGTGCCTTCAGTAAGCCGTGTACATGATGGAGGAAATTCTGTGGTTCTGTCCGTTTGCCCACAACCTGTCCCACAGCCTGCATCGTCTCTATTGATTTCCAAGCCCAATCAGCTGGGAGATCAGTAGCGGATGGGTCCTTATGCCCCACAATGAGGTCTGCCCTTAACAATAAAATAAAAAAAAAACAAGGCTTGACTGCACGGGTGAAAATGTGCCACAATTGCTACTATAATATAATAATGTAAACACTTTCTATGCATTACCAAGCAATATGTTACTTTCAAGGGGCTCAATGTTTTTCTTGCACCTTGGCACTCCACTTTATAGTCATGCCACTGGGCTAAATATTAGTTCTGGGCTCAGTTAAAAAATTAATTCCAGAATGTAAGGAATTACTTTCCGAATGGTGAATTGCAGTAAGAAGGAAAATCCAGATGTCCAGCATTTGTCACAATAAAGATGGCAATTAAACAATTACAGCACAGATATTCTCAGTGAAAGAAAATTGGTATCTATAAAGAGGATTATCTCCTATACCATCACAAATTTATATGTTACACTCATATTCATTTGCAAAGCAAAGTAATTCTGGGGCAAATTAGATGCACCATGAAGGAGCAATAAAAAAGTATTGATTTTAAATGGTGCTTTACAATCCTTTAAATACTAGTGAATTGAACACATGGAAGATCTCTATATCTAAGACAATGTGGATTTTTATTATTTCTCTATGATGCAAGTTTGATTGAAACAACCTTAAAGCAGGGCCCTCTGATCCTCCTGTTCTACACATCTGATTGTACTATTTAATACCTCTGTATGTCTATTCCCCAATTGTACAGCGCTGCGGAATTAGTTGGCGCTATATAAATAAATAATAATAATAATAATAAAGGAAAAAGCATATAATGTGTGGCTTTCCTGCTGAGCATAAAAAGTGTACTCACATTGCTGGCAGTTGCTTCATTCAAAATGTATTACAGTCCATACTGTCATGTCTTGGAGCTGTTATCAGCTGGTACAATTGCAAACAGTTTAAGCATTTGAGTGCAAGAGACGTATTCAGCTCATTGCAATATGCTGGATACCTCTCTGGAACGCAAAAGGTTAATATAAAAATAAGTCGATTGAACTGTAATACCTTTTCAAGAAATTACTCTCCCAATAATATTACCCATATTGTACTCTGCAGGCAAAGCCGTACCATATGTTATTCCATAATAAAGGTTTACTGCTTCTTTTCCTAAAAGCGTGCCAGAGGGAACATCAACATTACATTGGACAACCCACTGGCATTCAAATGGTTAATTAACTGTATTGTTTAGTTTCCAACATGCAGCATGCCTGCCAATATTTTTTGTTTTCAAGGATACAAGAAATAGGTCAAGGTCGCCTTATGGTAATGATACTCACTATGTCAGCCTAATTGTATTTTTTTCGCATTACAAATGCTGTTATTGTGCTCTTCTTCTCATTAGGATCAAAGTATGTGCAGTATAAACATCTGAATGACAAGCGTGATCTATAGCAGAGTTTGTTTAGCGATCTGGGGTTCAATTTAAATTGGATCCCTATAAAATGAAACCTGTTCATGTAGAAAGGCTCTTACATTTATTATGTCTTCTTCTAAATTGATTGTTTTTACTGGTGATTAAAACAATCTACCAAATGATAATGAGCGGAGGGGATTTAATTATGTCTCAGGATGTTCCCCATCTGATTGTAACGATAAATTAAATGACCTTGAAAGTGCAATTGATTAAAGAGGGATAACATGATTTTGGAAGCTGACTGGATTGTGGAGAGGTGCATAACTGTGTTGTGCAACGCATTGTGAAGAAAACCTTTCCTCATCTCTCTGGTCCTTAAAGAGTTACAGATTAAGAAGAATCCCCCAACATACACATGCCTGCCTTTCTTGTCTTTCTCCCTCTACCCATAACTCCCTTCTCACTCACTCACTCTCCCTGTAAGATTCACTACACTTCCAATTAGAGAAACATTAAAACCCCTTTATACATGGCAATTTACATTAATTTGGGCACTGTATTGTTCCCATAAATTCTTCTTTAACCCTTTAAGTTCCAAAGGGGTATGCAACACATTGCAAAGCAATGTGTTGCATACCCCTCTGGCATTAAAAAAGGTTAATTAGTGCTGGGTATCATGTCCCTGTGGACCTGATTCTTTGTTGCTAGACTTCAGGATACAATTCTTCTCCCACTGAAGCGTTGGCCTTTCTAAGAGGATTTCAGTGGGAAATGTTTAGGGTCCTCTGCATCAAACAATCATGTCTACTTTCACTGAAGGACTAAGCCAGTTCTAATTAACTCCTTAAGGACCAGGGGTGCGAGCAACACATTTCAAAGCAGTGTATTGCATATCCATCCAGTCCTTAATGGGTTAAAGATTTTGTAATTGTTGCATATAAGGGGTTAAATCCATCTTTTAAATCAATGAGAATTACTGGAATTGTTATTTTGCCCCCCTATGGTACAGTTAGTTTGCTCTGGAATTTCTTCTTAAAGCGGAACTACCACCTGTTTTAAAGTTTATGTCAACTAATTCCCCATCTGGTGACTAGCTGCTCAGTAGTGCTAGTCGCCAGAATAATTACCTGGTTAAATAGAATGAGACCGTGCTCCAGGACTGACAGGCAGTAATGCGTGCAGACATCTTTCCATAGTGACATCTGTGCGCCTGCGCTGTCAGTCCCAGATGGCTCTAGGACGTCACTATGGAAAGATGTCTGCGCGCTCTACTGCCTGTCGGCCCCGGAGCAGGGTCTCATTCTATTTAACCAGGTAATTATTCTGGCTACTAGCACTACTGAGCAGCTAGTCACCAGATGGGGAATTAGTTGACATAAACTTTAAAACAGGTGGTAGTTCCGCTTTAATTATTTTGTGGCTTAGGCCCTTATGGCACCATGCACCAAAAAATGAGGAGAAATTCTGGAACAGGCCATTTGTTTTATAGGGGACAATTAAAAAGTCCAATTTATTAAATGTAGCTTTTAAACCCTTCAATGTCAGAGATGGTGCCAATGCATTGTAAAGTACTACATTGGTAACCTCTCTAGAATTCAAGGGGTTAAACCCTATTTAAACCCCTATTTTAATGAATGGGAATTTTTTGATTTGCTATTTCTCCCCCTATGGTGCTGTTGGTTTTCTCTATAATTGCATGTTTTTCTTTTGTGCATTAGGCCTTTAACCCCTTAACGTAAATCGGACTGAACGACCCATGACGTACTATGACCGTCATGGAATTCCGGGCTCCCACCGCGGCTGCACGCCGTTCGGGGAGTCTTGAAGTGGAAATGAAAAAAAAAAAATGCTCAGTGGTCCTTAACTGACCGCGCCGATCGGCCGGTCTTTAAGGGGTTAAAGGAACACTAACATAAAAATGATGTAGAGTTATAAACACTTAAATATCTTGTACTCCATACTAGCCTTTGAAAAAAGTCTCTACTTCTAAAATCTAGTCTTACATATGTTCTCTGGGGGACCCCATTTCTACATATTTCCATACTTCCATAAAAGTAGATGTCTCATAATCATACCTGGGAACCGATCTGGCCAGGAGACTCCAGTTTTTAGAGTTAGTTACCGGGCCTATGGGGACAGAGGCTGATACTCTGGTGGTGGTGTTTAGTTTCCTCTGAAACCCTGCCTACTTCTTCTCCTTCTCACCCTATTCCTCCCACTTCCCTCCACTTCTCCTCCTTCTCACCCTGTTCCTCCCACTTCCCTCCACTTGTCCTTCTTCTCACCCTGTTCATCCCACTTCCTTTCATTTGTCCTCCTTCTCACCCTGTTCCTCCCACTTCCCTCCACTTCTCCTCCTTCTCATCCTGTTCCTCCCACTTCCTTCCACTTGTCCTCCTTCTCACCCTGTTCCTCACAATTCCTTCAACTTCTCCTCCTCCCCACCCTGTTCCTCTCACTTCCCTCCACTTCTCCTCCTTCTCACCCTGTTCCTCCCATTTCCCTCCACTTCTCCTCCTTCTCACCCTGTTCCTCCCATTTCCCTCCACTTCTCCTCCTTCTCACCCTGTTCCTCCCATTTCCCTCTACTTCTCCTCCTTCTCACCCTGTTCCTCCCATTTCCCTCCACTTCTCCTCCTCCCCACCCTGTTCCTCCCACTTCCCTCCACTTCTCCTCGTTCTCATGCTGTTCCTCCCACTTCCTTCCACTTATCCTCCTTCTCACCCTGTTCCTCACACTTCCCTCCACTTCTCCTCCTTCTCATCCTGTTCCTCCCACTTCCTTCCACTTGTCCTCCTTCTCACCCTGTTCCTCCCACTTCCCTCCACTTCTCCTCCTTCTCATCCTGTTCCTCCCACTTCCTTCCACTTGTCCTTCTTCTCACCCTGTTCATCCCACTTCCTTTCACTTGTCCTCCTTCTCACCCTGTTCCTCACACTTCCTTCCACTTCTCCTCCTTCTCATCCTGTTCCTCCCACTTCCTTCCACTTGTCCTCTTTCTCACCCTGTTCCTCACACTTCCCTCCACTTCTCCTCCTTCTCATCCTGTTCCTCCCACTTCCTTCCACTTGTCCTCCTTCTCACCCTGTTCCTCCCACTTCCCTCCACTTCTCCTCCTTCTCATCCTGTTCCTCCCACTTCCTTCCACTTGTCCTCCTTCTCACCCTGTTCCTCACACTTCCCTCCACTTCTCCTCCTTCTCACCCTGTTCATCCCACTTCCTTCCACTTGTCCTCCTTCTCACCCTGTTCCTCCCACTTCCCTCCACTTCTCCTCCTTCTCCTCCTTCTCATCCTGTTCCTCCCACTTCCTTCCACTTGTCCTCCTTCTCACCCTGTTCCTCACACTTCCCTCCACTTCTCCTCCTTCTCATCCTGTTCCTCCCACTTCCTTCCACTTGTCCTTCTTCTCACCCTGTTCATCCCACTTCCTTCCACTTGTCCTCCTTCTCACCCTGTTCCTCCCACTTCCCTCCACTTCTCCTCCTTCTCATCCTGTTCCTCCCACTTCCTTCCACTTGTCCTCCTTCTCACCCTGTTCCTCACACTTCCCTCCACTTCTCCTCCTTCTCATCCTGTTCCTCCCACTTCCTTCCACTTGTCCTTCTTCTCACCCTGTTCATCCCACTTCCTTCCACTTGTCCTCCTTCTCACCCTGTTCCTCCCACTTCCCTCCACTTCTACTCCTTACCACCCTCTTTTGCCCACTTCCCACCCACTTTATGACACAAAGATGATAAACCGTGCCCACTCAGTCGTTTACATCCCATTGGTCACAGCACATGGGCTTTCTCTGGGGGCTCGAGAGGAGGAAGTTCCCAGTGCTCATAAGTGATATTGTTTTATTCTCTATTAACCCTTTGAGTGACAAAGGGGTATGGAACGCATTGCAAAGCAATGTGTTCCGTACCCCTCTGGCACTCAAAGGGTTAATGGGCTTGATATAATCTATCAAGCTTTATAAATAGAAGAAGAGTGGGTAATAATCTCTGTACAATTAACCGCATTGCGTTTACATTGGACAGTCTCCACATGCAATAAATGCAAGATTAGGATTAAGTTATAGGGCTCTAACTAGGTTTTACAGATTCTGGGGATCACCAACTGCACCACTGAGGGAAAAGGGACTTTTAGCTTTTGTAATTAAGGAGATTTTTTAGTACATTCCATAGCCCCACTGGGGGCTAATAAACAATTCCCTTTGGAGACCTCTCTAGCATTCATGGGGTTAAAAGCCCCATTTAAATCAATGAGAATGTTGGTAATTATTATTTGGGTTTATGGTGTAGCTGTTTATTATTCCAGAGTTGCTCTAGATCTTCTTAGTACATCAACCTCTTTAAGAGGTATGTACTAAGACCATTTTAACTTACACCAGAATCTATTTTCTAGCCCCATGCCCATATAATGCCAATTTACTAAGCTATTTACAGTGAAAATTCTCCTCTTAAAGGGACAGTATTGTCCCATAAAAAAATGTTTATAGATTTGTAGAGGGTAAAAAAAAGAAACTCAATGCCACAAATCCCAACTCTCAAAACACTATGGTTTAAGAGATATTCGCCATCAAAGTTCCCCCCTCCCTCCCCTTCTCCTGACGTCCGCGCCTAGTTGACATCATGAGATCCCAGTCCGGGGACCAGCTGGCGGCTCTGCAGTAGAGCCAAAATCCCGTTATTTTAAAAAAATTACTTCATTGGAAAGGTCTACAAAGTGTGCCTGGTTTGCAAGCACACTTTGTAGATCATTTCCGTCAAGTAGTTCTTTTCCAATAACGCAATTTCGGCTCTGCAGAAGAGCCTCCTCGTGTAGGCCGGCACAGATCTCCTTCTGTCAGCTTTATAGTTGACATCAGGAGAAGGGAAGGGAGGTATCAGGACATTACCATTGGCTGGAGGCGGAAAGTCCTGTAAGTCCAATTGAAGGAAACAGATAGCAGGGCGGCAAGTACAAGAAGTTTTGCCTTCTCTTCGGCAGTTCACTTGCACAAAAGTAAGGTTTATCTTCAAAGTGGAGCGCCGGGGGAGGGAAGAGGTCTGCTAACACTAAATTTTTTTTGTAGTAAGGGGGAAAACAAGGGTGCGTATTATACATAGGCACTCTTGTTTTCCCCTAAAATCTTAGGCATAATATACACCTGTGTATTATACACAGGTGCGTATTATACTTGAGATTTTACAGTAACTCTATAAACTGGAGTCTTGGGGGAAGCTTGAGATTTCCCAGGTATGCTGGTAACCCATAATGTCCATAAAGGCCTACTGCCACCAATTAAGTTACACACGTCTTCTCCTATCTACTGCAAACCCACACTTGAATGCTCAGACAGAAGTCAAAAACTGCACAAAAATGATCTAAAAGTATGCCTGTGGAATGGTAAACTTGCCAAAATGCTGGCAGTTGACATTTCTGCCCTATTGTTTTGTTAAAAAAGAGGTTTCAAAGAACTGATGTCATGTATTTCTCCCTGCTGGCATATCCAAAGCCGCATGTATTTTTCAAGAATTGCCGTACCAGACTTGTGCAAGCAGGGTGTTGGTATCATGGGCAAAGAGCTGGAAAGTATCATACACAGAGACAACTGACATAACCACAGATATGTGGACAAGAAGCCAGAATTCAGACAATGATTGCTACTGCTCACTGAGCATCTCTTCCAATCAGCAGCAGCAGAAATCCACTGCCAATGTTGCCTCTGGCTCTGCCACTAGTAGTAAAACCAAGCTGCATGTAGCCCATACCACTGGCATGCCACTTTTATGCATACAGAATTTTGAGAGACAATCCCACAAAGTTGTAGGCATGGTTAAAAAAAGGCAGCAGGTAATAGAGTAATGGCTTTTACTCTGCTCCTTGATATCTGTTTGTGTCTGCTCCAATATACATGTATCAGTGAGATACATCTATTAATATATTTATTACAGGAAAAAACTAAGAGCAAGGCTGGTTACTCTTATAATAACAACACCGATATGAGCCAGCAGGTGAATGACGTGATAGTATGCTTTAAACAGCATCTTCGCATAGTCTCCCTTAAAAGCAATGAGTAATACATTGCTTCTACATTGCTGTACCCCTGGTTTAAACAGAGCATTCTGAACTTGTGCAGAGGCAAGAGCAGCATCATGTAGAGGAGGATTCTGTGAAAGCATATATAAAAATCCTTATAGATTTAGTGGCAGATTGCATTGTATAAGATTAGGGAGAGAGATGTATGGGTAAATCTACTAGAAAGCATAGTGAACAGGACATAAGCAAAAGGATAATACCCTCAAAAGTATCAGCATCAACAACAACCTCATAGTATTTTGCACAAACATATCCTCATCATAGAAAGCAATTAATGTGTCTCAGGGGAAACAGTATAACATTGGTGATATTGTAAAGCAAGAAAGTTGTTTATAGAAGGGCTAGACAACCATTGCAGCAAGCCTTTCAAAGTATTTTACAGCTGGTTTACAGGGGTTATAGTGGCCATAGAAAGTATAGACTGGAAACAGCAAAGTTCTTGAATGGTGGAAATGGATTATATGAAGGCATAGGTTTTATGTATTTTAAATGTGTGGGAATTTCACAGAGCTTACAATTGAAATATAACTGCACTAGTAGTTCTTCCAAGGTTGCAATAGAAATGGAGTTTCACTAGTGATACCACAGAATTTACAGTTGAAATATACTGTACTAGTGCTTACAATTGCAATGGAGATACACTAGTGATAATAGAGCTTACAAATGACATATTGCTATACATCAGATACCACAGAGCTTATAACTGAAATCTAGCTACATATGAGCAACCATGCAGTACCTCTATGGATTACTAACAATTTAAATTGATAAAACTGCAGTATAAAAGAATAAAACTGCAATATAAATAAATAAAACTGAACTGTGACTTCTGCATGGAGTACTTGGAATGAATCCCATGGGTGCCTGCAGAACCAGGACTTGCTCACCAAGTGGGTAGTGGAACTAGGCTGGCATGTCAGAGTAGGTGTTGTGAGGAAAAAGGGGGAAGAGAAAGGGCAAAGGAGGAGAAGAAAGGAAAAAGAGAATGCAAAATGGGTGAAGGGGGGAGAAGTAGGAGAAAGGTCAATGGGAGGGGAAACATGGTATAGAGATGGGCAGTGGAGGATAGACATAGGAGGAAGAGGTAATAGTTGGGATAGGAAGCATTATGTAGAGAAACGAGAAGAGGACTGCACATATTATATTGGCCCTTTCAGTGCCAGGGTAGGGTCCATTTGCTGTACACCCTATATGTTACATTATTTTTTGCTGATTTGTCATAGAAAGTACAATTTTCCAGCTACATGTCATAACCTAAATATATTAGGGAACTTTTGTGCTAAAGTGAGAGTGTCTGCACAAAAGAAAAGAAGAGAAATCTGGAACAAACAACTTTACCACAGGGGACAAAACAATTCCCCTTAATTTGACTGGGGTTTTAGCCCCTTGAATGTCAAGGAGATTGGAGACCTATCTAGCATTTTAGTGGGTTAAATTCCCCATTTAAACCAATGTGAGTTTTAGTAATGTTTATTTGTCCCCCCCCATGTTGCAACTGATTCCCTCCAGCATTTCTGCCATTTTATTTTGCCCATTTTTATATCCCCCCCTTTTGTACTTTGCTAAGGAATATGTTGGTATTTTATTAGTTAACTAGTTGAACAGCCCATTACACGGGCCACAGTGCCACTGCCACCAGGTCACGGAGCAGTCACGCGCAGTAGAGACTGCCCGCGCCACGGCTGATACAGAGCTGGACGCTCCTTCGGAGCGCCCAGCTCTGTATCAGCCGCGGCGCTGGCAGACTCTACTGCGCATGACTGCAGCACGCGCAGTCATGAGTCTACTGCGCATGTTGCGGCGTTACACACGATTTAGCGAATTATTATATAGGATAATTTATATTGGAATCATTACATCATTTATTTTTTAATGTCATTTGCAATTCTGTTACAAAATAAAGAACACTAAAGGACCTTATCCTATATTATAATTCACTAAGGATGTTTGTCAGAAGCTGTCTTGCGCAGTAGAGATGGCTGCGTGCGCTGCAGTCATGCGCAGTACAGACTGCCCGCGCTGCAGCTGATATGCATCGGGGTGCTCCGAATTCAGAGCGAAGTTCTCTCTGCACACCTTCCTGGGGCCAGTGGTCCCAGAAAGGTGCACAGAGAGGACTCCGGCCTGAATTTGGAGCTCACTGCTCCGTATCAGCTGCAGCGCAGGCAGTCTGTACTGCACATGACTGCAGCACCGCCTTTGTTGGCCTGTGTACATGGGCTTTAAAACTAGTCCATAAATAAAACGATGACCAATTGAAATGGGGCATTCTAACTCCACCATAGGGCAGAAATAAAACTTCCCATTGATTTAATGCATTGGAGATCTCTGTACTATTCAGTGAGTTAAAACTGCTATTTGTAGCAAAGTGAGTTAAGGGAATTTTTATTTTTTCTCAAATGTTGCAGTTAGTTTGCTCTTTGGTGTATAAGGTCCTAAATATATAAATACACACATTACCAACTCAAGAGCCATAACTGTCACTAGGAGCTATAACTGGTGACAAACACATCAATTGTATAAAATGTATTTTTGTTTAAACATTTTTTAATGAAAAAAATCAAGTTTCAAAAAACATTCACAAAATTATATTTTATATGGATGATCACTTCTATCTGTAATATAACAGTTAACAATGGTCATTCTATCTCTCTGTACCGAACAGAGCGGGATACAGCAAAGGAATAGACCAATTCCCAATCTTATTGATTAATCTGGGTTACTGTGAAAAAAATCACAGGTTCCTACGGACCCTCAACAATTGTTATCAATCAAATATCCAGTATAGCACCCGCTTATATATTCATGTACTACCAGAAGCAAGACACAAATGTGACTATTCAGAACTTGTATCGACTTGTATATACAAAATACGAACAAAATGATCAACCATATATGGCTTAACGTTACATAAGAAATACAAGTTATCTCAATCTCATAAAAATCACAAATGGAATCAGTGTGACTGCACACACACTTTTCCCAATATATTGAAAATATTAAATCTATAGGCAAATATCCTATAGAGATCCAAATATAGTGTGACCACACACACACACACACTTATTAGATGTTAAGGCATATATCCTATAAAAATCTGGATATAGTGTGACCACCCACACGCTTATCCTGATTCAATAACCTTTTGAATATCATAAATCGTATTATTCAATAAAACATGTATTTTGTGCACAACTATTGTATCTAGTTACACATGACCACAATATAATAAAAAACACAAAATAAAAAAAATATATATAAAATGAGGGAAACCATACTATAAAATGTTCTCAAAAAATTATAATGTTAAGGATTGCAATCGAAAATATAGTTTAAAACAAAAAACTAGGCCGTTTGATATACACCAGACTATATAGTTGTATGTTTAAAGATGTTAATCTTCATTTAAAGGCAATGCTTATAAACAAACCTACTCCTATCACATTACAAAAATTTTCAACCGTATATTTTTTTTAATAAAAGTAATAATAGGAATGCCATTTTTAATTTTAACCTATATATACTATCTTCTGTGCTGTCCACAGCATTTCTTCATGTCAGAATTCTCCTCCCACCTCCCTCCCAGCTGCCCCAGGGAACTCGTTCATGCTTCCCTTCGGTGTGCTGTGAATAGCTTCTAGAGTTATATCAAACTCTAGTTAGCATTATACTGAGGTTGCAACCTCAGTATAATGCTAACTGGACCTTGAATTAACGATAGAAACCGTTCACAGCACACCGAAGGGAAGTGTGAACGCACTCCCTGGGGCAGCTGGGAGGGAGGTGGGAGGAGAATTAGGCAGCTTGCTGCATTATGCTGACCGACACATTTAATTTATGATGACGTCTCCACGACTCAAAGTTTTTTCAGCCTTCTATAGCAATAAAATGTATAAAAACATGGCATGTAAGCCAAATAATTCAAAGAAAAAGATTTGTACTTACAATTTCTCACTGATTATTGTAATTCAAGCGAAATGTGCATTGAGCGGCTTCAAACTTCAGGTGTACTTATGGCCATCTAGACATATGATTACTTGTAGCCTCTGTTTAGCAGAGGGTCTCTTTCCTTCTCCTGTGCTTATGGCCTCCGTTCTTCAGTGGGTCTCTCACCTCTGCTTGTGCCTATGGCCTCCGTCCTCCAGCGGGTCACTCACCTCCGCTTTTGCCTATGGCCTCCATTCTCCAGCAGTTCTTTTACCTCTGCTTATGCCTATGACCTTCGTCCACCAGTGGATCTCTCACCTCCGCTAATGGCTACCTGAAGTCACTTCAATGTAAATGAATTGAAGCCTCTTAAACCTTTCACCTCAGCTCATTCAACACACCATTAGTCTTCTTTATGATGCATGTATAGATTCAACTCAATCAAAACTTAGGAGATTCTTGTAACAACATTTCATATTGTTTTTCTTAGTATACTCTTGAAAGTCTGGTGTTTTCAGTCTACCTCTCCAATGCATTTGAAGGAACCAATGTCCTCTTTATCATGGAGCAAAATGATAATAGAAGTGATCATCCATATAAAAAATAATTTTGTGAATGTTTTTTGACACTTGATTCTTTTCATTAAAAATGTTTAAACAAAAATAAAGAACATTGTATACAATTGATGTGTTTGTCACTCCTCATTTGAGATATATGGACCCATAAGCTCCTAAGCATATTTTTTTGTTATGTTTATTTTTGGAATCTTTAGGTAGAGATTTTTTTTGTATTTGGGCTGCTGTGAGATCTATAATATTTGTCATACTTGTTCATATCATTGCACAATCACATTCCTTCTTTTATATTTTTAGGAGCTATAACTGCCACTTACTAACTTGTAAATTGCCCATGTCCCTTCCACATATTTTCCCACTTGAGGCTGATTAATAATTAAACTATGTAAAGTGTGAGGTAAAGTCTAACAGAGCAGAGTTTCTCAACCAGCTTCCTAAATTACCTCTGACAGTGCAGGTTTTTTAGAGTTCACTCTCTGAACACAGGGGAGCTAATCAGAATGAAAGATCCTTTAAATCCACACCTGTACTCAGATGGGGAAGTTCAGACAAACCTGCACTGTTTTGGGTACTTGAAGACTGCAGTTAATAATTTCTTCTGTAGATCATGATCATTTGGCTGGCTCATGCCTACTTTAGCATCTCTGACTCACTTTGCATACGCACATAAACATTACTCTTACTCCTAAAGGTTATTGGGAAGGAAACCACTGCACCTCACTAATGAGGGCCAAAAAAGGCCAAAATGTGTATCTTTAATGGCTTCTTCTCTCCTTCAGAGAATTGCCTGACACTTCATACCTGATCTATGTATATGCACCTGTAAGCTAAAACAATGTTAACCCTGTCCTGGAAAATGTCCTATGGTGCACATCTCAGTGTTTCTTTGGCTCATCCCTGGCCAACACATTGTACATGATTGATTACTAAATTTTTTGCCACACTAAAACCCTAATTAAAATCATAATTTAATAATCAGTATTAACACTTTGAGAGGCATAAAGCATGCTAACTTTTTCATAATAATCACGGCGTACACTGTGCCAGAGGATGATCTACAAAGGACATGAGTTTAGAATTTAAGTTTAATACTAGTAACAAAAGTTGGATTATGAGAAGGAAACCTGATATAAAAGAGTGCACCTGAAGATTTTGGACACTTTGCTGGTATATGATAGGAGAGATTTCTCCTATCATAGCCCCATCATAGCTGATCTGTAGAACAGTATGCTACATGCATTTCTGCCATGAGATTCTATTTAGTATATTTGATTGCTTCAATAAATATGCTTCTCACATTTTACTACTGAAAGCAACTGACGTGTGAGAGCAAAGAAATGAATCATTGAAAGCATTCAACTCTCTGAATGAAATTTACATTTGCTGTCTTGTATCATATGGTTTCCTTAACTCAGAACTGGATCACTCGTATATTATTTCTAGAAAAAATGCATTTTGGGCAACAGCCAAGTCAGTTGTAATCAAATAGCTAAATGATGCTATAATGTGGTCTTCCAAAATATAAGAGGTTAGATTGTTTATAGCCCACTAAATTATCCTTGATTAGAAAAGAGTTACAGTGCATTCTACCAGCGGTCTGCTGGCTATTAATTATCAGGCAATAACAAGGATGTGTCTAATGCATTATTCATCAGGGAGACCTGCAGCGTAGCATCTGCTTGTTATTTTATTGCACCTGCTTGCAAAGACCCCATTCTCAAGGAATTATTTTTATGGGCTCTGTTGGGGAACATGTTGCAATATATTATCTCTATATAGTTATATAATAACATTGTATTTATATATTGTGACACTTCATCAGATCATTCTCAGGTGATCAATGCTCTCAGAATTGCTTTTGACTTCAGTTGCATGATCCCATTCCCCTGTGTGAATACTGACCTTTGTGGGATTGCAAAGGGTATTTCTGTACCGCAAAACTGGAGAAAACACCCCAAAATGTTGTTTATTATCTACACTGGCACATTAGTTACTGTCCTTTTAATCATTTGTGCTCATGCCAATATTCCTATTTTTCCATGCACTTACTGAAGTGGAATACAGTACATACAATTCAGTAATGTTGTGTATTAACTCTTTTGAATGCCAAAGGATTGTCCATTCGACACACCTTTGACACTCAAGTTTAATCCTGATTGCCAGAGAGGTATCCAACTCCTTGCATTGCAATTGGAAACCTTTCTATCACTCAAAGGGTTAATATATGTGCATAAATAAGCAAGCAAAAGGGCACAACATGGATTCCAAAGAAATGCAATCTTTTCATTTGAATCCCCTAACTCTGGACCATTATTTACTGCTTTTGTAAAATAGCATATTCTGTTATATCTGTAGATGTGTCAACCATTTGGGGGCAGTGATCAAATAATGAACCTTTCTTAACCTTTTTGTTTGGAATAAGTCATTCCCATTATCAAATCAAATACTTAGTGGTAAGATTTTCTCCTCACTGAATCTGGCCTCAATTACATTAAAACCAAACTGAACATCAGAAACATAAATCCCCCCCCCCAAAAAAAAAAAAAAAATATTCAAGAATTACTTTTTTAGTTTGAGACTTCACATTACTTTAGTTCATCATCTTTGAGATATCAGTTTGTAGCAGATCAGGAACCAGTAACATGGCCCATAGAACTTCACTGGAAACAGACAGTTCAGCTGTTACATTGTAGCAGATCAGGCAGTGGTGTAACCAGCTATTGGAGGTTGGAGGACCACTGTGCAAAATATTTTTGGCCCCCTAACAAAAATATTTTCACTAGAACCTATTAGACCTTGGAATAGATGGGGCTCCTTGGGTGCTGGGTCCCAGCACAACTGTACCCTCTCACCCCCTGTAGCTACCCCCCTGAGATCAGTATTTCTAATCTCATTTCTGATCTGGACTGGATAATTTTGACAACTTCAGACTGTTGAAGCAGCTACATTTCAGTGACTTGGTACCTGAGTTTAACTTTTACTAATTTTAATGTGTATGCCTCAAATAAACTATACGACACAGAATTCTTTATTGTAACAGTAAACAATGCATCCAAATTTAACCAGTTTTGCTATTTATGTTCATGATTCATGACCACTTCAGTGGAATATTTAAGACTATAAATTACCATAGAAATATATTGTTATTGTGGCTCTCAAGGTAGATTAGAAAAAAAAATAGCATTACAGATATGTACTGTACTAATCTGTACAGTGGTCACCAATGAAGACTTACTAATTAACTTTATAATATATACTGACACCCATTTGACATCCGTGGTATTTTATCCACACTGGATGAAAAAGGTTAAAATATACATGGCAATAGTGATTCAATGTAGTTAATCAGAAGTTTTCATAACAAATGACAAATCTGCCAGATCACGCCATTTGGGTATTTCATCTAGGGGCTTTTTGGGAATGATGATTTTTCAGACATTCCAATGACAGCTTTTCGGCATATAAATAAAGTTTGTATGGAATTCCGATATCCAGTGTGTGGCAATGTAATAGCTTGATGTTGCATTCAAAATCAAAATAAGCTACAGCAAAATCCAGCTCCAATGTAATCCAGATCTAATTAATGGCTAAGCTATATATTAACCCTTTGAGTGCCAGGGGGTACGCAATGCATTGCGTACCCCTCTGGCACTCAGATGGTTAATAGATGGGGTCTGGGAAACCTGTCCCATTTACTATCCTATTGTACCCCAAGTATCAAGGCCAAAGCCCCTTTAGGATCAGTGGGATGTTTTGACACATATGGTTCAACATACAGTATTTATTACACATTTGCCTAATTACCTGTATGCCCTACTGAATTTGAATTAGGTTAATTTCCAATTTTGGCTCCTTGTAACGTCTTGCAATTCCCTTTATATCACCAAAATAAGATTTATGTACCAAGAAGAACCAGAATAATTCTGCAGGCAAACCATCTGCATTGCAGGTGAAGATAAAATGTCTATTAACGAAAATGGGACTTTTTTAACTCTTTGAGTGCTAGAGAGGTCTCCAGTGTGCTGTGGACCAGACCGCAGAATTACACAAAATGTGAAAGCTCTGAGCACCCTAAGTCCTGGAAATTTCCAAAATCAAAATAGTTTACTCAAGAGGTGCTCCCTTAGTCCCACAGCCAGGTCAGGTAGTTCAATTCATATAAATGAAGACATAGGGAAACTCAAACGGATAAAAAAAAGTGATCTTTAGTGGAAGACAAAATGCAGTTCCAATGTTTTGGTCTCCAACAATGAGAATGGGAATGAAACATTACTACTGTGTTCTATGTTCCAATAAAGATCACTTTTTCTGCATCTATATTTGATAGTGCCCATGCCTTAATTTATTGTTACTGCAGGATTACGCAGTTCTTCATGGTACATCAGCCCCAATATGCCTGAAAAATTGTGTACATCTGTATGTGTGCAAGTAGCTCAAATTTTATATTTAATTTTTATATATACTTTTATTTATAGAATACATAATTACCCTCCCCTTGTGCTTTTTTTCATGCAATAACATTTTCAGTCAGTCTTGGATGTTGTGTTCGTGGAGGCGGACATGACAGTTGCTGGCAGGTTTTTCAGGCAGAATGCAAGAGTGCAAAAACTCACAGCACTAAACACACCATAAATATACATATATCATGAAAATGAAATAAAGATACCAAGTGAATGGGATTAGAAAAGCATCAAGGATAGAGGGGACCCCCCAAATCCCCAAATTAGGTAAACCTACAACAGAAGCCAAAGAATAAAACAATCCTGCACTAATCAGTACAGATTACCCAAAAATGATAAAACCCTGTGTAAAGTAAATATTAAACCTAAAAGTTTATTTGTCTCAAAACATTGAGGATTCAGTTGCATAGTTTGGCTAAAGTATGGATAAGCTTGCCCACCTCATTTCAAGCAAGTCCTACCAACTAAATATACATATAGAACTTAAAATAAAAAATTAAAATAAATCTTGATAAAGCAGTGTTATGCAAGACGTCTGGAGAAGCAATGTTATGTGAAACATGTTATGTATGGCATAGTTAAAGCATAATTGTAAAACCTAGTTAAAATCACCCAACCTTGAACCCTCCTCTATAGTCCTATTTGTTGGAAGAGACAAGCTCACTTTCAAGCAGCAAAGGCTTGCAGTAAGTAGAATGCAAAAGTGTACTTAACCCTTTAACCCTTTGAGTGCCAGAGGGATGTTCAATGCATTTCTATGCGATGCTTTGCACACACCTCTGGTGTTCAAAAGGTTTATGCTCTGAGTGCCAGAAGGGTATACAATGCTTTACAAAGCAATGATTTTGCACCTCTTTGGCTCTAAAGTTTAAGGACCGGAGGGGTAAATTGAGCATTAAAAGGTAAAAATTACAATGTTCAGTGAACACAATTTGAGGTGCAGACTTCTCAGGAGGGGATCAAAGTGTACAGGGAGAGGAAGCATGTCATGGGTAGGGTTGATGCAGACAGGAAAGGTTTATGCTAGGGGAGGAACAACAGAAATGGTTTATTATGTGTGGGTGACAGGAAGTGGGCTGCTGTTTAGGAAGAGAGGACTAAGAGAAGCATCCCTCCCTCCTTCCCTTTTATTGTGTGTTTGTAGTTGTTTGGTTGTGTGTCACAGCAGAGCGGATAGTCCTTGCATAGTTTTCAGATATTGATAACTAATGTGGTAAAGTCAGGTGGATTTTACCCTTGGGCGGAAGCCCTTTGTGAGGTTGCCCCGGACCTAAGTCGTGGGTTGGTGACATCACTTATTGAAGCTAAAGTGGATGGCCAAAGGACTTCCATGGGAGTCAGCTGTAAGTGCTGAAGAATGGTGAAGCCAGCTGTAAGTGCTGAAGAATGTTGGTATTCTAGCATGAGCTTGTGCAATTTGGCCATGCTTGGTTTCAAGGAATATGGGCTGGCAAGGACTGTCAATGATTAAATAGAGATTAATTATTATTATGGTTAAATAAGGGTAATTATAATAATGTGATTGGCTGTATTTAAATAAAGCTGTAGCCTGTTATCCCCAGAGATGTGTCTGTGTGTTTATTTTAGAGCTCATACCCTCTCCTTATGACATGTGGTCCTGCTTCCATTGACATAACATCCAGTACTGATAGAAGCTGCTATCTATCGTATTCATAAGGAGAACATTCATATGGGCCATTAGGATTTTCTTGCCATAGTAAATAAATGGGAGTTATTTTTATGCATTTGTTCTCCTATAAGGCTATGAAACTGATTCAGTTCCATTTAAACTGCAAAGCTTACTTGTGCTGATATTAATATTTATTGTGTTTTTGATACAGTCTAGCCAGTGCTCATGGTGCTATGTATTCCACAGACTAAATGATTTCCTGCCATGAAAAGACTGGTTGGTTTATTAATATTGGCATGCAGTGATAAAATGATTTGTCTCGGGTCACACAATGCCAGAGCCTGTGAATCTGTTATCTTCAGATTCAAAGTGACTTTATCGTAACATTTTACAGTTCTAAAAAGCAACACACTAAAATATAACTGTGAACTGGTTCCAGAAACCCTGCCTCCTATAATTCAGGATTTAATTAGTCACCAGACAATCTCCACAGCCAAATAACACCCAAGCAATGCGTTGGAGACATCTCTACCATTCAAAGGGTTACTTAATTTTCATTAACCCCTTGAGCACCAGAGGGATGTGCAGTGCATTGCTTTCAAATACATTGTGCACTGCTCTAATCCTCAAGGGTTCAATAGAAGGTCTATCTATCCATAAAATGAAGACTTGTGGCTTTTGCAAATGTAATTTGTTCATAACGCAATCAGCACCCTATCCACACACAAAAAATCCCCCAACCTTATTTAATGGGAGAATTGTAGCATAAGAATATAAAATCTGGTACTGTCGCACATGAATAAGCAATTTGCCCTTTACTAAATGCCGACCTATGAGTTATGGCTACTAGCAATGCCCATAATAGGAGTCAATTAACCACATGTTACTGCTCTTACAGTTCTCTTAATGAGACCTATAACTTATTTCTGTAGCACTGTTAATTATACCGATAATTGTCTCTCTTATACATTTGAGTGCCAGAGGGTACTCATAGGGTTAAATCTGGTTATCCCACATATAGGTTTTTCTTGCTGCATGCTGGGGATTTAAAGATATGTTGTTAAGAATCAGTCTTTATGGAAATCTGCATCCATTTTCCATTGAAACTATCATTTAATTATTTAGAAAAAATATTTAAACCATGTAGTAGTTTAATCAAAGCTGTTTAAATGTGACATATAAACCTGCAAGGTTAGAAGTATTATTTTCAATAAATTACAGGAATAGGCCTGCTAACTATTTTCTAGAGCCATTCCATGTCTTAATGATCTGCGTTCCTACATGGGTTATTAAATATTTAGTAGCTGTGTTCTCATTATACAGTGACATAACAGACCTTTAGAGGCCTCGAAGAGAAATCGATGTTGTTCTCCTAATGATAATATATAATAATTGTAAGTTGCTGCATAATTTTATGCCTCACAATGGTTTAAAGCTGCCTCTGGTGTAACATTGTAGTTTTAACAACCTTCTCTTCAAAAACACAATATTTACAATTGTTTCTGGTTTATTCAGTAGCAAGTTTTATGACAGTACCTCATATTTAACTCTTATTAATAGTCACAAGTTCAGTAACTTGATTTTAATCACTCTTATGTGAATAGTATGACCAGGGCCGTTTCTAGATAATATGGATCACACACTCCCAAGGATACCTTTCCACCCACATACACACACATACATGCACATACACCATCACACAGGCATTGCTTCTCATAAACATCCACAGACAGTGTCCAAACACACATTCACCCGCCAACAGTGGCCTACAGTGGTTCATTAAGTGTGTGACCTCCCACACATAATGGGCCAACACAGCATGCGCACAGTGCAATCAACATGTTCATAATTAAAGTATATACACACACACAAACTACACATATATAAATTGGGTCCTCTCACAAATGCCGTGGATGCAAACATTCAGAAGTCACACACACACGCACATATACATATTTGACAAGTACATCCTCCCAACATGCCCCCAACAGGGCATCATACAATTATATGAGACCAGCATGGCAACATATCATTACATAAAAGTTGTAGAATATTACAGGAATACAGAAGGACAATGGACATTTAACTAACATACAATAAGTACTCTGCAACATGAAAATACACAACTACAGAAGACTACCTAGGGGTGATACATAATGCAAAAGTACTTGTGCATACCTCACAATGGTGAAACGGGCAAAGAGGAGCACTTGTGTGGGTGTTTCTGTGGATGTCACTGGTGGGTGAGCTGTTACCAATAATTTTAGGATACATTAGAACAAGACAAAATTATTTTATTTTCATCAAATAATGTGTCAACACATATACCGAAGTTTAAACAAACTTAGTATTATTGCTCTGGAACAAAGTGATACAACCCCCCCTAAAGAGAGACACTTTTAAAGATATGCTTGTGTATTGCCCTTATAGTCTAATGCAAACATCTGGTGGCCTAATGCAATGTTATATTGTCAGTATACCATTATGTTAGTTCTGCAGAGTACTGTATGAGATCAGCAGGGCAATACACAAGCACTGTAATCATATAGATATTCCTGTGTAATTATCTATCGGTCTGCTGGTCTCCTGTTGTATATTGAGTCCTGCAGCACAATACACAATTAGATGAGATCATCTACAGTTACATGAAACTTTCAGGGCAATACACTATTAGAATAGACCAGAGAGCACTGCATAAAGCTACTGCAGTAGGCAATATACAAGTACCATAATTGTGCATTGCCCTGTAAGTATTGAGTAATTGTCTGCTGTCCACTTAATCTAAGAATATTTTGTGAAACAATCACAGCAACATACCAGTACATGAACTGAGCAATGCATTGCACCATTACATAAGACCTGCATTGTCATACATGTAAGATCAGCATAACAGTACTAGATTACAGAAGGTCAGCAGTGCAGTACCTCAAAACATCAGATTGGCAGGGCAATATGCCCTTACATGAGACTGGCAGGGCATTAAGCCATTAAATAAGACCAGCAGGACAAAATGCCATTACAAAAGACTACTAGGACAATACACCGTTACATGAGACCAGCAAGACAATATACCATTACATGAGATCAACAAGGCAATACACCATCATGAGACTGGCAGGGCTATATGCCATTACATTAACAAGCAGGACAATGCACCATTACTTGCAACTAGCAGCACAATACACCATCACAAGAGACCAGGAGGACTATACATTGTTACATGAGACCAGTAAGGCAATATACCATTACATGAGACCAATAAGACAATACACCATAATATGAGATTGTCAAGGCAGTACATGAGACTGGCAGAGCAATATGCCGTTACACAAAACCAAAGGGACAATACACCATTACATGTGAGTAGCAGGACAATACACCACTACATGAAACCAGCAGGACAATACACCATTACATGTGAGTAGCAGGACAATACACTGATACAGGAGACTGACTAGACAATATTCCTTTACATGAGAGCAGCCAGACAATACACCATTATATGAGACTGGCAGGGCAATATGCTATTACAGGCAGGACAATACACAATTATGTGAGAGCACCAGGACAATACACCATTACACGAGGTTTGCAGAATTATACTCTGTTACACGAGACCAGCAAGACAATATACCATTACTTAAGACACAAGGTAACTGTAGAATCTTATAAAATATGAATCATTTACCTTCCAGACGAACATCCAGTCCTTTGAGCATTCCTCTGCTACTCAAAGGATGTAAACACTGCAGACAGCATGCAGTCTACCCTTTCTTTCACAATGGAAAATAAATATTTTTTTTACAGCCTTGAGCTCAGAGTTCACTCAGGGCATGCAGTGCTTATAAGGATTCTGTCCACCTTGACTTCCCTATCATAGAAAGCAGTGCAAGTGACCTGTCTGCATAGTTTTTCTTCGCACAGGTGATGTTAGGGGAGACAGTCATTCAGCCCTGCATGAATTCTGATCACAGCTTTCAGCAACAGATTTTTTTCTCAGTGGGCTCTAACTGCAATCTCTTTAGTTGTGTAACCCTTTTGGGTTACAGAAGGCTATCCAATGCACTGGACATCTTTTTGTTATGCATAGGCTAGTCAGTGCCTGCACTTTTCACTGGCTTGGACCTAGGACAGCAGTCTTCCTTGTCCTCCCTTGAGTAATCCCTAGCATGCATGATGAGACCAGCCTGCCCCTGAATCACTGTGCCAGGCAGCATGATGATCTCTTCTCCCCTTCCACTTTCACTCTGAAGCACAATCTTAGTTCCTATCCTTCCATAAATCTGCCTGGCAGGAAGCCTGTTTCTCTCCACTATGATCCCCTTCCCCACTACTACTCACATTATTTATTTGTATCTCTGCCACTGCTCAGCAAAGTACATGGAGAGAGTTATGTTCTGCATGCTCTTCCACATTTTTTCCATTATCAAAGACAGAGAACTTTCTCCCACCCAGCAGTAATTTTTATGTTCATTGATGAACTGTTTTACTAATAGGAGAGGGCACTCATTATGACTAGGAAAACACAGTATTTATTCTCTTTTTGGGATTGCAGTTGAGCTAGAACCCTTCTCTGACTCTTGCTTTGTCCCTGGGCTGTATTTCCTCTCTAAAGTCCACCACATCATTTTTGACAGGCATCTGGATCTGGATCCTCGCACAATTTCTCCTCATTGATGTTTCTTTCTGACAGCCACCATTTCAACTAATTTATGGTTGATGAAAGTAAAGGATTCTCTTGAGTAGAAGTGGCAGAATCCCCTTTCCAGAAATGCAAAAGGTTGCTCAGAACTTCTCTCATTATGAGCAGCCTTGCCCTTGGTATTATTTTAAATGCAGATGTCAAACTAAGTTTTTGTTCTTCTTGAAAGAGAAATTAAATCTTCTTTTCCTGTCTTCTGAGAGGGAAAACTTTTACCTGAATTGCACTGGACAAAGCTCCCAGAAAAAGAAGCTTCTGGAAGGAAATCAGCTGACTCTTGTGTCTGATTTTTAGCCAACCCCAAGCATCATGCCTTCCTTTGTACTTTGTATTAATTTTATCCTTGAATGTTTTGCTATAATGCTTTTTTCTAAGTAGGGGACTACTCTGTTTCCCTGTTAACCTTGCTAGGGTTGCTACCAGGTCCTTTGTAGTCCAAAAGGTAGGACTCTGAATTGAAAAGGATACTTTCAGATTTTGAATTACAGAAATCTCTTGTGACTGGGTCTTATCAATATGTGATGATAAGCATCATGAAGATCTTTGAATTCCAGTGTAGGATTGCCATGATTACTGTGGCAATTTTAGCCATACTGGACCTATTTGTCCTGATGAATTTTTCAGCTACTTTAGGTCCAAAATCCTTTTCTCCTTGAGGCCTTAGGTACTGTAAATAGAGTGGAACAAACTCCAGAACCCCTATGATTTGGTGGAACCATTTCTATGATCTTATTCTTCAGGAGATCCTGTATTGATCTCAACATAGCCTCTGCCTTGATTGCATTTTTTGGGATAGATGATGTTTGGTTCTTGGGAAACTGAATTGTAGCATATAACCCAACAAAAACCCCTTTGTTTTACTCTGCTATCAGTTAAGATTAAAGGAAATTCTCCTATTTCTCTCCTTTTTAAAACTGAGCTTTCCTGTATCCATCCGGTTTACACCCTCTTGCACTATGCACTTCTCTTCTGGTTGTAGGACTGCCTGAGTTGGTATCTCCTTAATTCTTGAAAGGACTTCCTATATGATGTATAGCCCAATGCTCTTGGAAAGGAAATACTTTTGTCTCTTTCCTTCTAGGGCAGAAATTAGCTCTTCTTCTTGAAGATCTTCTATTTATTTCTTCCATCTGGTCACCAAATAATGTATCTTCTGCATATGGAAGGTAAACTAGCTGTATTTTGTGGAAAGCTTTTGCCTCCACAGCTTTAATCCATAGGGCTAGCTAAAATTGATAAAATTGGTGAGTGGGCTAAAATATTAATAATATCTAGCGATACACCACAAGAAAAATTATGGCTTCTTTTATTGAGGCTACTTCTTTCAAGAGTGTTGATCTTTAAACTGAAGATTCAATCTTTTCCTCTAATTCCGACAGCCATTCTCATCGTGCGAGAAAGGCAGGCCATGACTGTAGCTGATTTCAGGTTCCGACCAATGACTGCATATTGCTTCCACAAGGCAGGCACCATGTATCCATCTAGATCCTTATGTGCTTTTGTTAACCCCAACATCTTCTGCATGGATTTTATTAACCCTTCCAATTTTTCCAGTTTAAATGTACCCACATTTTACACCAATTCCTCTTTTTCTGTGGAATAAATATCACTAGGCTATTTTCATCTTCATCTAAATTGGAGGATCCTTCCGCTGGATCCATTGCCTCTCTCTGGCCTCTTTCTGACTGACCTCTCCATCGCTGAAAAGGTTTCTATCCTTCTGTTCTCCACATCTGATTGTACTGTTTAATACCTCTGTATGTCTATTCCCAATTGTGCAGCGCTGCAGATTTAGTTGGCTATATATAAATAAAGAATAATAATAATAATTTAATTCCAAAAAATATTTGAATTGAGACAGTATCCCATTGCCAGACACTTACTTCATACACTCAACACAGAAATTGAGATGCCTTAGAACTGGAAGACATACGTTCTGGTGTTTTCTCATTTAAATCACTAAACTATTATAAAAAGGAGCACTGAGCCTATAAATGTACTTCCACCCCAGGACCTTGAAAATGAGCATGCATTCCACCTTGTAATGCATGAGAGACACACTAAGAGTTTTAATTTCAAAGCTAGGTGGAACTTTCTGGCTCTTTAAAGGGATAGTAATACTTTGTTTTATTTTGTAGGTATTAAAAAAACATGAAGAACGATATAAGTCTTATCTCTCAAACCTTTATGGTTTAAGAGATATTCACTAACAAAGTATCCCCCCCTGTTCAACCAGATCAGAAGGGAGGTGCCCAGGTAGACTGCAGAGAGGGACAATCTTCAATTAAGATAAGGGAAAAAGCTGAAAAACTTGTCAAGGGGGGAAGGGCTTTCATTGTTTTCATACAAAGAAAATTGTCCCCTTCTGTTATCTGTCCTGTCATACAACCAGATTCACATCTGAGAAGAGATGTCTTACACTAGGTAAAAGGGGCGGGAGGGGGAAACTTTGCTTGTGAATATCTCATAAACTATAAAGGTTTGAGAGATAAGACTTATATCATTCTTCATGTTTTTTTAATGCCTACAAAATAAAATAAAGTTAAAATGAAGTATTACTATCCCTTTAACTTCCTATATTTTTGCAAGGAGACAGGATAATCTTGATTGATTCATCCCCCAACAAGTTTCCCATGCCAAATCCAATATTTTCCAGTGTAGAAAATGGAAAGAAAATGCCTTAAAGAGGCAATACAGTAAGTAGCACTATTATTAGTTCTTTTTACACAACTTGGTGCCCTTAACTATTAGAGAAGGCATGTCAAACTTGATTTCTGTTGATGGCCACATATTTAACATTTCCATCCATGGAGGATCACAGCATTGGCTGATAGGTAACGTGTGTGTGTATGTATATTTACATACAAATATACACCGAACCTATCTATCAATCTATATAATAGAGAGAGAGAGAGATTTTGTCACCACTTTCATGACTTTTTCGAGCTTCATTCAAGGTCAACATTTTGATCCTCATTGTAACACAGTACAGAAGAAATAAAACACCAAAAAGTGTTAAAAGAAAATAAAAAAAAATCAAAATATAGTCATGTTACCATAATATCTAAGTACCTTAGGAAAAATAAAGGCTTAGCAAATTGGTATATAAAACATCAAAGAGTAATACAATACGTGAAACAATCACCATATGCAAAATGTCCTCTTTCTGTTTACATATGGCCAGTAGGGCAACCATGTAACCCCCCCCCCCCCACCAATGTAAATATGCAATTGTAACATTTCATAATCACAGATGAATTACATTTAAATATGTATACTGGTGGGCTGGCACATATCAAAAGCAATGTGTTTGACCCCTCTCTGGCAATCAGAAGGTTAAAATAACTGAGGAAAAATCCAACTGGGGTCCTGGGGGTACAGGCAGCTCCCATGAGACCCACCAATGTTAGTGGTATATCTGGTGTGTACAGAGGCCTAATTTAAGCCATAGTCCGTGGTTCATGAAATCCACATCTGTTAGTGGGAAACGTAACTAGAATGAAAAAGAAGAAATTGTAAAGAACAGCTAAAACAACCTCTGGCCTCCAGTTAGTTAGGACGAAAAAGAACTGCAGGGCATTGGGGAGTGTTGGCTATTATAGCCTTTTTTGATTGGTCCTACCAGCTAGAAGTTGGAATCAAAACTCATTTTTTCTGCAATGGATGCGACAGAAGAAAAAAGTATCCATCTTAACACATGCAAAATTGGGTTATCTCTACATAAGCTGTACATGGGCAGACTTTAACCATAATCCTTCTGCATTGCAAAAATTAAATGCACACACATCCTATACTAGCAGGGAAATTTGGACCTTACACTCAGAAACATGAAATAATGATACCACCTGTTTTTAAAGTGGAAAACTAGAGGTCACAGTCTATTTAACCCCTTAGGGACCCTTGACGTACCAGGACCGTCACGGTCCTTGAACTACTCAAGGACCGATGACGGTCATGGTACGTCACGTACTTTTTACTTACAGCGCTCTACCGGGAGCGCTGTAAGTAAAAATAGGGCATTAAATAGACCGCTCCAAGATCGGAGCGATTTCTTTCAAGCCCCATAGTGACGCGCCGATAACGTGACAGGTCACGTGTACCGGCGCGTCAAAGTGCCCCTATGCAGTCGTTATGGGACGGAAATGTCCCATAACCTCCGGTCCTTAAGGGGTTAAACCACTGAACCTTCCACATAATGTGGTACTCCTTAGGCCGTGATGTCTTGTACACAACTCGCCAAACTAATTTAGGCAGCTAAATTTAGGCAGCTAAATACATATAAAAAAAAACACAAAGTGCAGACTGTTGTATCTTTCATCTCCACTGTGCTGAAACACCTTCTTAACCCGTTAACGACCCATGAAGTGTCAGGACCGTCATGGGTAGATTTGCCTTAAGGACTGTGCACGCTGCTATCATTCAATGCAGGCTGAGACTGAGCACTCTGGTACTGGAGCGTTCAGTCTCAGCGCTTCTCACTTGTTCTGGGTCATGTGATCGCTGCAGCAGAGATCACATGTACCGGCACTGTGAATGAATGAGGCAATATGGAAAGCACACTGCCTCTGTGTCTCAACTCTGCCTGTCTGTCCCTTGCGATCAAAGTAAGGGATAGAGAAGCAGAGAGAGAAACACCTAGTGGTTAAAAAAATGCAGCAGCTTGGGGTATTAACCCCTTCACTGCTGTGCTGGAGGCTGGCTGAATGCAGGTCAATTTTTGACCTGCTAAAATAAACTTATTTTTTTTGTCAACACCATTTTTTTGACAAACAAATGATTTTATTTAAATAATAAACATGTAAAGAAACAAAACTGGGAGTGTGATTGTTGTGGAGCCATGTAATACACTTATATACATCGCCAAATGTCATCAATAAAAAAGTGTGAAAATAGGGTGGGAAAAAGGGACATAGGGATTTTCACCCAGGGGGGACAGTGCCCACTTAAAAATGATCATTCTGTAGGTATGACTGACTGGTCATACCTTTCATGCAGTCTTCATAAAAATTTAAGCCATTGTGCCCAAATGATGCCAAGAGAAAAAAAAAATTGTGTTTTTTTTACATTTTTTTTTTTTTTTTTTTTTTTTTTTACAGTTTTCATTAATTTTACTAAAATAAATGGTGGGTTATCCATATAAGTGTGGTATCAAAAGAAAGCCATGTTTGTGCTTAAAAAAACATTATATAATTTTCATGGGTAAAATTAAGTGCTTAGAGGGAAAACATTGTTGAACAAAGACATAGTCAAAAAGGTCAGAATTGCTCCGGTCCTTAAGTGAAATCCACCTCAGATTTTCCCAGTCCTTAAAGGGTTAAGAAAAATGCAGTATTACTCTACATTTTCATGAGGTAAATTCCAGCTTCTAGGTGTATAGGCATTTACTGGGGCAGACATGGCATATCACCAATTTCTTCTGGAACTATGTTGGTTGCCTTCAGTAGTTCATATATATTCATAATCTATTATTTGCCGATGAGATCAACCACCCAAGCTGCATAATCACCACACCTGACGGCCCTTGCCTGGCTGTCTCAGAAGCTGCACTTGTTCTAAATGAACATACAGTGCAAGATCCACCTCTCTGCTGATCAAAGACTTTTTAAGCACTTCCATAAACTGATAGTCTAATAGAGCTGAGCCATACTGTGCTTAAGGCAGAACTTCATAGCTTATATTATATCTGTTTATCAATAGTATCCAGCTTATTAGCATGCAAGTTTAAAACAAATATCCTTTTTAACGCATGGAAAAGTGTGGCAGCTCTGCTTTATATTCTAAGGTATTCTTCTAGATAAATACACACTCTTTTATTGTAACCTCTCATTGACCCTTCCAATCCACTTCCAAAAAAAAAAAAAGCTAAAAAGGCATTGCTGCTTCACAAGAGAATTGCATTTCCTTTTTGCAGAGGTTTTAGGGTTGTGTAAGAGGAGAGAGTGGTGAATTTTAGAGTCCATTTGCTTCCCAGGAAGGTGTAAGGATACATTATGATTCCCAGGGTAAACCAACATAATTTTGGCTGACATCCAATTTCATCTTCTCAAAATGGTGTGTTAAAGCTGGGTCACTTTTGGTATAATCTGTGAAATGCATCTCCCAAGGCTTTCCATTAAAACGACAGCCTCCCATCTGTCAATAAAAGCCGTGTTTTATAGCACTTAGGACCACCACCTCATCATAATCTGTTTGTGTGCATACAAAAACACAGCTAGCTTTAGAAATTGAGTAATAATCAATACTTCATGTTCAATGGATCAAAACTGAAATTAGTGTAGATTTTCTGACTTCTGCACATTTAAATTATTCAAACATTTTATCAAATGTTATTGTAGCTTTTTATATATAAATATATATATATATATATATATATATATATATATATATATATATATATAATATATTACATCCTACATCCTTTTGATGGTTATTTGCCTGATATCTTTAGGGGAAATGTCAAAAGATATTTGTGCTTAGACCATTTTTATGTTCAGGCAGCTGCTCTAATACAAATAGTAATAGATTGGAATAGTGGTAGTAATTGTTGAACTATTACTCCATTAGTAGCTGATGAATAAAATATTAAAGGGATAGTAACCCCCCAACAACTTGACGCCAGAATACAACAATCATACAAACATACTGAACGCACTTAGTCCCATCTCTCAAACCTTTATGGTTTGAGAGATGTAAGGCAAGACAGTCCTCCGGTCCCTCCCCCTTCTGCCTGACGAGCTGTAAAGCTGTCAGAGGCAGAATCCGGTCGGCCGACTTTCGGCTGTTCTGCAGGAGCTCTGACATCTAGATATCTCCGTATAATTACTTCATAGGAATGGTCTACAACATGTGCTTGCAAGCCAGGCACATGTTTTAGACCATACCCATGAAGTAATAATACGGAGATATCTAGATGACAGCACTCCTGCAGAGCCGCCGTCTGGTTCTGGAAGCCGGATCTCATGACGTCCGCTATACAGCGGATGTATGAGAAGGGGGAGGGAGCGGAGGTGCCTTACATCTCTCAAACCATAAAGGTTTGAGAGATGGGACTAAGTGCGTTCAGTATGTTTGTATGATTGCTTTAGTTTGGTGTCAAGTTGTTGGGGAGGGTTACTATACCTTTAACAATCAAAATGGACCATGGTTGAATTGTAAGTACAATAAACCAATGATAATAAGTATCCCTTAGCTAGGAAAATAATAATAGTATCAGTATCACATGTTCTATAGAAGGGAATCAATAAATTGCACTGTGTAGAAGGAGGAATGGAGAAGAGATTGTCTCTCAATCCAGCCACAGTTTCAGTTTTTTGATTATTTACAGAATGTGCTCCTGTTTTGAATTAAAGCGGAACTATCCTACAAATAATATTGGCACCCAATATATTAATAACCTAGAGCTTTGCAAATCCTTACTGTTTTTAAATTCAATATGTCCACGTTAATACTGATGTACCTCTTCTTCAGCAGGAACGAGAGGACAGACAGAGCAGACATCTTACAGGAAATGACAGTGCTGTCTGTCCCATTCACTGCCAGCATTGGTGGTGACGCTAGTTGGTCACCTTAAGGTAACTGGAAGTTCCTGAATGCGCAGGCACACAGAGCTTCCCTTGTAAGCTCTGTGCAACCCAATGCCTTGGAAAGAAGCGGCATGTCAGCAATAACCTGGACATGTTAAGTTTAAAAACAGTAAGGATTTGTAAATCGCTAGGTTACGAATATATTGGGTGCCAATATTATTTGTATGATAGTTCCACTTTAAACTGGATAAATGTTGAGTTCTATAATTTTTGGCTTTATTTGAACTTTATCCTTTTATAATGCTGGCTCTTCCTCGATGATGGTATTTTTAGTCCAACAACCCATACAGCTGAGGATGATGGTGCCAGTTCTTCCTGTAATAGTGTGGTGATCTGATGGTGTCTTGTAATGGTGTAATGCTTTGCTGTCTCATGTAATGCTGTCACGTTCAACAAGGAATAAACCAAGAGTCAGTACTGAATGTAAAATCACCTTTATTAAGCCAATATAAAATATGAGCAGTAAGATAGAGAGGCAGAGGGTAACTGAAGAAGCCATATACTCTGTCAGAAATAGGAGACCACCTTTACGATACCTCTCTGTTTGGAACCAAGCACTAGGCTGGCTGTAGTCCAAACAAGAATGAGGGAAGCCACCAGAATGGATGGTCAGACAGAACCTAGGTCATACACGGAGCGGGTAGTCAGCCAGAGCCACAGGTCTGCACCAGATAGGGTATTCAAACAATACGTCATTGATAAATTCCTGGAAGACAGCTGAAGCATTGCAGAGACCGAAGGGCGTGACCAAGTACTCATAATGCCTGCTCCTGGTATTAAATGCTGTCTTCCATTCATGGCCCTCCTTTATATGAACAAGATTGTATGCAGCCCTAAGGTCGAGTTTCGTAAATATTTTGGACCCTTTCAATCTGTCAAATAGCTCGGTAATCAAGGGTATAGGATATGCATCCTTGACCATCAGTTTATTTAACCCACGGAAGTCAAGACATGGACGTAAATCTCTGTCTTTCTTTTTTACAAAGAAAAATCCTGCACCAGCAGGGGATGTGAATTTTCGAATAATACCCCTGGCAAGGGCATCTGACACATACTCCTCCATGACCTTATTTTCCTCCACAGACAGGGGGTAGATGCGACCCTTCGGAGGTGTGGTACCGGGCAATAGTTCCAGAGAGCAATCATATGGCCTATGTGGGGGTAATTGTCACGGTTTGTTAAGACTCTCAGATGCAGAGTTAGGTAAAAACACAACTTTATTGAAAAGTTAAGGCAACCCCGTAGGGTATTATACACGTACACACATATATCTTTATTAGACAGGAATGCAATACTATCAATAGCAGTGTAGGCTCTACCGTCCTTGCCAATATACCGGGCAAGGCAGCCAGGGAACAGGAACTCATGAGGTGAGGCTCTACCGGCCTTGCCAATACCGGGTAAGGCAACCCAAGGAAACAGGATAGGTTCTACCGGCCTTACCATATACCGGGCAAGGCAGCCAATTGACAGGAGATGAATACCGGCTCTACCGGCCTTGCCAATACCGGGTAAGGCAAGCCAAGGAAACAGGACAGGTTCTACCGGCCTTACCATATACCGGACAAGGCAGCCAAAAGACAGGAGATAACGGCACCCACAAGCCTCAGTGACTGGAAGGTAGATGGACAGTCACTACGATGACACAGAGGCTAAGACAGACTAAGTGGGCCGTAGGCATATGACAGGCAAAAACCTCGGACCAGCGTATGGGTAGGCAGTAAGCCCAGCAACAGAGACAGCGGATGGATGTGGAGCAACCAGTGCCCTTACACATGGAAAGCCACAACTCTGTAATAGCAATCAGTTGAATGGAGCGAACCAGTACCCAGTACGTGGAACGCTAGACAGTACAGTATAGCCGGATGGCTCATGGAGCGAACCAGTACCCAGTATGTGGAACGCTAACAATTACAATATAGCCGGGTGGCTCATGGGGCGAACCAGTACCCAGTACGTGGAACGCTAACAATACAAGAGTACAGCCGGGTGGCTAGAGGGGCGAACCAGTACCCTGTACCTGGAACGCTAACAACCTGCAGTACAACAGGGTGGCTAGTGGAGCGAACCAGTACCCAGTACGTGGAACGCTTAGCGATCCTGCAATACGGCCGGGTGGCTAAAGGAGCGAACCAGTACCCTGTACGTGGAACGCAATGATCCTGCAATACAGCCGGGTGGCTAGAGGAGCGAACCAGTACCCAGTACATGGAACGCTTAGTGATCCTGCAATACGGCCGGGTGGCTTTAGGAGTGAACCAGTACCTTGTACGTGGAACACTGACAACCTGTAGTACAGCCGGGTGGCTAGTGGAGCGAACCAGTACCCAGTACGTGGAACGCTAATGGATAGTAAGAGGCATCCGGACGGCTGTCAAGCAACCAGTACCCGCGTACTGAATAACTGGCCAGATAGAAATGTCGCCAAGGCGACTCAGGAACATCAGATGACTGTAGGCGAACAGGACAGGAACCGGCAGATGGAGGCAGGAACCAGCATACAGATGATCAACCGGAATCAGGAACATCGGCGGCGACTGGCAGCAGGAAGCAATGGCTCAACCGGATCAGACGGAAGCAGGAACTACTAGTCAGGTAACACTGGAACAAGATGAATACAGGTTGCAGGAACACAGTAGGGGCCCAAGATGCTCAGGAACAATGAATAGACTCAAGCAGCATAGAGACAACACGAAAGGGCACCCAAAGGGTGCCAAGGCTAGGTTTAAATAGGCAGTACAGGGTGGGCTGAAGGCAGCCAGCCAATGGAGAGCCCCCTACTGGTGATAGACACAAAAGGAGAGCAATCACGGGCACCGTGATAGTAATGCCCCTGCCTGACTCTCACTAAATACATCCTGGAAAGTCAAATATTCCTCCGGCAGGCCTGTGGAAGCAGAACATGCCAGTCTCACAGGATGGAATAGACAGGAATTGAGACACTGCGGGGACCAAGCCTCAATCTCACAGGTGCGCCAATCAATCCTAGGGTTGTGTGTCTGTAACCAAGGAAACCTTAGAACATTGGCATAATGAGGAGAGTTGATCATCTGACATTTCAGACTCTCCTTATGGAGTGCCCCCACCCTTACAGTAATCAGGGTCATCTCCTGCGTAATTTGAGAAGGTTGAAGAGGTCTGCCAACAATGGCTTCAACGGCCAATGGAGAGGAGTGAGGCTGCAAAGGAATCAAATATTTGGCTGCAAATTCCGCATCAATAAAGTAACCAGCAGCCCCTGAGTCAAGCAATGCTGGAGTGGAGACCGAAGAATTGGCCCAGAAAGTACAACCTTCAGAACGGGTTTATCCAGGCTGTTCTCTGGGGACTGAGAAATGCCACCTAAGATCTGTCCCCGGCAGCATCTTATGTGCGAGCATTTCCCGGACGAACTGGGCAGGACCTCAACACGTGTCCGGATCTCCCACAGTACAGATATAGTTCCTCCCTCCTCCTGAAGGCTTTTTCAGTCACTGTAAGGCGAGTAGCGCCTACGTGCATAGGTTCACCACCCCTTGAGTCAGAACAGGCGAGGGAGGACTGGGTGGGTGAGAAAAGTGAGGAGCCAGTCTGGTCGGAGGCCTTCGCAGACGCTCCCTAAATGACGGTCTCTCCCTGACCCTGGTGTCGATTAGGATGGTAAATGATATTAGCTCATCCAAATCTCTAGGCAAATTGCAAGCAGCAATCTCATCCTTGATAGTGTCACACAACCCTTGAGAAAAGGCTGCTAGGGCCTAATTGTTCCAGTCTACCTCAGCAGCCAGAGTGCGCAATTCAATTGCGTACTCCGCCACTGTTCGAGCGCCTTGGCGGATGTTCATTACATGTTTGGAAGCTGAGGTCACTCGACCCGGCACATCAAAAACTCATTTGAAGGAAGCCACAAACTCAGTAAAGTTATGAACAATGGGTTTCTCCGTCTCCCATATGGGGTCCACCCATGCCAGTGCCTTGCCGGAAAGGAGTGATATCATAAATCCACCCCTACTGCGATCAGTCGGGAAGGCCTGTGGTACCATCTCAAGGTATATATCCAATTGGTTGATGAACCCACGGCATAATTCGGGATCCCCACCATAACACTGTGGGAGCGTAGCGGAGCCCGACAATCCTCTGATCAAGCCTGCATCAGGAACATTAGATACCGCTGGTGCCGAGGAAAGAGCGGAAGAGGCCACTGGTTGTGGGTTATAGCATTCAAGGTGAGCAGTACGGTAAGCAAGGTCTGCATAGCCAAGGCTAATTGATCGATGTGCTGATCTTGGCTTTCTATCCTGTACAGGATGTTCTGCAAAGTTGGATTATCAATATTGTCGTTGGTCAACAAGGAATAAACCAGGAGTCAGTACTGAATATAAAATCACCTTTATTAAGCCAATATAAAATATGAGCAGTAAGACAGAGAGACAGAGGGTAACTGAAGAAGCCAGATACTCTATCAGAAATAGGAGACCGCTTCTACGATACCTGTCTGTTTGGAACCAAGCACTAGGCCACTGTAGTCCCAACGAGAATGAGGGAAGCCACCGGAATGGATGGTCAGACAGAACCTAGGTCATACACCGAGCGGGTAGTCAGCCAGAGCCCCAGGTCAGCACCAGAATGGATGGTCAGACAGATCATAGGTCATACACAGAGTGCATAGTCAGTCAGAGCCACAGGTCTGCACCAGATAGGGTATCCAATAGAACGAGGCAACACGGAATGGATATTTGGACAGAGCCCCAGGTCAGCACCAGAATGGATGGTCAGACAGATCATAGATCATACACGGAGCGGGTAGTCAGCCAGAGCCACAGGTCTGCACCAGATAGGGTATCCAATAGAACAAGGCAACAGGGAATGGATATTTGGACAGAACCTTAGGACAGCACAAGTATGGATGTTCAGACAGATCCTAGGTCATATACGGAGCGGGTAGTCAGCCAGAAAACCAGTCATACCCAGGAAACACCAAGAAGATAAATTGCATGAGACAAAAAGGTAAGAGCTACTGAACCAAGGTCCAGAGCCCATAAATAGCCAGGCAAGAAGTAGGAGAGTGGAGTCACAGCCTCCTCAGGAATAAAACTGGTCTCTGCGTCACTTATCCCGGTTCGCGCCTAAAAGTGACTCAGTGAACCAGAGATGCGTCCAAACCTGCAACCTGCCGTGTGTCAAGTAGTGCAGCCGTGCCGCTTGGGGAGAGGACACAGACAGCCGTTGGGGGCAGCAGGAGAGACACGGCCTCAAGCCCAGCGAGACGCGGCCACTGACGCAGAAGCGTCATACCCAATCCCAGGCCTCCAGCATCGCCCCACTAAGCGACTCTGGAACTAACAGGTATCCACTGTCACAAAAGCCAAATAATATGGTACTGGGTATTCAACCATGTATTACCTGGCTGAAAATCACCCTTAATAGAATATGCAATACAATGACAGATGTAACACAATTTTTTTATACCACCATGAGGGTCAATTTATAAAATATAATCATCATCATCTTCAGCCATTGTCAATCCACTGCAGGATGATGGTGTCCTCAGCAAGCCTCCAACATCTGTCCTGTGGTTTTTGTTGCCACTGTGTACCAACAAATTTGGTAACTACCCAACATATATATATATATATATATATATATATATATATATATATATATATATATATATATATATATATATATATATATATTATAGATAGATATCATCACCATTTAGAAACATAGAAACATAGAAGATTGACGGCAGAAAAAGACCACCTGGTCCATCTAGTCTGCCCTTTAGTATTCCTTTATTGTTATCTTAGGATAGATACATGTTTATCCCAGGCATGTTTAAACTGTGTTACTGTGGATTTATCAACCACCTCTGCTGGAAGTTTGTTCCAAGTTTCTACTACTCTTTCAGTGAAATAATATTTTCTAATGTTTTTCTTGATTTTTCCTCCAACTAGCCTCAGATTGTGCCCCCTTGTTCTTGTATTCAGATTCTTATTAATCACACTTCCCTCCTGAACCTTGTTCAGTCCTTTAACATATTTAAAGGTTTCAATCATGTCCCCCCTTTCTCTTCTTTCCTCCAGACTATACATATTTAGATCTCTGAGTCGTTCTTGATAAGTTCTATGCTTTAGACCTTCCACCATTTTTGTAGCTCTTCTTTGAACCCGCTCAATTTTAGTTATATCCTTTTGCAGATGAGGCCTCCAGAACTGTACACAGTATTCCAGATGTGGTCTCACTAGAGCTCTATACAGAGGGATCACAATCTCCCTCTTCCTGCTTGTTATACCTCTAGCTATGCAGCCAAGCATACGATTTGCTTTCCCCACTGCCTGGTTGCATTGGTTACTCATCTTGAGGCTGTCAGAGATGACCACCCCCAAATCCTTCTCTTCTGAAGTCTTTGCTACCACAGAACTGCCAATACGATAGTCAGATTGAGGGTTTCTTTTCCCCAAGTGCATTATTTTACATTTGGAAACATTGAACTGAAGTTTCCATTGTTTTGACCACTTATCTAATAGTGCCAAATCATTCTCCATATTACAGACACCTCCTGGAACATCAACCCTATT
Source organism: Rhinophrynus dorsalis (assembly GCA_037306005.1). Classification (NCBI taxonomy): domain Eukaryota; kingdom Metazoa; phylum Chordata; class Amphibia; order Anura; family Rhinophrynidae; genus Rhinophrynus; species Rhinophrynus dorsalis. Next base: position 409,778,856 of record CM074720.1, on the reverse strand, counting down.
ACACACTTTTGTGTCATCAGCAAACAAGCAAACCTTCCCTGCCAAGCCTTCCCTTATGTCACTTACAAACATGTTGAACAGAACAGGGCCCAGAACAGATCCTTGTGGCACTCCACTTGTAACCAGTCTCTGCTCAGAATACACTCCATTAACAACAACCCTCTGGTTTCTGTCCTTCAGCCAACTGCAGATCCACTGAACTATCCAGGGGTTAAGTCCAATTCTTGATAATTTATCTATCAGCTCTTTATGGGGAACTGTATCGAAAGCTTTACTGAAATCCAGGTAGGCGATATCCACAGCACCACCTTCATCCAGCACTTTAGTTACATAGTCAAAGAAATCAATGAGATTAGTCTGACAGGATCGGCCCTCAGTGAAGCCATGCTGGTTTGGGTCCATCAGGTTGTTTTTTGTTAGATGGTCAATTATCTTCTTCTTTAGAAGAGTCTCCATCATTTTTACCACTACAGATGTCAGGCTGACTGGCCTGTAGTTACTAGCTTCTTCTTTACTACCCTTCTTGTGAATGGGTACAACATTGGCCATTCTCCAATCATCAGGAACTTCTCCCGTAAGAAGGGACTGGTTATACAGATTAGTCAGGGGGCCAACTATGACAGATCGGAGTTCTTTAAGAACTCTAGGGTGGATTCCATCCGGACCCATCGCTTTATTTGACTTTAGCCGGACAAGTTCCTCTAGAACATCGGCCTCTGAAAACACTGGGGCTAAAATTATACAACTAGAGGCAATGCTGTGTTCAGCCATTTTCTGATTATGAGGGCCGCCGTCTGAAAAAACTGAGCAGAAGTAGTTATTCAGATGGTCAGCGACCGCCTTTTCCTCTTCTATATACTGATTTTTTCCGTTGTTAATTTTTGTAATCCCGCAGTTTTTCTTCTTCCTGTCACTGATATATCTGAAGAAGGTTTTATTCCCCTTCTTAACAGATTTGGCCATTTCTTCCTCTTTTGAGGCTTTAGCAGCATTTATCATCTGTTTAGTCTTCTTCTGTATAGTTTTATACCCTTCTCTGTCCGCTTCACTTCCAGTCTCTTTATATCTCTTATAGGCAGACTTTTTATCTTTCACTATAGCTCTTACCTCTCTAGTAAACCATAGTGGATTTCTCTTTCTTTTCCTCTTGCTAATTTGTCTAACATGTAATCTTGTTGCCTTTAAGAGGACTTCTTTGAGTGTCTTCCACTGAGTACTCACTCTCGGTGTTTTATCCCACCCTTTTAATTCTTTCTTTACATATTCTCCCATATCCTCAAACTTCGTCTTCCTAAAGTCCAATACTTTGGTTGCAGAATGGGATTTCTCGTAGTCAGTCTGGATTCCGAACCACAAACATTGGTGGTCACTGGAACCTAGATTTTCTCCCACCTTCACCTCAGATACCAGGTCTCCATTTGTGAATACTAAGTCTAGGATATTGTCCCCTCTAGTTGGCGCCTTCACCAGCTGTTTTAGGGACATCCCCGTCAGGGCTTCTACGATGCTCCTACTTCTACATGTGGACGCACAAGGGATATTCCAATCAACATCAGGCATGTTGAAGTCTCCCATAACTACTATATCTCCCTTTACTGCCATTTGGGTAATCTCGTCCACTAGCATGTTGTCTTGCTCTTCAGATTGCCCCGGAGGCCTGTAGACTGCACCTATTCTTGTAACTGATCCCTTTTTATTCTGCAGACAGATCCAGAGAGTCTCCAACTCTTTACATGAATTCTGGATCGCTGTGGATTTTATGCTATCTTTAACATAAATGGCTACCCCACCCCCTCTTCTCTCAGCCCTATCTTTCCTATACAACGTGTATCCCGGAATGGCTATTTCCCAGTCATTACAGTCCCTGAACCATGTCTCTGTTATTACAATCAAGTCCAAGTCATCTCTACAAACTATTGATATTAGCTCGCTGAGCTTGTTGCCTAAGCTGCGAGCATTTTATCAGGTCAAGCTTCTATGTCTAATTTCATAGATTTTGCTGCATCTTTTACTTCTTCTACCGAAAGTAGTGGCACAGCTTTATCCTCTGGCACTTCATTCAGTCGTTGTCCTTAGAAATATTTGGCTAAAATTATTCCACTAATTTTAGTATTTGTTCTTGAATTTTTTCTGTTGTACCATCTTCAAGCTGTTATTGTGGCTGGCAGCGTAATCTGATTTTAGTTTTATTTTCGTGTGTGCATTTTTTGCAAAACTTTTCTATTATGTAGTAAATACTGCAGTGGATCAGAGCAGCTGATGAAGAGATGACATCTCTTAGTAAACTGATGATATGGACACTTTCAAAGCTACCTCAAGTGGCCAAACCAGATGATAAAGGAACCGGTTTGGAATGTTATGTCTGTGACTCAATAATAAACTGTACGGTGAAGTCTGGGACCCAGTGGTACACTCCTCGCTAGAACACATGTCAGAAGACATATAGGATGATAGATGATTGTACTGTGAGACTGATAACATGATCGCTGATGCTATGACAAAACCACTCACAAGAAACAGATTTGTTGAACTAAGGACCAAAATGGGATTAACATAAGGAGTAGTTGTTGAGTGGGGGTGTTAGAATACTGTGTATTTTTAAATGTTTGTGTTATATTCTGTTCCATCAGTAGGTAGTGCTGTTTTAGATTCACTGTTCACTGTCTTCATGGAATCTTTTTGTTTGTTTTTAATAAAAACTGCATGGAAGGCTGCAGCCATGTTTTAGAGCAGATAAGACTTTGCACACTTTATTTTCTGTAGAGCTTTAAAGAATTTCCAATAAATTAGATCAGTTGAATCCGGTGGTGACTGAATGGTTATGGAACTGGGAGGAAGAATGTATTTGTGCTAATAACCTATGTTGTTCAAATCTGGTTCTCTATTCATGCTTCAAAGACAAGTTTTTTAGCATTTGGAAGGATTTAGAACTCAGGTTTTTGCAGTATGTGAATCATAATTATATATTTTTGGAATTCAACCATACTATAGATACTATAGAATAATGCACCCATGTTTTATATTTGGGGAATTATATATAAGCTACAATTATTTTAAAACAATGGCTATGAATATATATAATTAAATGAGATAAGAAAAAACATTTCAGAAGAGACCGTTTATCAAAATCAGGGAGAAATCTTGGCAGAAAAATTTAGGAATAAGAATTTCCAAGAAGAAGTTATTAGGAAGGAACAAGAGGAGGTGGAAAATTAATATAAAAAATTCTTGATTCACAGAAAAAAAGAATGAAAATGATAAAAGTACTTTTATTGCACAATATTTAAAAGAAGGAAAAGATGTAAAGAAAATAATAAACATTGGCATTTAATAAAATAAGACCCAATTTTAGGTACATGAGTAGATAATAAATCCAGAGTAGTCTTTTCAAAAGCCCCCAATTTAAAAAGTTTGATAGCCTCTAGTATATCAAACATAAAGAAATATGTAATTTAATTTTAAATCTAATGTTATCCAGAAATAATACAATATAAAATACATTTTTAATCATATGTTAACAAAAAATGTGTTTATGCTCAAGTGCCTTTAAGGGGCCTAATATATGTGTGTGTGTGTGTGTGTGAAGTACTGGGAATCTTAAAATAAGGAAACCAGAGCATGTAAGAGGAATTACCAAAAAAAAAAAAAAAAAAAAAAAAAAAGGGCTAAGCATATGGTTTCCTTGACATTGTTCTAAAGTTAATTAAAAAACAGCCCAATTTGAATGATCAATTTAAAAACTAGAAATTACCCCAATTTGTAAATAGATTTGGATATAGATCTATGTTTGGTACTCTGTAGTGGAAGTGTGTTTTACACAAGAGCATTAGTTACTTATTTTTGGGGAATTATGGTAGATAAAGTATGAGTATTGATAAATGTTTTTTCCTCATTTAGGTAGGTTTTAATTGTTTTTAGCCATTGAGGTAGTGTTGTGAATGCTTCTTGATTTGTAGTTAATAAAGGTTAAGGTGAGGGAGGGTTGGGCTTTATATGCTGGGACAGATGACAGTATTGGATTTACCCTTTAGGTAGTCCACGGTGTGAGATGAATTGCTTCAGGGAGGAGCTTGACAAGTCCATACCAGATACAAAGTAGTGAAAGCCCACAGCTGAAGCCATGGCTGTAGGAGCCTGGAACAGAGTGAACCTGGGAAGGAGAGGAACTCTGTGCTGAAGGGAGGCTGTGAAAACAACTGTGGAGACTCTACAGGCAAATGTTATTGTGGCTGGAAGTGTAATCTGATGGTCTGTTTTATATTTTATTCTTGTGTGTGCATTGTTTGCAAAACTTTTCCATTATCTAGTAAATACTGCAGTATGGGTTTGTCGTCATTTGTGATCTGTTCTAAAATGCTTTGTCCTGAATAACAAGAATGGAAGACAAGTTGTATGAAGAGATGTATGCAACACTGAAAACACCTGTTCATCGTTAAAAAGTTTTCACCTCAACACAGAAATAGAAGAAAGATGGCATTTCCCTCCTAGCAGGAAATTTCCTGGTAAAAGAACTAGTTTTTCCTCTTTTTTCGCCTAACTCATTGAAATCAATGGGAAGAACAGATTTCTCCCCAACACATGGCAATTTTCTCTTATTTTCCTGGTGGCATGTAAAAGGTTATCAGGCGCTCACAGCATGCCATTCTGTGTTTGTGAGAAGAAGACAGAGCAGCTAATATTGAAGCTTAGTTTAGGGCGTCTTTCAGGTAGGACATTTGTTCTCTGTATTAGGTGAGTCTGGGACAACTCTTGGGGAGAAGAAGGGAGAAAGGAGGTTGGTCCAACATACCCCAAAATTCAATGTGACTAACTGGTAAAATACAAGCAGCTATGACCCAAGCTCCTCCCTTATCTTTCTGTATTATCTTTTGTTGGATGTGCCTGGGGGTGTAAAAAGGGAGCAAAAGAGGTTGACCCCAAATAACCCAATATTATGTCTGACTGATTTGATTTGAAAGACACAGGCAGCTGTGGTCTAATTTCCTTGCTGATCTTGCTGCTGTTATCTCTGTGTTGGACATGACTTGGGGGGGTCAGAAGGGAGCAACATTCTGTCTGACTGATTTGATTTGAAAGACACAGGAAGATGTGGTCCAATTTCCTTGCTGATCTTGCTGTTATTATCTTGCACACTGAGGTCTACCTAGCAGTATATTCCTGTATTGTTTTCATTTATACTAATAGCTGACTGTTCTCTGTGGGTTCTCCCCTCCATCAAGTTTATACTAGCAGCTTACATTGGGCACATCCTGGTCTGATCTTGACACACGGAAGGTCCATCACCACCACCAGCTCCAGTACTATAAAAAAAACATATAAGAAGAACACTGAAAACAACAACAAGTCTCATTCTAGTTTTGATAATGGCATAATGGAGGAAGGGGTAGCAGCTGAACCAACTGCTGCATCTGACAGTAAGAGAGGCAAAGATACCTAAAAATACAAGGTCATCCTGTCAATCATAATCAGCATCATCACCACTTCCAAGTCCAAACCCCACTCAGTCACACACACCTGGGTTGAGTACAACAAAAACAACACAGGATATTCATATCCACAACCGCTAGCTATGATGAGTGCCTTTGCTGCTGCTGGAAATACTGCACCTTTGACATCTAGTAGTAGTAGTAGCAGTAGAATTGCATCAACATGTATCCCCAGTAGTAGCAGCCCTTCAGGAGCCCCGCAGTCCAAGAAGTCCATGAAATGGAGATACTTCACTAAGGATTCAAAAGCTAAGCATGTTGCTATCTGTTGTCTGTGCAAAAAGCTTGTGAGCAGGAGGAAAACAGGCTCACACCTAGGCACCTCCTCAGTGAGATCGCACCTGAAGCAAAGCCACAAGCCTGAATGCAAGACACCCAATGAACAGGTCAGAGGTGCCACAACTAGCAGCAGCAGAAGAACTTCAAAAAGACCCCAGGGCTCTGGGGCAATAGTAATGTTATTGATGTGTCATAAAGTGTGCCACTGCCAACAGTTAGTTAATTCCAATGACACCTATGGTTCCTGTTGCAGAGGAGTATGATGATTCTAAGTTTGCGGTAGGAGATGGCAAGAGTCAAAGACTACCCACACATGCTGTCTCAATCTCCACTTCCTCCTCTAACATGTTGTTAAAGCAATAAAGTTACAGGGTTCTTCTGATAACCAACACTTACTGAGTTCCTGGGAAGGAATCAACAACTTCAAAAAACAATTCCAAAGTAAGCCTGTGGAATGGCAAGGTCACCAAGATGTTGGCAATGGACATGCTGCAATATTCTTTTGTAGAAAAGTGAGGTTTCATGTATAGCTCCATGCTGTCATATCCCAAACCGCAGTTATTTTTCTGGGATGGATGTTCCTGAATTGTACAACCAGATGGTTAGTGTGGTGTGCAAAGGGCTGGAAAGTGCATATAGCAAGAAAATCCACCTGACAACAGATATATGGACAAGTAGGCAGAGCACAGGCTATATGACTGTGATTTCTCACTGGGTTTCCCTCCCACCACCACCCCCACAGGACAACACTACCTTACAGCATCAGGTGATAGCCTCCGGCAGCAGCAGGAGAGTCCATACCATTGGTATGCCACTTTGTGCAAGCAGAGTTTTGAGAGGCAGTCCCACAAAGCTGTAGATGTTTTAAGTAAACTAGAGCAGGTGATAGACAAATGGCTTGTACCTCGCTCCTTAAAAGCTGGTTTTATATCTGCTGATAATGGCTTCAACATGATCACTGCCTTGAGAATAGGTGATATGTTGCATGTGCCCTGCTTTGCCCATGTGCTGTTCTTAGTTGTGACCAGATTCCAGATCAGAGATTCTGATTATCTTCTGCAAAATCTGTGCCCATTTTAGCCGCTCCTACTATATTCCATACAAGAGCATAACAACCTGCCCCATCCCCAGCTGAAAATGGCAGTCCCTACCAGGTGGAATTCCACACTGTACATGCTAGAGTGTTTGTATGAGCAGAATAAGGCCATTAGTGAGTACACCTTGCAAAACTGGAAGGCTTTGGAGGGAGACTCTTTGGCACCGACCAATGGCAACTAATGTGCAATATTTGTGGGCTGCTGAAACCCTTTGAGGAGGCAACCATGCAGGTGAGAGTTGCATTGGGGCAGGAATTAGTTAAGTTCTACCACTGATAGATGTATTGCAGGAAAAAGTGAGAAACATGGCTGAGGAATCTTACTATAATGACAACACAGACATGCACCAGCTGGTCATGGACATGTTGGCATGCTTTGAACAAGATCCTTGCATAGTGTCCATTCAAAGCAATGAGGAATACATTCTATCCACTTTGCTGGACCCCCGCTTTAAAAACAAAATTTCAGAATTTCTGCCAAAGAGCCATCATTAATGTGTCACAACAAGGAATCGTGACTATCAGCAGCATCTCTCTGAGGAATCAGATTCTGTCAAGGAATTAATGATATGCTGATTGATTGAGTGGAAGGTTGCACTTTGGAGGATGAGATACCGAAGGTGCTCAGAGAGAGCTACGGTCTGAATTCGGAGCCCTGCTCCATTATCAACCATGGCGAGGGCAGCCTCTACTGCGCATGACTGCAGCGCACGCAGCCGTCTCTACTGTGCATGACGGCTTCTGACAAACACACACATAGCAAATTATTATACAGGATGTCTCTAGAATTCAAGGGGTTAAAGGGTTAAAAAGTGATAAAGCAACACCACTAACCATTATACAGATTTATACATCTATTTTAACACCATTAAACACCTCTTTGGTCATCATGGGGTTAAATAACTAATCGTAAACTATACACAATGCTTCTACTGCAGCCTGGAATTTTGTATAATAAATGAAATGAGAAATAGTTTACTCCAATACTCTGCAGAGCTGGCAAGCAGGCACAGTCTCACACTGATTACTGTAGCTGTTTGTGAGATTTTCCAGCTCAATAGTTCTACTTTTAAAAAGGCAATAAGTAGTTTGACCCACTGATTGTCAAATGAGTGTTCAGAGCTTTGATGCGCTAAAGGTTAATCAACTAAAAACAAGTGTTTTCTTTACAACACTTGTTCTATGTAGCCCTAAAATCCTGGAACAAAATGTGCCATTTTCAGATAACAAAGGCAGAATTCAGCATACTGTACTTGAAGAAAAGTCCATGTTGCTCCAACTATTTGTATCGTAAATGGACTTGTAGTTTCATTACATTTTATTTCAAAATCAGGCCACTAACTGTTTTGCTATTCTACTATACCACCAGTGGACTGATACAAAAAATGTAGGAGAAACAGGAGCAGGATGGTGCACAAGTCCTGTCCAAAAATACATCCAAGGTGTAAAGAGGTGGCGCAACATGAATTCTTCTTCCTGCATTATACTTTCAAGGCATCTTAGGTGATGTTATGCACTAAGGTGTGATAAAGTCATGATAAAGTAGAGATGATTTCTCTAGTGGCATCACTACTCCAGTTCCAGTGTTATTCTATACAGTCTATGTTCTAAAATCTCCATGTTGCATTGACTCCATAGATTAATATAGGACTTGGAAAAGTGATATCAGTGGAGAAGTCATCTCCACTTTATCACCTCTTTATGACACCTTACTGTATCTCCCCTGTTATGTTAAAACAAACAAATATTTTGCAATGATAATCTCCCTCTGAACTTGGTGTTTGTCATCTAACACTATGTACGAAGCAGAGATGAATGAACTAGTTCACAAAGAGGCTTTGTGGATGATGGAAAAATTGTGGTTCTGTCTAAATCAATTCCAAATTAAACTATTAAGAATGAGAGCGAGAATTAGCAGTACTAGCCATCTAAGGATTATAGGAATTGTAATCCAGCTGGAAAAGGACCACAGGTCTCCTACTCCTGGTCCAAACTCAGACAGATGCAGTGGGTTTTACATACAAAATTGCACAAAGCAAATTTTAGATATTATTATGGCATGTTTATTTTATTTTTTGGAAATCCTCTGTAAATATTCTGTGTTTGCTCCTGAATCCCCATTGGTGAACTGAGCCATGGCACCCAAAGATCTTACATTCAGCATATCCCGGGGATAAACGTGTTACATAAATAAATTATAGTTTACTAGTGTAAAAGCCCATGTACACAGGCCAAGGACCAGGTGATGTTAACCCTTTGAGTGCCAGAGGGGTACGCATGCATTGCTTTGCAATATGTTGCATACCCCTCTGGCACTCACAGGGTTAAGAGACCAGTCCTTCTCTGCTTACTGCAGCCACCTCCCTGGCTGTGCACGCAACGCAGTCATGCACTGTAGAGACTGCCTGAACGCACAAAATGCTCCCAGCATTCCTACACCTCCCAGCATTCTGTGTGTTCGGGGAGTCTCTACTGCGCATGACTGCATTGGACAAACATTCTAGCGTTTATTATATAGGCTGTTACCTAACCAAAGATACTTCACTACTGGCATAATTGACGTCTCCTGGATACTAGAGATGTCTCCACCATCCTATGGATTAAGTAAAGGAAAACCAAGTGGCCATGACACTTATAAGAGAGCCATTATATAATTGACCTAGTATAACAGGGGTAGCTGTAGGATATAAGAGTTGGCTTGTTGGGGATGATTGGAGGTGTAGTTTCCAACAGCAGCAGGAGCAAAGACTGACCAGTTTTGCAAAGCGGATCATGGAGGTTACATTTGTAAATTAACCTCTTGGATGCTAGGATAATCTGCATTGGAAGCATCTCTACGACCCAAGGTCAAAATTATGCATATTCTCAAGAGCAATGCAGTTTTATTCAGCAGATTTGTGGGGCAGAATTTCTGCTCTTTATACCTTTATGTTATCTCTGTATTCAGGGACGTGCACAGACATTTTGGGGGGGCAGGGGCTCAAATGAAAAAAATGGCACTTCTCGATAAAATCGGACTGATTAATTTTTACTTTTTTTTTGTTAAAAGGGCACGAGGGCACTTTGGACAAAAAGGGCAGGTGCTCAAGCCCCCCTTGGTGCCTATGTGTGCACGTGCCTGTCTGTATTGCTTCATACACAAAGAGTACAATCAGCATTTTTATATAATTTTAAAGAATGAAAAAGGGTACATTATATTATACAATATATATGTTTGAAAATAATAATGTAAGATGAATGATCTTCCTATTAAGACTGAATTGTGTATACTAAAGCAATATTTTATTTCCAATTCAATCTTATTAAGCAGTCTCCATCCAAAACTATTTATGGTTTAGGCATTTATGACTTCAAGAAGGCCCTATTATCTTTCACTCAATGCCAGTCATATTCCATTGTCACTTCCTTGTTTCAAGGGGACAGAGAATATCTTGATATTTGCCGAAATTTTAATATGAATAGAATTACTTGAATGGTTCAAGGAAAATCCACTTGTCAGACATGTCTGTTCTTCAATTAAATCCCAGTTCTTTATTCAAACACAAGAGGAAATGGATAATCCACTAAGAAGCTAATGTAGGGAGAGTTAGGTTAAGGAGCAATTATAACAAATACGATCTAAATGAGTGTTCAAGAAAAAAAGGCCAGCCATAAAGAGATTGAACTCGAGGTGTATGGGATTGCTACACTGCAATAAAGATACAAGAATAAATGTATTCTGCCACTGCAGTGTTTTTCTCTTTTTTTTGATAGGAGGAAAGCAAAAGGCTGGCAGCAAATTAGGTGCCAAATTCAGTCTGTGAAATGAAGATGAAAGACTTAGGGGTGAATTTTATTCAGTGTTGCTACATAGCCTTTAATGAGAATAAATACTTGCTTCTTATCCCCTTTATCCTTTGAATGTTAGGTCACCAGTGCATTGCAAAGAATCAAAAGAGTTAAAAACACCTCTATTTAACCTCTTCTTATTTAAGATTCTCCATAAATGAGCCTCTAATCTCTATTTCACACAGCTATATTGGTTGAAAGCAATGTGCAATCAAATGTCATGCATACTGTCACCAGATACCGTCATTAAACTGCATGCACTTGGTTCAGAGGCTGTGTGTATAGTTATGTGGGGTCGTTGCAAATCCAGAATTGGCGTCCAATAACAGATTTCACAAGCAATATATATAAAGTGTTTTGATTTGGTCTGTTGAGACCACACTTTGATTTGATTGGCAGTAGATGAGAATTTTCCATTTGGATGACATACTGGGAAACATACAAGCTGATCACTCATATTGTAAATGTTGTAGCTATCAATTCGCTCTTTGAATGGGTACCTTAAAAGTTTAAGTTGCATTGGAGAGAAAAATAAGAAGTGTAAATGGTATGTAAACCATGTCTCTGAAACCCGTATCTCTTACTCATTACAGGAAGAAGTAAGGGGCCTCCAGCATACATTAGAACATATCCATGATGGAACTTGCTTGCTTGAGAGGTGAGTCTTTACTCCATGTTGATTATACTATAATAATCAGATTTTATATCTTAAGCACTTTAATCATACCTGGGAACTTTCAAAAGGAGCAGACCCTGAGATTTTTAAAATATTAACACTTCTATTAACACAAGTCCCAAAAGGTAGATTATAGGTGACATGTACCTACTTCCTGAAACCCACAGTTCTCCAATCAGTCCTCATTCAACGTATAACATATAATAACTTAGAGGCATAGCTGTCTGAACAAACACAAGATAAGCAGGACCTCTCGCTCTGCCTTTCTGGTAGAAACAACATATACAGTATTTTGAGATTAAAGAAGCAGTTACTTGGTGCAGATCATATAGCTGGTAACACTGCAGACTTGGCTCAAAATCCTCAGTCTCAAGGTCCATCCCTGAGAGTTCCCAGGTTTGGCTTTAATGCATAACCAGCTTGTATGCATATGAGCTGATGACCTTTCATTGCTCATTTCATTGTTTAGTCTCTTCACAAATTGCATGTGGTATACACTTTGGGCCAAATATATTTAAAATATAACTAAAATTGTATGAAAAAATAGGTAATAGTGTTGATTGTTCTTAATTTAATTATGTATTTTTTGAAGTAAAGCAGCTGCATCATAGGACACAAAAAAAGTTTCATTAACAAAAAAGGGTGGTTTCTAACACATTGGGAAGCAATACATTGGTGACCTCTCTAGTATTCAAGGGGGTAAAATCACCATTTACATGAATGGGAGTATTTGGAAATGTTAATTTCTCATCTATTATGGGTTGACATTAAAAGACACTTTTGAAAATGTTATAAAGAAAAATGGTTTTCTGCTAATATTCCTTTACACTGTATTCTTCTTCAAGGAAAGACCATTTAATACATCCAGAAGAAGATTAAAAAAAATAAGAAAATAACAAATATATCTAATATACATATATATTATACACAGGCACACAATATCATGGTAGCTTAAACCACTACTACTTTTTAGACTGCTTTTTCCCTTTGACAGAGATAGCAGAAGTGAATACAAAGAATAACAGTAATATATTTAACCCTTTGAGTGCCAGAGAGGTACGCAACACATCACTTTGCAATGCGTTGCTTACCTCTCTGGCACTCAAAGGGTTAAGAATTGACAGATTTTCTGCTCACAGTGTGACAAATCAACTGCACTGTAAGGGTAAGGTAAGTAATCCCCAAATACTGATTTATTTAAATGGGGGATTTTAAGCTAAGGAGGTCTGCAATGGTGCAGTTGGTTTGCCCCAGAACTGCTTCACTTTGCCTTTATAGTAGAACAGCTACTCTGCTGGTTCTGTGTATACCTGAACTGGCTGATCAGTTATTTCACGTCCAAAGCGGTCCAAAGAGTGTAGCAGTGTCTTCTGTTTACAAGAATGAGCTGACTGGCGGACAGTCCTCTGTGGATTTGAAACAGCTGATCAGCCAGTTCAATCAGGACAGGACGTATCAGAGCTGCTTTTACATGTAAGGCAGATGACTGATTGTTATAACCTATTGAATGGCACAGGGGTGAGCAATGCATTGCGGAGGAATGCACTGCATATCCCCATGGAACACAAAGAGTTAAGGGAAGGCTGATGTATTCTTGGTGCTGAAATTTTAGAGCATCCCCTCTACTCCCTGCACATGCCCTCCTTAATGCATCACCAGCAGTACACTAATGATTAAAGTTTCTCCCCCTTCCCTTGCATAGATAATTTGTGGTGAATTATTTCACATTATCCATGATGTAGTCAACCTGTGACTCTCCAACTATTCAGTTGGCCATTTGCCAGCTGAAGTTGATGGGAATCATAGTGAAATAACCAGCGAGCCACATGTTGTCAAACCCTGAGTTTATTCTGAAATCAAAAACAAATCATAATGTGGTTGTTAACAGGACCCCATAATCTAAAAACAACTTTGTTGATTGGACACTTCCTCCATCACTGAAATAGTTAAGCATTACTACATGGGGGGGGGGGGGGGGTAATGTAGTGCTAAAAGGAAGACAGTTTTGTAAATTAAAAAAATGACTAATACAACAGATAGGTGATTTTTTTTAAATCTGTTTCAAAATTACTAAAGTTGTTTTCAGGTGACAAGGTCCCTTTTATACTTTACAAGACCTTTAAAATAGTTTTTTTTTTATTTTGTTCCATTTCTTACAGCCATCAGCACAACATGGACGTAGATAACAATACTGGAAAATATCATATGTTTTCGCAGCCACTGGAATCCAAAGTAAAAGTGTAAGTGATATAATTGTCTGAACCAATCCTGAGTCTGTATCTGTGGTTCTAAAAGGAACACGTTTCAGTGTGCTGTGCATGCCTGGGGAAAAAGATTATGACTACCCGTCTGTGCTTGAGGCTTATATCATGTGCATGCCTAATTCTGCACAAATATCTTCAATAACCGAAAACATTTGCATACTGCACAAACTTCCACAGCTGGAATTAAATTACAACTAAAATGTCATTTTTCTAAAATTAGTTAAATGTGCCAGAAATACCTAATGGAAAGTGATCTGAATTTAGATGTGATTTTATTTTTTAACTTAAAGTAGATTGACCACCTCCTAATAATAACCCCCACTTACCTAAAAATAGAAAATCCTAATAGCCAATAGGAGTTTTCCCAGGCTTTTTGTTGAAGAGATAACATAGTCAATCAGTCCTTAGGGGAGATGCACTAAGGTTTGATAAAATGGCAAATTATTTTGGCAATGTGACACAAACACTTTCTGTGGGAAAGAAGACATCATTCTGCATATTTACTAAGAATTATGTTCGCAAGCAGAGACATTGGACATTGCCATGTGAATTTGGCCTAAAGCTCTCCATGAGTTATAATGATATGTCTGCAGGCAGGAGAGTTAAAGGGGGAAAGAGGATGGGAGGATGAGGGTAATTTAGAGTCGGAGCCTAAAAACACTGGAAACAATACCTCTACCCATTCATTACCTCTTATAGGACCTGGACATGGCCCACCTGTAAATCAAGTGACACCATTCACCTCCTCACACCACATGGTTGTCTGTGACTCCACAGCCACAAAAAATTCTCCCAGCCCTTCCACCTCAGATGATGTGTGGTTGGGGAATTAGTAGATGCGATTACCTGACATATCCCAGAAACAGAAGACAGTGTTGTTTAACCAACCTTTTTATCTCATCTGTCAGAAACCCAGTCCCCTATCCAGGTTAGGTTTGAGCACAGTCTATTAGCAATGTACAGCCTGCCTGCATGCATAAGTCAGATTACTCACTTCTGTCACAAAGTGTCATACCATGTGCCTCTCAATGATTGCACACACCATATCCCAAGGAATTATGGCCACAGGCAAATGCCCAGTCAGTTAAACTTGACTACTATTCAGACTGATCCAGTACCCCTTCCCAAGTGACAGAATGAAGCCCTTGCCTCTAGATCATGGCCCATTTCACAAAGTCACTTCCTTACCAGTAAACTACATAGTGAAGACAATAATGAAATGAGCTGAGCTGGAAATAGCAAAATCCACATTTCGCCAGCACAGGGAAGGAAAATTTGTGTCTGTTAGCTTTGACCGTTTTGCCAGCTATCAACACATAGAGCATATAGCAAATGTCACATTAGCATATACACAATACCTATGGCAGGGTAGTCAATCACAGTCCTCAAGAGCTACCAACAGTGAATGTTTTTGAGATACCTCTGCTTGAGAACATGTGAATCAATCAATGGCTAAGTCACTTTAAAGGGAGAGTAATGTTTCACAAAAACAGCAGCTCCAATTAATCTTCATAGTATTTGAGCCATGGAGAGTGTCATTTCAATACTGTCAGAGTTGTAGTTCAAGAGTAATTGAATGATAACATTTTCCCCTTCCTCCCCTTTTACCTAATGTAAGCCGCCTCCCCTCAGATGTGGAATCTGGTCCACAGACCAGACAGCTCACAAGCAAGGGACAATCTTCTTACTGTGAGATCAATGAAAGCCCTGCCCCCCTTGACAGGTTTTTCAGGTTTTTCCCTTATGTTAATTGAAGATTGTCCCTCTTTGCAATCCTCTTGGGCACCACCCTGCTGCTCTGAGGTGACAGTATTACATAAGTAAATGGGGCAGGAGGGGGATACTTTATCATTCAATTACTCTTGAAATAACACTCTCCATGGGCCAAATACTATGAAGATTAATTGGAGCTGCTTTTATTATGAAACATTACTATCCTTTTAATTAGTCCTACTGTGCTCATTCTGGGATATACTGAACACGTGCACTGGTGGCAGCTCCTGAGGAACAGGGTTGGCTACCCCTGCCCTAGGGAATATGTCAATGGTCTTTAAGTAAAATTTCAATATGCAAATATGCCATTGGCAAAGAAGACACAAAGCTATTGTGAATATGGGAAAGGCATGGCGATGCAGGTGTATTTGACACTAATCCCTAGTGTTGCTTGCTGTAATCCAGCTACAGCTCATACCATGATTGGCATTGTTGGGCACACATTACCTACTCTTCATACTGTGCCCAATCTTAACTGAAGAAAATGAAATGCAAAATATTGTCCTACCGGCGATTATAGCATAATGCATTGGTTATTTTCACTTCTCTACCTACTGTCCCCAGTCAGTTCAGAAAGATAGTTTTATTATAACCTCTTGGGTGTATGAGTTGCCACAGTGGACAGTCGTGCCTATAGCTGTGCTTGGTGATTCTCCACTATTCAGTCTTTCACTCACCCCTCATGGGTAGCAGAAACAAATTCCTGCATTGGCCGGTTCCCAGTCTCAGTCCAGGAGGGTGATATATGTAATCCTCTCTTCCAGTGTATGCTGGGAGACCTGGAGAACTCAAAACCAGTATTCAGCTCACAAGTCAGTTGGGTGGAACTAGAAGTGAACAGCTTCTTCTGCAGTTTGTGCTATCTGCACACTTGCAGTAAATCTTGTGATCCTCCCATCACACACATTGACAAGCGGAACTCTTTCAAATAGCAGAGTTGAAACCCCTTCCCTAGCCAGAACAGGCAAGTGGCGCTCAATATTCAGGTAGTAGTGCACCTGCACCTGTGAGACATCACATGAATAAATCCACTCCTCTCTTGCAATACACAGAGAGAAGCCGTCACAGTTTGTAAGAACACTCAGACAAGTTGATAAAATAAAATCAGCTTTATTGAGAATAATAAAGAGCACAGGGTCACCCTTCACAGGTCCAGATCCAGACAGTACAGAGACATTTCCCAAATATGACACAGGTCAGGGTACAGCAATAAGCAACACAAAACAAATAACAATATGGTCTGGAACAGATGACAGGAACCAGGAACAGAACCTCGGCAGTACCACCTAGGAAGTGGTCCACGTAGCCAGACAGTAGGTGACTGCAGGGAAGAATTCCCTAGAAGGCTAGGGATAGAACAGCGGACAACCGGAACACTGGAGAGTGACCTGGACCAGGCAACAGGAGGCAACACTGACAGGCTATAGCCAGGCACTAGACCCAGGAGGCAAGGGTGACCTGAGGCAGTACTGACACGCACAGCAGGGAGTGATCTCTGGAGAATGGTAATCTGAGGCAACACAGACAGGCACAGGCATAGGCAAGTCTCAGGAGACTGAGGTAACCGAGGGTAACACTGACAGGCACAGACACAGACCAGTCTCAGGAGACAATGGTAACCAAAGGCAACACTTACAGGCACAGGCACAAGCCAGTCTCAGGAGACTGAGGTAACCGAAGGCAACACTGACAGGCACAGGCACAGGCCAGTCTCAGGAGACTGAGTTAACCGAATGCAACACTGACAGGCACAGGCCAGTCTCAGGAGACTGAGGTAACCGAAGGCAACACTGACAGGCACAGGCCAGTCTCAGGAGACTGAGGTAACCGAAAGCAACACTGACAACCTCTGGCAAGGCACTAGTCCTGGAGACTAGAGAAATCGGAGGCAACACTGAAATGCACTGTTTTGGCAGTAGTCTAGGAGCCTAGTGTAACCAAAGTTAACACTGACAAATACTTGTGGGACTCTAGTCTGAGGAGACTAGGAACAGGAGGCAACAAATAGATAAACAGCCACAGCCAGAATCGGTACACTAAGCATAGAAGTCAAGCCCAGATGGGTACACAGAGCAAGTCAGCTACAGCCAGGATCAATACACAGAGCGTAGTCAGCCACAGCCAGGATCGGTACACAGAGAGTGGTAGTCAGCCACAGCCAGCATCGGTACACAAAGAGCAGTAGTCAGCCATAGCCAGGATCGGTACACAGAGCACGGTAGTCAGCCACAGCCAGGATCGGTACACAGAGAGCGGTAGTCAACCACAGCCAGGATCGCTACACAGAGAGCGATAGTCAGCCACAGCCAAGATCAGTACACAGAGAGCGGTAGTCAGCCACAGCTGGGATCTGTACACAGAGAGCGATAGTCAGCCACAGCCAGGATCGGTACACAGAGAGCGGTAGTCAACCACAGCCAGGATCGCTACACAGAGAGCGATAGTCAGCCACAGCCAGCATCAGTACACAGAGCACGGTAGTCAGCCACAGCCAGGATCAGTACACAGAGCATTAGTCAGCCACAGCTAGGATCGGAACACAGAGAGCGGTAGTCAGCCACAGTCAGGATCGGTACACGGAGCAACAGTCAGCCACAGCCAGGATTGGTACACAGAACGTAGTCAGCCCCTGCCACGATCGGTACATGGAGCATCAGTCCACCACAGCCGGGATCGGAACACAGAGAGCGGTAGTCAGGCAGTCTAGGTCAGCAACGGAATACGGCAACGGAGACAGGAGCAAGGTCAGGCAAAACTGGATCATACACAGAGCAGGAATCAACAGCAACAAATGCCAGATACAGGAACACCACGAAAGGGTGCCAAAGAAGTGACAGGACAGAGTTTAAAAAGGCTCACACTGGGCAGAGTAGAACCCAGTGGCCAATAAGAGCCCAGCAGTAAAGAGGCAGGAAGTAGCAATGTTGCCTGCACGGGAGATCACGGGCACCGTGATAGAAGCACAGTGTTAATGTGATAGTCTATTGCATTGTCAAGGAGTGTGCCACACAGGAAATCACTATAGCCAGATGAACATATATTTTGCTGTTTATCAATCAGCAATTAGGAGCTTTAGAGAGACCCCCTGAGCCTTAGATCCATGGAGAACTCAGGATACGCCCAGGCAGCAAAACAGCTAACACTCCACTGACAATAAACATGGTACTGAAGTGTACAAACAGGTTGTCTCGTCTCCTTTGTGAGTTTTGTCCCTGCTTTGCTAATTGAAAGGACAGCTTTCATGTACTGTAAAGAAAACACTGTACAAGTAAATGGGGAAAGGGCCCACCAGGATTTTACAGTGTATCCCAGTGGGCCAGTCCAACCCTGTAACTGATTTATAAAGGACTCTTTCCAAGGGATGTCCTTCTGTTAACCAAATCATCACCTTGGATGCTAAATAAGTCCTCAGCACATTGCATTTCAAACATTACAGTTAAAAATGGTATTACTTTTTTATTTGACAATAACAGATGCCATCTGGTGTCCATATATTTCACCTACAGTCCTCCTGGTGTCCAGTCAGTTACTCTATTGCATGCTATGGGAGAGGTGAACTACTGGCTATAATTCAGTATAGGATGTGATATTAACAGCTTCATCAGTTCTTGACAGTTTGAACTGTTATAAATTTTGAATGATGCATCTCCAACAGTGTGAGTGCCTTTGTTTTGCTCAGCTGGATTTGCCCTATTTTTCACAATAAAATGTTACTGATCATTTAAGAGCCAATTACTTGTTTAGGCATAATTCTCTTTTATGACACAAAATTCTAGGTTTAGACACATGGTTATCCAGAATAGAAATGGCCATTAATAAAATTAGGTCTGAGGCAACCACTTGTGTATAAGAAAGGGGTGAAATACATAGGTTAAAGGAAAAAGCCTTTTTTTAAACATTTCATAATCATGTATTTTAAAAGAATTATCAAAAATAGTTTACCAAAACAGAAATGTCCTTGATGAAAGATCTGATGTGACCCTTTGCATCATTCATCAAATGGTGCTTTAAAGGATTTATGTCAAATGTGATGTGTGTCCCCAGCAAAGTGTTAGATAAACAGGCACAACACAGATACTGCACAAATAACATCACTTTAGTGTTTGTGGGATCCATTAATACCCTGATAAACAATTTCCACAGAGCCTTGGCCATTATCATTAACCATTACCAAGAATCAATCAGAGAATAAATCAATAGGTCGGCCTTCCTTGGAGTAGCACACATAGTACTTGAGATAAAATGCTCTCTGTTCAAGGATCGTTGATATTACTCTCACTATACATTATGTTTATTGTGGTTTCACTATGCAGTTGAAACATGATGCTTTTGCACAACTAAAAATAGAATAGCATTGTATAACAATATGGCAATGCAAAGATAGTAAACACCGTATGATACCGTGCATTAATAATGAGCCCTTTCACTGTATAATGATGCAAGGTATGCTCTGATAATGAAAACACTATACTCCATGTTTGTATGGACACTGAACACTGGCCATTGTATAATGATATTATGTATGCATTGATAATGAGCAATAGATATTGTATATCGGAACAATGGCCAATAATTAGGAAAGACAATGGGACAAAGTACTAAATTGCCAGTGCAGCTCTACCGGTATTGGTCTCTAATGCCAGTGTCAGCACTATACGGTATGCACTATAACATATGAGCTACTAACCCTTTGAGTGTGTTGCAATTCATTGGATACCTCTCTGGCACTCAAAGGGATAATGCATACTGGGGACAATCTCCACCATTTCCTCTATGCCTTGTTTATTGCATACTCATAGGCACAGAGGAAAGGAACACCCCAAAATGCCCACAGACTGCCCCATTGTCCTCTTCTCATCACAGGTGGCATTAAGTGAAGGAATTCTGGAGTATGTAACTTAGTAAATTGATGTTAAGCAGGAGTAGGGTAAAATAATTAAATACATAACTAAAACAAAAATTATTCAAGTGCCTGATTGAACATGGAATTGCCATTGTACATTCACCCACTTGTGTATGCATTGATAATGAAACCGTATAATGATGCTGTTTGCATGCATAATGATACTATGACCTTTAATGAGTAACAATACTTTGTATGCCCTGATATTGAACGCACTGCATTGTATAATATAGGATAGTCATTGATCAAGAGCACACTCTTTTGTATAATGATATAGGATATGCCCTGATAAAGAACACACTGTATTGTAAAATGTTACAGGGTAAGCACTGATCATGAACATGCTTTACTGTGGAATGATATAGGGCATGTCCTGATAATGAACCCACTTTATAGTAAAATTATATAGGACATACAGTGATGATGAACACACTGTAATGCATAATGATATAGGACAGGTCTGTCCAAATTCAGTTGTCAAGGGCCACCTACAGGTCAGGATGTAAGGATTTCCCTGATTAAGCGCAGGGGAGTTAATCAGTGGCTCATTCATTTCAGCTGATTCACCTGTGCTTAATCATGGAAATCCTTACATCCTGTCCTGTTGGTGGCCCTTGAGGACTGAACGTGGACAGCCCTGATATAGGGCGTGCACTGATAATGAACCAACTATATAGTATCATGATATAGAGCATCCACTGTTAATTAACATGTTGTATAGTATACTGATTAAGCATACACTGATAATGAATACATTGTAATGTATAATTATATAGAGTAAGCACTGATAATTAATCCAATATATTGTGTAATGATGCAAGATATGTCCAATGAACACAACGCATTGTATAATGCTGGTGTAAGTATTATTCATTGTTTTATATAATGATATAGGACATACCCTGATAACGAACCTACTGTATAGTATAATGATATAGGACATACCCTGATAACGAACCCACTGTATAGTATAATGATATAGGACGTGCACTGTTAATGAACATGCTGCATAGTATAATGATAAAGGACATGCCCTGATAATGAACATACTGTATAGTATGAAGATATAGGGCTTGCACTTATAATGAAACAAAAATGTTCAACGAAATTCTGGCTAACCCAACTATATGGCAAATTAAGTAAAGGTTTCTCAAACTTGTTAAAATGTTTCCCTTGAATACTCGGATAAAACAAATTTTCTTTCTGAACTAAGCTGATATGCCTTCATATGACTTGTTTGTCATGTGACTTGGATCTGCTTCCTCTTAAACAAAACCGCTGTGTAGAGGTATTTTATAGCTAAGTTTCCCCCATAGGACATACTGTGCCTCACTGTCAGTGGATCTCTGCAGGAAAGATAAAGATATTTACATTGATGTAATTAGATGAGTGAAAAGTGTCCTAGGAATAGTCATACCTGATAAGTATCGCTCTTTGAGACCCAAATGCCTCTGTCCCTCTTTCCCACCCTGGTGTCCCTCTTTTAAGGAGATCAGTCTGTGTAGTGTGTGTATACGTGTATCACGTTGCTCCACAGAAATAACTCACATTATTTGTTAAAACTTTATTAATATTTATAAATTAGTCTGTGTAAATAAAATATTTTGGTCTTGTTTTAAATCAGTTAAACAAAGAGTTGTCAATAGTCATGAAATAAAATGAATGTTTTCCCTTTTGAGATGCTGGAAGGTATGCTAAATAAACAGATTCATTTACCTAGGTAGGAATCCTTTATACAGAAGTATGTATGTATTGATGGTTTGCATTATATCTGCAATTTCTTATATGCATATTTTCATTTATATATTGCTTGGAGCTGTACAAAAGAGGGCAATATACAAACAAACAACGTAACGTACATGTACAAACTGAAACAAGTGGCAAGAGGGCCCTGCTGCTGAGCGAGTTCAATCTAGATCATTGGTTTCACATTGCAATCCCAGAGGAAGAGACAGTGTAGGATTTTGGGTTAGTCCTGATTTTGCAGTTAGTTAATTCAAAATCACTGAGCTGATAACTGTGGAGAAGCAGAGAGATCCCTAAAATCTGCATTGTTTCAGCCCTCTAGGAATGCAGTTTGAGACCACTGATCTGGAGGATAGTGATATCTATTTAAGCCTGTTTGAGGTCATGCCTATTGTTTCAATAGACCTGAAGTACTTATGAAGAACACGTGTTTTATCCCTATAATCATACTGTATGCAGAAACAACTAGCAGCTCCCTGTGATACAGGATACCTAAAACTAACTACTCTAAGGTGTGACAGGAGTCACCCTCCTAATGAAGCTCAAGCTACTAAAACAACTGCCATATGATCCTATGCTATCCCTAAATACATACTAAATTAACCAGCAGTGTTACTGTCCATATCCATTTAAATAATAATGTGGCTCTCCAGCTAAAAATGTGGTCCACCAGCCACTGGCAGAATCAGTGAGCTTATAATTAACTTGGTTTGCCAGCCACTATCCTGAGTAAGGAGGCCTGGCAATAATGTGGTTGACAACCACTATAAGAAGGATGCTGGTAATGATGTGGCTCTCAGTTACTGGTAAAATAAGGGGAAGAGAGGGTTTGCCAATAGCATCCTCAAATATAAGAGTACCTTCTTAATAATGAGAAGGGACTTGGGAATACTGTGGCTCTTCAGTCAATAAAGAAATAAGAGGCGCTTATAAGTAACATAATGTTGCTTTCCAGCCAGTGTGCATTCACATTCCCGCTCTTCTGAAACCTCCACACTCCACAAGGTCATATCCTCCTCCCTAGGTCCGTGCATTGGACTGTATATGTGGAGGGGCGGCTTTACAGGCTTTTTGGGCATGTCCATGGGCATCTGATTTGGAGGATGAAACTGTTGGCTGACTGTCCCTTTCTAGCCTGACTGCAACTAACAGTGTTGGGATATTTATGCAGACGGGGACCCAGCGTAGTTGTCCTTTACCAATTGTATTATGGCGGTATGGTTATAGTTAGTGATGAGCGAGCATGCTCGGCCGAAGCTCGGTTCGGCTCGAGCATCGCTCTGCTCGGCACATGGCGGTACTCGTACGAGTACCGCATGTGCTCGCCCGCCATGTTCGGGTCTCCTCCCCGCACATTTCGCGGCTGCAGCGCAGCCAATAAACGTGCAGGGAGGCTCTGACATCAGTGTAATGCCAGCAGCCATGTTGGCTGCTGGCATTACACTGATTGGCTGGCCAGAACCCGTGATCGGGTGCTGTATAGCACCTGACCAGCGAGTTCGGCTCAGTCTTAGCCAGGGAGAGATGAGGATAGGAAGGGAAAGTCAGTGTAGGGAGAAGAAAAGTGTGTTTCAACAACAAAAAGACCCAAAAGTCCTTTTTAGGACTATTGTGTGTGGGGGCAGCAGTTTATTTTGTTTTGGGGGGCAGAGTTTAAAAAAAAAACGTCACATATTCCGTTCACTGTGCCTAGCCACAGATTAGCAGCACATTCTGTTTAGTGTGCAAAGTTGCAGATTAGCAGCACATTCTGTTTAGTGTGCAAAGTTGCAGATTAGCAGCACATTCTTTTTAGTGTGCAAAGTTGCAGATTAGCAGCACATTCTGTTTAGTGTGCAAAGTTGCAGATTAGCAGCACATTCTTTTTAGTGTGCAAAGTTGCAGATTAGCAGCACATTCTGTTTAGTGTGCAAAGTGTAAAAAATAAAAGTCACATATTCCATTCACTGTGCCTAGCCGCAGATAAGCAGCACATTCTCTTTAGTGTGCAAAGTTGCAGATTAGCAGCACATTCTGTTTAGTGTGCAAAGTTGCAGATTAGCAGCACATTCTGTTTAGTGTGCAAAGTGTAAAAAATAAAAGTCACATATTCCATTCACTGTGCCTAGCCGCAGATAAGCAGCACATTCTGTTTAGTGTGCAAAGTTGCAGATTAGCAGCACATTCTGTTTAGTGTGCAAAGTGTAAAAAATAAAAGTCACATATTCCATCCACTGTGCCTAGCTGCAGATAAGCAGCACATTCTGTTTAGTGTGCAAAGTTGCAGATTAGCAGCACATTCTGTTTAGTGTGCAAAGTTGCAGATTAGCAGCATATTCTGTTTAGTGTGCAAAGTGTAAAAAATAAAAGTCACATATTCCATTCACTGTGCCTAGCTGCAGATAAGCAGCACATTCTGTTTAGTGTGCAAAGTTGCAGATTAGCAGCACATTCTGTTTAGTGTGCAAAGTGTAAAAAATAAAAGTCACATATTCCATTCACTGTGCCTAGCCGCAGATAAGCAGCACATTCTGTTTAGTGTGCAAAGTTGCAGATTAGCAGCACATTCTGTTTAGTGTGCAAAGTTGCAGATTAGCAGCACATTCTGTTTAGTGTGCAAAGTGTAAAAAATAAGTCACATATTCCATTCACTGTGCCTAGCTGCAGATAAGCAGCACATTCTGTTTAGTGTGCAAAGTTGCAGATTAGCAGCACATTCTGTTTAGTGTGCAAAGTGTAAAAAATAAAAGTCACATATTCCATTCACTGTGCCTAGCTGCAGATAAGCAGCACATTCTGTTTAGTGTGCAAAGTTGCAGATTAGCAGCACATTCTGTTTAGTGTGCAAAGTGTAAAAAATAAAAGTCACATATTCCATTCACTGTGCCTAGCCGCAGATAAGCAGCACATTCTGTTTAGTGTGCAAAGTTGCAGATTAGCAGCACATATTCCGTGTAATATGAAGAAGGCGGGTAAAAAGGGACGGGGAAGTGGACGTGATCCTGATAGTTCAGGGCGCGGGTCAGGACGCGTAGAAACTGTGCCTGGTGCCAGAGCACAAGAAAGAAAGACATCCACCATACCTAGCTTCATGTCTCAGTTTACAGGGCGTCGCAGGACATCACTCTCGAGGTCAGACCACTGCGAACAGGTGGTCGGTTGGATTTCAGGTTATACTGCTTCCAGTCGGTTAAGCACCACCCTGTCTTCCACCAAGTCCACTCTCAGTAGCCAAGAGTCTGGTCAACATAATCCTCACCCTGATCATCCTTCCTCCCACCATAGAGGGTCTGGTCAAAGAAGTGATCCCACACTGGGATATAGTGAGGAGCTCGTCTCATCACCAATCCTTCATTTGAACCTCTCTCCAAGCACGCTTGCAGAGGAACATGAAATCTTGTGCCCTGATTCACAACCTCTAGAGGGTACCCAATCACAAGAAGATGACAGAGGGGAACGGCATTTAAGGTCAAAGGAAGTGGATGATGATGATGATGAGACACAGTTGCCATCAAATCAACCACTACTACTGTCTCAAGACCTTGATGAGGAGGATGATATACAGTTGTCAATGACTGAGTATGTGGTGGGATCAAGAAATGAGGAGGATGATCAGAGTGAGGAAGTGGAGGAGGACTTGGTGGACGATGAGGTGACTGACCCCACCTGGGAAGGTGGAGAGCCGAGCGATGACAGCAGTCCTGAGGGTGAGCCATCTGCAGCACCGCAACAGGCTGGAAGAGGCAGTGGTGTGGCTAAAGAAAGAAGGCGGACCGCACCAAACCGGCCCGCAAATGTTCCACGGAGCACCCCCTTGCGTAAATCTCCCTTGCCAAGGGCTAGGTGTTCCGCGGTATGGCGTTTTTTTAAGGAAAGTGCGGACGACAAAAAAATTGTAGTTTGCAACCTGTGCCACACCAGAATGAGCCGAGGCATGAACACTAGAAACCTCACCACCACCAGCATGATCCGACACATGGCATCCAAGCACCGTAATAAGTGGGAGGAACGCCCGGATCGCCAATCTGTGTCTGCAGGCCACACCACTGCCTCCTCTTCCCCTGTTTTCGGTGCCGGCCAATCGCCTGTCGAAGGCGCAGG